>JAQHUG010000016.1:6532648-6566956 GCA_028555095.1 Dicrostonyx torquatus | reverse complement strand
TTTTTTTTTTTTAAGTTATAAAGGGCTTGAGGTGTAGCTCAGTGGTAGAGCAAGTGCTAATCATGTTCCATATGAGCTTTGGATTTTCAGATTGGGGACTGAAAAATCCTTTGGGCTCTTTTTATACACCATAATGGCACAATTAATGTGCTGCTGGATGCTTTCAAAACCATCAATAATGTCAAACAGGCAAACATCAGGCTGGTAGCAAGCCATGTGCCCAAGTCATCTTCATTTTCTAGCTATGGTGGCGACATATGGCCGTATTGAAAACCTTGAAAACACTGATGATCACAGCCCTGGGAAGACTGCTGTGAACTTCACAGGCCGGTCAAAGTCTGTACAGTGAACAGCCAGAGTCTGTACAGTGAAGAGCCCCAGGTTTGATACAAATGTCACAAATCTGGGGAAATGGCAAACTAATCTGCTCCCAATTTGGTTTCACCGCATTGATAACCAGCTACAAACGAAAGACAGGTGTGATGGCACTCTTGGGGACCCAAGGCGCGAGTACCAGTTTCAGGTCAGCTTGGGCTGCACTGTGAATTAAATGCTAGCCGTAGCTGCACAGGGAGTGAATTTAAAGATTAAACTGGGAAAGTCAACTTCTTCCTCCTAATGCTGTAGATAGAACCAGGACGTCACAAGTAGAAGGTAAGTGCTCCACCACCAAGATAAAACCCTGCTGTCAACTTTGTGTGTCACCATGTGGACCTGGCTGCCTAGAACTCCTGATGGAAACCAAGATTGCCTTGAACTCACAGAGATCCCTTTACCTATCAGCATTTTTTAAGATGTGCACCCACCATGCTCAGCCAGCACTTTTAAAATGAGGCTTATTCCTTTGTAGTTCATGGGTTTTGATGTGAAGAGGGATCTTTTTTTCCTCCAAGCATGTCTCCTAATGTGTTACTGTGATAAACAGAAAAGATCTTTTTTTTTTTTTTTTTTTTTTTTAGCTGTCTCACACCCAGGGATGGTTTTTTTTAAAGATAGCTGGAGAGACAAGCTGGGTACTTTTTATTGTGAGCCTTAGCTTTAACAGTAGAGCCATTTCTCCAGCCAACTGCTTAAGCCCAGCTTACTATCTATAAACAGATAGAAGCACTCAGTAAAGGTTTCATTATCCTGTGTAGGCTAAGCAAAGCTACATAGGTTTTTCATTGCAGGACTAATGCTTCAATACAACTTTTAATCAACAAGAATTCTCAAGAGGCACAGACACCTTCCTGTCCTGACTTGGCCACTGAAAGCTCTTTCACAAGAAACCTAAAATATACTTTGGCAAACAATGAATTGCAAGACCCTTCTAGGAACCACTTGTGGTGGTAAACACCTGGAATCCTCATACTTGGGAGGCTGAGACAGGGGGATTGGTTGAGTTCAAGGGGAGCCTGGGCTATACAGTGAGTTCTGGATCAGGCTAAGCCGTGAGAGTCTGTCACAAAAGAAACCACCAGCAAGACCCTTATAATTTGTATTAATCCGGAACCTCCACTGAAGTTTAACAACCAGAATATAGAAGACGGCTTGGTGTCAAAGCCAATGCTTTAATGAGTGGCTCTCACAAGTGCTGCCAGCCTCCACTGTCCCTAGCTTTTAGTGGATTGAAGGCTGAGCTAGTTGCTCAGTGGCAGGGATCTGGAGACTGGGAATGGGAGTGTGGCAGAGAAAGCTACGAGCTTCAAGCTGACCCTTCTTCTGGCATTCCTAGCAAAGCCACAAGAGGCTCCAGGGGTATAGGGGTTCCAATGGGTGCAGGGTGAGTGCGTTCATGTTTGCGCAGGTCACTGGCACTCAAGAAAGCTTTAGGACACTGGGGACAAGAGTAGGGGCGTACAGAACTGTGGGTGCGGCTATGTTTGCGAAGCCCAGCCCTGTCTGAGAAGCTCTTACCACACTGGGTGCAGGGAAAGGGCCGGAGCTCTGGGTGTGTGCGCTCGTGCCTGCGGAGCAACGTCAGTGTGGAAAAAGTTTCCTTACACTCGCGACACACAAACTGTGGAGGTTTCTCGTCAGGCTCCTCACTCCCCACCTCCCCTGCATCTCCTACGGTACCAGGAGCTTCCCCGACGCCAGCATCCTGGCACTCCACATGCTCCACAGTCATGCCCACCACTTGCCACTGTGTGGCTACTACACCACCAGACTCTGCAGGTAGCCCTAGCAGCCCGGCTGGAGGATCCCCGAGCCCTGTGCCTGCCACAGGGGCAGCTGAGCCCTCACCCACGACACCTACAGGCAGCGCCAGTCCCAGTACCAGCTCCTGCTGGGGGGCAGCTCCTGTAGCCTCATTGCTTCTATGGGTACGCTCATGCTTCCTGAGGCTGGATAACACCACAAAGGATTTCCCACAGGCATTGCAGTGGAAAGGACGCTCGCCGGAGTGCATGCGGCTGTGCTTGGTAAGGCTAGCTCGCTCAGCAAAGGCTCGCCCACACTCCTCACAGCGGAATGGCCGCTGTCCTGAGTGCACCAATGCATGCCGCTTGAGGTCCCAGGAAGCCACGAAAGTCTTGTCGCACTGCAGGCACTTGAAGGGGCGGTCGCCAGTGTGCACTCGCCTATGCATAGCCAGGTCGGCTGGCTGCCGGAAGTCCTTGCCGCACTTCTCACAGCGGTAAGGCTTCACGCCCTCATGCGCCCGCTGGTGGCGTCGGAAGCTTGAGGGATCTGAGAACATGCGGCCACAGCGAGGGCATAGAAAGGGCTTCTCGCCCGAATGTGTGCGCTCATGGCTTTGGTAGGAGCTGAGCTGCGTGAAGCCTTTACCACAAGCCGGACAGCGATAGGGTTTCTGGGCTGCGTGGATACGCTGGTGGCATGTGAGGGAAGAGGATCGGGAGAAACTTTTACCGCACTCAGAGCAGAGGAAGGGGCGCTCACCCGTGTGGGACCTGTGGAGCAATGGAGGACCTGGTTAGATGGCAACAGACTCACTCACGTGAGACAGGCCTATAGCCTGTTTGGGCTGCAGTTCCCTAAGAGCCACAGGGTTGTACCCTAGATTAAGAAATTTAGCTGGGCAATGGTGGCACAGGCCTTTAATCTCAACACTTGGGAGGCAGGCAGATCTCTGTGCATTCTAGACCAGCCTGATTTACACAAAGCTAGTTCCGGAGCAAGGCGGTGGTGGTGCACTCCTTTAATCCCAGCACTAGTGAGGCAGAGACAGGCGGATCTCTGTAAATTCAAGGCCAGTCTGGGCTACAAAAGCTAGACAGGCTCCAAAGCTACAGAACAACAACAAAACAAAACAAAAAACCCCCCAAACAAAGCTAGTTCCAGGCCAGCCCAGGCAACTAAAGAACTCTGCTTTGAAAACCAAAACCAAACCAAACCAAAACATCTAAAGAGCCATTTTTCCTAGGACCTACCCCCATATGCCCCTCCCCCGTGAGCGACAGATACCCCTTTCTGGCTGTACTGGAATCTAGGCCAATAAGACCCCACCCGCTCTCAGGGTTCCATCTCCAGGTACTTTGCTCTGCCACCCAGCCTGACCTGTCCAACCAGGTCTCCCATTTTTAGGTAAGTATCCAGCTGCTCTTTTTCCCATTGGCATAATCTATTAAGATACTAATTCCCACTTAAGCTTTCCAGCTGTATCCAGGAGCCTCACCGTTCGTGGTTGCGTAAGTCCTTGAGCTCCGCGTAGGCTTTGCCGCAGCGCTCGCAGCTGTAGGGTCGTAGGCCCGCATGGGTGCGCCGATGCTTGCGGAACACTGAAGGGTCAGCAAAACTCTTGCCGCAGTCGGTACAGGCATAGGGCCGCTCACCTGTGTGCCCTCGCTGGTGGATCTTGAGTTTAGAGAGTGTACCATAAGCCTTGGGGCAGTGTGTACATCGGAAGGGCAGCTCACCAGCATGTGAGGCCAGGTGCACACGCAGGCACACCGGCTGCATGAAACGGCGGCCACACTCTGGGCATGGAAAGGGCTTCTCACCAGTGTGGCTGCGCCCATGGCTTCGTAGCTCAGGAGCTGTCTTGTAGGCCTTGGGGCACAGTGGGCAGGCATAGGGCCGGGGCTTGGCTACTGAACCAGACACCTTGTCTCCACTGGCTTCCTCGGCCTTGGGCTCTGCATCTACCTTTGGCTGGATCTCATTCACCTCCTCTGTGCAGTCTGCAGCTGTATGTGTAGCAGCATGGCGTGCTGCCCTGGGAGCATTCGGAAATGTCTTTGTACAGAACAGGCACTTAAAACGGCGTCCAGAGCGTTTGTAGCAGGGGCCTGGGGACTTGGCCTCTGTAGCCTCCTCTTCCATGACCTTGGTGAGTGGGCCTTCTCTGCAAGAGAAGCAAAATCAGACCAAAGCCACCCTGCTGTATTCTTTACTAAAGGTCTCTCAATATCTAAGGAAACCATATCTTTAAGGAAAAAAAATTGTTTTTATTTTACATGTATGAAGGTTTACTGACACCATGTCCTGAGGACCTGGTGCTCAGGAAGGCTGTTCCATCCCCTGGAACTGGAGTTACATTTGTTTGTGAGCTACCCTGTGGAAGCTGGGAATCAAACCTGAAAGGCATGGAAGAACAGCAAGTGCTCTTAACCACTGAGTCATCTCTCCAGTCTCACAGGCCACTGGATCATACCAGGACTTCCACATACTTTATGATAATGGTCCCCAGGTTTGATACTGTGTTCAAGTCTCCCTGGTGATCCCCAGCGAATAAGAGGCCAGAACCACAAGAGAGCCAGCTATATTCTACTCCTTACCGTCTCCATTGTCTAACCCCCTGGTATTCCCACAGTGCCTAGGTCCCATTACTCTCACAATCGTCCTTTCTCAGTTCCAACCAAGACTTTAAGGTCTCTAAGCGCTCAGGAAGAGAGACTTAGGTCCAGAGAGAGGAGTCAATGTTTGGAGGTAATGAGTCTCAGATATGTGCATTACCCTGTCCCTGGTTGATCAGCTCCTAGAGAAGCAAGCATTCAAAGAATTTTGACTACGCATGGCTATCAGGGATTCCACCCCAGTCAGGAATTTTGGTCCATCCTCTGATCTGGAATCCCTTTTAGTCCCTGCTCCAAAACTCTAGAAATGGGAGCTCACTCTCAAGGCAGCCTGACCTACTGTTGGCAGTCACAGCTGATGTGTCTGAGCTAGCGAGGCCTCCTGGGATACTAGACTAGCTCTTGCTGAGTCCCTACTTTCTGGCCAAGAGCCCAGACGACATCCACACAGCTGCTTCCAGGATCATAGTTGGGAAAAAATAGGATTAACAGCTGCACTGGTCTTAACACCCACTCATCCTCCCAAAGGGATGAATGGAAGAGGATTAGGGCAGATCCTCTTAAGGGGAGCTTAGATGTGGTGCTGGGCAGGGCAGAGTGGGCAAGGAGAACCAGGTGTGCCCAGAGGGTGGCAGGCCAGGCCTCTATGTCCAGCCTTGTGGATCATTTACTAGGACATGTTTATAGACCCATGTCCTCATCCATACATTGAAGTAGCTGGGGTGAAGAAGGCTGAAGGACGGAGCTGAACTAAGTCTGTGGTGGGGGAGATGGGTTCAGGGCCTATTCTAGAAAAGGGCCTACAGAAGCAGTTTATCTGGTTGGCTAAGAGAGCCCTGAGTGAGATGCTCCTTAGGGTCAGCCAGCCCTATACCAGGAAGCATTTTTTTGGAGAGGGGGGGGAGTTTTGAGACTCGAACCCAGAGCCTGGTGCAGGCAAGACAAGTGCTCCACTATTGAGTCACATCTTAGCCTCCTAAAGTTCTCCTAAAGGGAAAAACAAAACAAAAACCAGGCTGAGGATGCATGAGACTTTGCTAGTCTTGATCCCAAGAACTGCTTAAAAAAAAAAAAAAGACAGCTTACATCTATTAAGTACTTGCCCAAATCACAGCATCCTAACCTCTTTTATACACCAGCTCATCGTTACATCAACGCCACAAGAAAGCAGGTCCAGAGTAACCGTGCATCGGTGTAACTAAGTATACTCTTAAGCTAGAAGGCCCAGCTTCAACTCTAGCTGCCACCACTTCCTGGCTGATGTGACTTTTGTACAACTGACCTCAGAACCTCAGTTTTCTCACCTGAAAAATGGAGGTAAAAATAGTGTTAGCTCATGGGGTCCGTGAGGGCTGATCCTGAACCAGATCCGATGAGTCTTCTCAGAGCCAGCCAGCTCTCACACTGCCTGAAACAGGAACCACTCACCCCATTTTATAGATGAGGATGGGTTGAGTTCTAAGAGAAGAGAGCCCTGTTGAGTCATACGGTTAGAAACTTAACACAGCTGAGACTGGCTCTGGGCATTTAAAGTGTCTGAGCCCTAGCTCAGAAGTCTGGGAGCAGGCCTACTGTCTGGGCCTGCCCCAGGGTCCAGGAGCCTAGGCTAGTATGGCACCTATCACTCCTTTCATCTTGCTAGCAGGTCCCTGAGACTAGAGCCTGGAGCCAACAATGTCTCACTCAGACTCATGAGCTCCTCTCCTGGCCCTAGCCAGCTCTGTGCTTCAGTCTTCCTTTCTGCTGGAGGGGTAGATCCGTCCTAAGGCACTTAGTTGATTTGCTTAAATGTATTCATCTGGGGCTTTAAGGTGATATGGTGTAGGAGGTCCTTCTGTTTATGTGTTGCTTTCATTGGTTGAATAAAGAAACTGCCTTGGCCTTTTGATAGGACAGAACTAAGGTAGGTGGAGTAGACAGAACTGAATGCTGGGAAGAAGAGCAGAGTCAGGCAGATGCCATGGAGCTCCTGCCAGGAGAAATGGTAGCAAAGCGTCTAATGGGTTCCAGCAGGCACCTAGCTCCATGAAGAATGGAGAACCAGGAAGGTCATGCCTCATCTCACCCACGACTTCAAAGAGTGGCACTTTCCCAAGTGAGGTCTGACAAAGCCCTGCAGCAAAATCCTCATCTAGGAAGCACACCTACAATTCCAAAACTTGTGAGGCCAAGGCAGGAGGATTGTTAGTTCAAGGCCTGCCTGAGGTACATAGTAAGAACCTGACTTAAATAACAAAAACAAGGGTCTGGAGAGATAACCCTGTGGTTAGGGATCTTGCTGTTCTTACAGGGCCTGAGTCCATTTCCTAGTTTCGCATTGAGAGGCTCACAACCACCAGCTCCAAGGGATCTGATACTCTCTTTTGGCCTCCTTGGGCACCTGAAGACATGTCTGAAGACACACATAGGTATGTGCATGGATACACACACACAAAATCCTTTTAAAAATATCAAACAAAGCTGGGCGGTGGTGGCGCACGCCTTTAATCCCAGCACTTGGGCGATAGAGTCAGGCGGATCTCTGTGAGTTCGAGACCAACCTGGTCTACAAGAGCTAGTTCCAGGACAGGCTCCAAAGCCACAGAGAAACCCTGTCTTGAAAAAACAAAACAAAACAAAAAAAATCAAACAAAAGCCAGGTGGTGGTGGTGCATGCCTTTAATCCCAGCACTCAGTTGAAAGAGGCAGGTAGATCTGAATTTGAGGCTAGCCTAGTCTAGCCTAGTGAGTTCTAGGACAGGCAGGACTACAGAGAAACCCTACAGAGATCTACCTGCCTTAGCTTCCTGAGCGCTGGGAGTAAAGGTGTGTGCCACCTCGCTCAGCTGTGTGTGTGTGTGTGTGTGTGTGTGTGTGTGTGTGTGTGTGCAGAGGACAGCTGGGAGTCAGTTCCTGTCTTTCCCTTTGTTGTCTGTGGTCCCGTGTACTGTTTCTGTTGCCATACTGTATACTCCAGACTAGACAGCTGGCCAGCCTCCTGACCATTCTGTCCACATTCCATCTCCCCACAGCAGTGCCACCAAGTCCAGCTTTTTGGATGGGTTTGGGGGGCTTGAACTCAGATTGTCAGGCTTGCATGGCTAGTGTTTTAATAACCCATCAAACCATCTCTGGAGCCCTGCAATCTGTACTTTAAACCAACTCTGAGGACCATTAAGAACCAGACTTGTGAGCCAGGATATTTGCCTGATACACCCCCAGGCACTGGGTTCTATCCTCAGTACCAAAAAAAAAAAAAAAGAAAAAGAAAAAGAAAGAAAAACAGACAGACAGAGAGACAGACACACACACACCTCCTAGGTCTCCAAGTGCTTCCAGGAGGGAACATTTTCACTACAACTCTGTTTTAACTCCTCACAATGCAAAAGGTGCACACAGCTAAGATGTCCAGAGTCAAAGCTGAACCCTTCCTGCCCTCAAGCTAGCCTCTTGCAATCACTATTTATTCAACTGAAATCCTTTAACAAAATCCTGACGCTTCCCAGGACAAAGACCAGTATCTTCTTATGATCAACAAATCCCCAATCCACCTCACTCCTGCTTAGCTCTGTTCAGTTCCCTGCTTCCCTCACTAGGCGTCACCCACACCTTCTGCCTTCATTTTCAACTTCAATTTCTTTCTAGCCCAGGCTGGTTACACGAGCAGTTCTCCTGGTCAGAGCCATGATTTCTCATCACCTCCTGCATATCTTTATGTATTAGCTCTTTGGTTATGTTGGGTCTTAGCTCCCAGACACTTCCTTTATTAAGGCTTTCTTTCTTCTTCTTCCTTTTTTTTTTTTTAAATTTTATTTACTCTCTCTATGTATGTACACTCAAGGGTGTATGTGTGGCGGCCAGAGGACAACTTGCAGGAATCAAGCCTCTCCTTTTACGATATGGGTCCAGGAGGCTGAACTCAGGTCTCAAGCTTGGCCATCCATCCCCTCCCCGCAAATCCTGCCTAAGAAGGCTTTCCTGGACACTGGAGAAAAGGCACAGCGTGATGAGGAATTACTGTTCTTCCAGAGGACCAAGGTTTGATTCCCATCACCCACATGGTAGCTCACAATCACCTATAACTCCAGTTATAGGCACCAAGCATATACGTGGTGCACACACATACATGTAAACAGTCATATGCATAAAAGAATAAAGGTTTTCTTGACTACCTTTGTGTGTGTGTGTGTCTGTTTCACGGTCTTACTATGTAGCCCAGACTGGCCCCGATTCTTCCTGCCTCAGCCTCCTCAGGGTTGGGATTACAGGTGTGGATCATGTACTTTGATCACCTACCTTCCTTTGTTTTTGGCAGTGCTTGGAATTGAATTTAGGGTTGTATGTATGCTTGATAAGCAAGCACTCTTCCACTGTGCCACTAAGACAAGGTTTCATGACATAGCCTTGGCTGGCCTGGAACTCACAAAGATATGCCTCCCCATCTCCCGAGTGCTGGGATTTAAAGGTGTGCGCCACCACACCTCATAGATTCTTTTTTAAAATGATCTCTTTATCCTGGCTATCATTTAACTTCTCCTTTCAAAGAAAAATTTTCTTTATGATGCCATCTGGATCAACTACTTCTCGCAGGCTTACTGCTATGGACTGAGTGTCATTAGCATTTTATACACACCGATCCAACTACTCAAGCTCATCTCTAATTCCTAGAAGTCTGTTATAGGCTGAACATTTGTGTTCTTAAATTCTGTGTTTAGAAACAAGTTCTTTTCAGAAGTAATTGAAGTTAAATAAAGTCATAAGGGCAGAGCTAGCAAGATGTCCCGGTAGGTAAAACGGTGTTTTCACTATGCCTGGCACCCTGAGTTGGATCCTCAGGACCCACAAGGTGGAAAGAGAGAACAGACTCCAGTAAGTTGTCCTCTGACCTCCACACATGTGCTGCAAGCACACATAAGCACACACAAGATAAATAAAAATTTAATTAAACAAGTTCTTAAGAGACAACACAGAAATGCCAAGTAATTGGTCATAGATTGAGCTAGTACTGGAAGCCAGGCAATCATATACCCAAATTTCTGCCATCTGTTCCCTTAGCTATTGCTTTATTAGCACTAACACATTTTATTATCTGGTTGTGCACTAGGGTCCAGGGAACGTTGTTCTATGCACTCCTTATGTCCAAAGCTGTTTGGTGACTGAGAGCAAACTGCAGGAGGAACTCAAAGCCAGGTCTACAGCCTCTGTCTCTTCCATCGTAGGAGTTTGTGAGATTCAGTCACCAACTCTTCATTAACCGAAATTCCCCATCTTTACAAGATCATCTGGCTCAAGGATCACCCCAGCACCCCAACTTGTTCTCTGTTGTGATGGAACACAGTGTCACTAATCGCCTGTGAGGGAAATGACATTTTGCTGTCTCTCAAGCTAATGAAGACTCAGTTTCCTCGATGAGGTTATTTTTAACCACTCAGGCCGCAAGTGCGGCGCATTCCCCCATCTCTCCAAGACAACAAATCGGCTACCAGACCTTGGGCGTTTTGATGAGTTGAAGGAAATGTGCTGGGGTGAATGTTTAATTGTATCCTAGGCCTTTTGAGCTAGCTCAAAAATGATCCCATTTCCCAGCCACTTTCTGAGGCGGTGTTCCCTCTGGTCAGCAACCTACATTCCACCCACAAATCACAAACTTTACCACCGCCATAAGCAATTCCCTTTGCCCTGGAGCCCTCTTTTTCTTTTTCCCCACGGGAAGATTCTTGCATGCTTCCGATGCTCCATTCCCCAATACTCGGTGCCCTCAAGAACATTTAAAGATGAGGGATGCGTAGCTTTCTGGACCTCAATTTTCTCAATCGAATGGGGCCCCTGAAGCAAACGGGAGTTTGCAGGGCGGTAGGGCCTACCAGACTCTCTGAGGAGGGACAAGAGCTGCAGAAACCCAGCGCTCCTCGCTCTCTGCAACCGTGTTTGTGCGGGTGTCCTCGCCAGACAGGCAGCCCCCACGGAGCGGGGCTGGATGCTGACTCATTTGGGACTAAACCCTAGGATAACGTGGCTTCGTCGAGCGTAGCAAGGCAGAATGAATGAAGAAGGAAGGAATGAACAAATGAATGGACAGAGGAGCGAGAGCAGGACAAAGGCCTGCAAAATGGCGGTCTTTAGGACCGCGGGAGGGGCGGACGGGACCTCGGACGGGGAGGGGGGCGCGCAGACGCGGAGGACTTGGCTAGGAGGCCCTCGCCACACAGACAAAAGCCCGTAACATGGCGGACACTAGGACTCCCGGGCCCGCGCGGTGCAAGTCCGGCAGCCGCGTCCGCCGAGCCTAGGCATCCCCAGCGCTGACCGGTGGGCACCGGGCGGGTTCTAGGACCTGCTGGGCCCGCAGCCCGCCCGAGACCGCTCACCGCTCGCCCCGCCCGCGATGCTCGCGCCTGGTCAACTCCGTCCGCTCGGCATCCGCGGGGAGACTGAAGGCAGCTCAAACCGCGCTGGTGGCCGCTGCCTGAGGCCCTTGCGACTTCTCGCAGACGCGTCCTACCTGGTGCGACTTCCACAGGCTCCGCAGCATCGGCGGCGGTGCCCAGCACCGGTAGAGCCCGGGACACTCGAGGAGGGGCCGGCGCTAGGACCCAGCGGGAGGGAGGCTAGGGGCGGGGCCCGCGGCCAGACAGCGGAAGTGGAAGGACGCCTTCCTTGCTCAGGAGGAAGGAAAAACTTACGGAAGCAACCCCGAGCCTCCAGTAGCAGAGAAGTATCTCGCGAAGGGTCTCTGGGTGCTATGGGGATGGGATGCCAGACCGATTGACGGTGTACACCCGCCAGGTCGCCGGAAGTGTCTCCAAGAGCTAGGAGGTGGGGAGAGACGGAGCGAGCACTCAGGTTTCGTAGTGCCTGAATCCGTTTATATTCCACATTTTCTCTAACAGCGAGTAGTGAAACTTAGGATTCCCCCCTCCCCACGCCTGTCTTGAGAAGAGTCTTTTATGGAACCTCGTGAAAAGTGTCACCAAAGTACTGTAGCCAGGGCTGCAGGATATTTTTTACTGTTGTGCTTACTGAATAAGCGCTGGAGTGATTTTAGCAGCTTTGGACGGAAGAGTGGCTTAACTCCATCAAAACGCCGCGCTGACCTGCGTGGGCGGAGCCAGAGTTGCGCCCACAGTCGAGCGAGGTAGCTCCCGCCGCCTGTAATTCCAGCGTTCCTGGAGTTGAGACAGTAGGATTGCGGCTAGTTCGAGGCCAGCCTGGGCTGCATAGTTAGACCCAGTCTCAAAAACAACAAAAACCAAACTTAAGAGTTGGGCCCACCCGGAACCTAGCGCCGGAAGCTTGTCCGTGTAGGAATACTGCTCGGAGGAGAGACAGGAAGTGTTCCTAGGCGGAAGTTTCAGGGGGAAGCTTTAGCACCTGGGACACTTCCTGATTCCTAGTAACAATAGGAAGTGTCCGCGGAACTGGGGTAGACTCTTGACTCGTACCAGCCGTGCTCTGTTACTCCTATCTCCTTTTTCCCGCTTCTTTCCCTCATCCTCCACCCCCGGGAACCCTGGCTGAGAGTGCGTGTGTATGAGCTCGAGAACTCTCGCACCAGCCACCACTTAGGGCTCGCGGCTGCAGTTAGGGTAAGGGTCCCAGTGCGCAGGCGCGCTCCTGTTCACGACCTCCAACGGACGCGCCGGCGGCGGGAACCAGAAGGCACTCCTGGTGCGAGGTAGGGATCTAGAGAGGAAATTGTTGGAAAAGACGAGTGGCTTTAGAGAGTCGTGATGGTGGTTGATTAGGGAAAGGAACTCTTAAATGAAGAAGTGTTGAGAAAAGAGAATTCCGGGAACAGACTCAGCTGGTGAGATTAGAAATAGTTGTGTTAGGGTCCCAGGAGACTGGAGTCCGCCTCGGAGAAAGAGAAGATGATGTGGCGGAAATGAGTGACAGCTACTGGGAAAGCGAGGGCTTTGGAATGAAGATTGCCTCTTGCAGTGAGTTTATGTGAGAACTGGGGTAACTCAGGCATTGGATTTAGTGGCATAAATACACTTACAAGGCGGGCGTGATAGCCCACAACTTGGGAAGTTAGGACTATAAATATTTATAGTGAGACCATGTCTCAAATACCTCTCTCCCAAAATAAGAGTACACTTAAGCCGGGTGGTGGTGGCGCACGCCTTTAATCCCAGCTCTCAGGAGGCAGGGGCAGGCGGACATCTGTGAGCTCAAGGCCAGCCTGGTCTACAGAGCAAGTTCCAGGACAGGCCCCAAAGCTGCAGAGGAAACGCTGTGTTGAAAAACCAAAACAAGAAGAAAAAAAAAAGGTACACTTAACAGCAATGCCTGGCACGTGGTACTGCGCAGCCTGAGTTGCTGTCATCTTAAGAATGTAGAGAAGAAGTAGAAGAGAAAATGAAAAATGATGATGACAGCAAGGTCAGGCAGGCAGGGGATAGCAAAAAAAAAACAACAGAGGATAAAATGCAACTCCACCCTGAGACAGGCCGGGATTACATATATTTAAAGGAAGCAAGTGAAACAAACGCCTAACAGTGTGATGCTGAAGAAACAGGCAGGGCCTCCAACTTGTGTGAAGCCCTGGGTGGCTGCTGGAGAAAGCAGCTGCTTCGTCAGTGCTTTGAGACCATTCGGTTTGCTGAAGGGTAAAGAAAGGGTTGTGCTCCTCTTATTGCAAGGCCTGGGTAGCTGTTGTAGCTCTCAGGAGGCTGATAGGAAAATCCATGAGTGTGAAGCTATGTTGGGCTGCATAGGTGGCTCCCAAGGAACTTAAGCTACAGAATGAGCTAGCACCTTATCTCAAAACAAAATACCAGCATCAAAGCCAGAAATAGTCCTGGTTTGTTGTTAAAATTGATAGATAGTTATTAGTTTTTCCAGAATTATAGAGAGCAGAGCCTTAGGACTAGGAAGGAATACATATATATATAATATACTGTCTAAAATACAAACTCAGGTCTCGAGACTCTCCTTATCTCTGGCTCTAGAGATGCCTTAAGCCTCGGGGAACTTTCCTAGACGTTTGTACACAGTAAATCTTTAGATGGTGGTCCCTCTAGACCCATAGAAAGCAGGTCCCGTGGCATGGTTGGTTGGGAAGCCTTTCTGTGACTTCTAGTGAATGTGGTGCTCATATAGCCAAGAAGTGAAACTGACTCAATCCTTCATTCTGCCTGCCCCCCCCTCTTTCTAGGCCTTGACCCCTTCTGCAGGGAAAGATGCTGCTGCCACCTGTTTGTTCCTCCTGAACGTCCAGGTTTTCTACCACATTGCTCCATGGAGGACATGCCCCTCTTAATCAGTTGCTCTGACTGTCAGCGCCACTTTCCCAGCCTCCCGGAACTATCACGGCATCGAGAATTGCTCCATCCATCTGCTAACCAGCACAGTGAGGAAGCTGATAGTGTTCTCTCCCAGCGGAACCATGAGACTGCTCATTTCCCCTGTACCACCTGTGGCAAGGATTTTACTAATCCCTTGAGTCTCCAGAGCCACATGAGGACTCATGCACCCGAGGGCCTCCAAAGGCACAGGCCCCTACATGCCAAGGAAACTCCTTCACAACATCAGAGTGAGACAATGGCTACTGAATCCTGGGGTCAGAGGCTTGGCTCTAGGGAAGGCTGGGGAAATCAGACAGAGCATGTAGGAGAGACACATGAATGTGACTCTGGAGTGGATCCCAGGACAGCTCCAGGGACCTGGGAAGATCCACTGACCAAACAAAGAGAAGGCTTAGAAATGCAACCAGATCCTAAAGAAAGTGCACAGGACTGGGTGCCCAGCACCAATTCTGATGGAGTGCCACCGCTCCCCACTCCAGCTAGCAACCTCCTTAGCAATTTGGAACAATATTTGGCTGAATCAGTAGTGAACTTCACAGGGAGCCAGGAGTCCACTGAGCCTCTTCCTGCTGAGGAGGAGAGAAGATACAAGTGCAATCAGTGTGGAAAGACCTACAAGCATGCTGGGAGCCTCACCAATCACCGCCAGAGCCACACTCTGGGCATCTACCCTTGTGCCATCTGTTTTAAGGAGTTTTCTAACCTGATGGCTCTGAAGAACCACTCACGACTCCACGCTCAGTATCGGCCGTACCACTGTCCCCACTGCCCCCGTGCCTTCCGGCTCCCTCGGGATCTGCTGGAACATCAGCAGTCCCATGAGGGAGAGAAGCAGGAACAGCCGTGGGAAGAAAGAGAGATGCCTACTACGAATGGACACGCAGATGAGAGGAGCTGGAATCAGCTACCTAAAACACAGATGCTGAACGGCTCTGGGGAACTAGAGGATGGTAGCCAAGAGGAGTATCGACCTTTCTGTTGTAGGGACTGTGGCCGGACTTACCGCCATGCAGGTAGTCTCATCAACCATCGGAAGAGTCACCAAACAGGAATCTACCCCTGCTCAGTTTGTTCCAAGCAGCTATTCAATGCAGCTGCTCTGAAAAACCATGTTCGTGCTCATCATAGACCCCGGCAAATAGCTGGAGAAGATGGCCAGTCATCAGTGTCCTCAACTGCCCTTATGTCGGCTGAGACTACCCAAAAAGAGGAAGAGGTCCTCGCAACCAACCTGGACCATCGTCCTTATAAGTGCAATGAGTGTGGTCGGGCTTATCGCCACAGGGGGAGCCTGGTGAACCACCGCCACAGCCATCGAACAGGAGAATACCAGTGCTCACTCTGTCCTCGGAAATATCCCAACCTTATGGCTCTGCGCAACCATGTGCGCGTCCATTGCAAGGCCACACGCCGCAGTACAGACCCAGGGACTGAAGGTTCCCCTAGCCCTGTCAAGAAGGAACAACCTGACCCAATGGGAACAAAAGCAGCATTCCCCACAGATCAGGGGCAGGTATACAGACATGAAGAAGAAGCCACCAGCATTTCCCCAACGGCAGATAAGACAACGCCACAGATATGTAACATTTGTGGGATGTTCTTTGAAGATCTCAAGAGTCTGGAGCGTCATGACAGAATGCACAGGGCAGGGGAAGGAGAAAAAAGCAGGACAGACAACACCAGGTCACCACCTAGAACATTTGCTTGTCGAGACTGTGGAAAGAGCTATCGCCACTCGGGCAGCCTTATCAACCACAGGCAGACCCATCAGACAGGAGACTTCAGCTGTGGGACCTGTGCCAAGCATTTCCATACTATGGCTGCCATGAAGAGCCATTTACGACGTCATAGTCGGCAGTGGAGCAGGAGGCGTCAGAAGCAGGGTAGTACTGGTGAAGAGGAGTCCAAATGCCCACCTGCAGGCACCTGGACCCAGAAGTTGGAAAATGATGAGGACCTGGAGTCTTCCCAAGACCCTTTGGGAGAAAGTCCTTGTGGGTCTGAGGGCAACCTGGAGAGGGGTGGGGACTGTTTGCAGGCAGGATCCAAAGACAGCGAATATGGGCTTGGAAGGGATGAATCCTGTTCCCTGGGTGATAAAGAGGACACTGGCACCAAGGAAGGACTAGAAAAGAAAGAAGCCTGTTTCCTTGACCACTTGGATGTCCCAGGTGATGAGGAAAGCAGTGAAGCTGGCTTTTGTGACAGCCTCCCTGGGGTGGATAGTGACCAGAAACCGGGCATTTGCCAGTCCGACTCCTCTCACCCTGCTGACAGCGACACTGTCTGGAAGGCCGAAGTTACTCACACATGTTCTGATTGTGGGGATTCTTTCCCACATGCTGCCGACCTGCTGAGCCATAAGTCCTGCCACCCTCCAGGCATCTACCAATGCTCTCTCTGTCCAAAGGAGTTTGATTCTCTGCCTGCCCTGCGTAGTCACTTCCAGAACCACAGACCAGGGGAGGTCGCCTCAGCACAGCCCTTCCTCTGCTGTCTGTGCGGAATGATCTTTCCTGGGAGAACTGGCTACAGGCGCCACCTGCATCAGGTTCATGGCGCTTCTGGCATACCTGAGGGCTCAGAAGAGGAGGAAGAAGGCACAGCGGAAGCAGCCTCTACCCACAGTCCTCCTCTACAGCTCTCAGAAGCAGAGCTGCTGAATCAGCTTCAGCGGGAAGTGGAAGCTCTAGATGGAGCAGGCTATGGGCACATTTGTGGCTGCTGTGGTCAGACCTATGATGACCTGGGGAGCCTGGAGCGTCACCATCAAAGTCAGAGTTCCAGCAATATGACCAAGAACGTTCCTAGCCACTTGGAAGGATCAGGTGATGCGGTAGAAATGGTTACAGATCATGTCTTTGAGGGCACAGTGACCTCTGTTTCAGAAGAGGGTGGGGACACACAGTCTGAGGAGGGAGCAGGTGGCACAGTTGCAGACAGCCTTTGCATGCAGGCTGGTGATAGCTTTCCCAAGTCCCATCCCCGCCCTTTCCGATGTAACCAGTGTGGCAAGACCTATCGCCATGGAGGCAGCCTGGTGAACCACCGTAAGATCCACCAGACAGGCAACTTCATCTGCCCTGTCTGTTCTCGCTGCTACCCCAACCTGGCTGCCTACCGGAATCATCTGCGGAACCACCCTCGCTGCAAAGGTTCAGAGCCCCAAGTGGGGCCTATCTCAGAGGCAGGAGGCAGCAACGAACCCCAGAATGTGGCAGAGGCAGGGCAGGAACAGGCATTCGTAGGGCAGCTCCAGGAAGAACTTAAAGTGGAGCCCTTGGAGGAGCTGGCGGGAGTGAAAGAAGTGTGGGAGGAGACCACGGTAAAGGAGGAGGAGCTGGAGCAGAGGCTGGAGACGGCAGAGAAAGGCTGTCAAACTGAAGTTAGCTCTGAGCGGCCCTTTAGCTGTGAAGTGTGTGGCCGAACCTACAAGCATGCTGGCAGCCTCATCAATCACCGGCAGAGCCACCAGACAGGCCACTTTGGCTGTCAGGCCTGCTCCAAGGGTTTTTCAAACCTCATGTCCCTTAAGAACCACCGGCGCATCCATGCAGACCCTCGGCGTTTTCGCTGCAGTGACTGCGGGAAAGCCTTTCGCCTGCGGAAGCAGCTGACCAACCACCAGCGAGTCCATACTGAGCGACGGAGGGGAAGGGGCACCCAGAAGCTGACTCGCGAGGATCGGTCTTTCAGGTGTGGGCAGTGTGGCCGGAACTACCGCCATGCTGGCAGCCTCCTGAACCATCAGTGCATCCAGGATACAGGCCAGTACAGCTGCTCCTTCTGCTTTAAGTCCTATTCTAACCGCACAGCCCTGAAAGACCATCAGAGGCTGCATTCTGATAGCCGGAGGCGGCGGGCACCCCGGAGGGGAGCAACTGTACATTGTACCCTTTGTGGCTGTGGCTTTCCTGGCCAGCGATCTCTGGAGCGGCATCTGCAGGAGCACAAGGAGACCAAACTAGAGCTGGCCAGTGGCCAGGGAGACCCACATGATGCTGAAGGCAGTAAGGAGAACCTTGTTGATGACTGGGGAGTGGAGGGCAGACCAGAAGGCACTCAGTCAGTACCGCAGCTGGAGCTTGGAACCAAGAGGCCTGGGGAGGATAGTCAGAGTCCCAGCAGGCCAGCACATTCAGAAGTCACAGAATCTTTATCTTGGGAAGTAGGGAAGGTAGATGGGTATCGAGGAGAAAGGGGACAAATGACTCACAATGGTGTCTGGGTTCCTCAGGATCAGTTAGCCAAGCCAGAAGGCAAGTTGGAAGATACTGTCTCCAAGAATTCTTGTCACCTGTCTGAGAGCCAGTCCAGTGATTCTACCGCAAGTTATATGGATAGCCAGGATGGTGGAGACAGCAGCTTTCAGCTCCAATCAGAGAGCCACCCCTGTTGTAGCCAGTGTGGAAAGACCTATCAACCTGATGGCCTCTTGAACCCCAGCATTAACAAGAAAGACTGTCACAGTTGTTTGCTCTGTTCCCAAGAGATATTGAGTCCTGTGACCACTAAGATCCACAACCACATTGCCTCCCAGACCTTCGCTTGTCGTAACTGCAGCAAAGTGTTTGCATCCCACAGTGAGCTGGCCACACACGTGCAGACTCATGCTGTTGACGATAGCCAGGTACCAGGTCATACAGAGGAGACCAGAGAGCCACAAGCTTGGATGGCCCCAGTGGATCCCCCTGGTCCAGGGAAAGCTCAGGAGGTCCCATCTGAACCTCGTAGAGACCCAGAAGAGAATGGGGAGCCAGCTAATGGAGGACAAGGAACAAACCTCACAGCAGCTGAAGACAAGGAGCGTCCCTTTTGCTGTGCCCAGTGTGGGCGCTCCTACCGCCATGCTGGTAGCCTGCTGAACCACCAGAAGGCCCATACCACTGGACTCTACCCCTGCTCCCTGTGTCCCAAACTCCTGCCCAACCTGCTGTCTCTCAAGAACCACAGCAGGACCCACACAGACCCCAAGCGCTACAGCTGCAACATCTGTGGCAAGGCTTTCCGAACAGCTGCCCGGCTGCAGGGCCACGGGCGGGTCCATGCCCCTCAGGAGGGACCGTTCACCTGTTCTCACTGTCCCCGCCATTTTCGCCACCGAAATAGCTTCCTGCAGCACCAGCAGCAGCACCAGGAGGAGTGGACAGTGTCTAGCTCAGGTATGTAGGGTGACTGGGTTGGGTAAAGGATTGAGGGGACCCAAAAAGAGGTGGGCACACAGTGGAGAGAAACCATGGCTCTAAGTAGGTAAGGGAAGTAAGGAGATCGAGTGGATTCTGAGAAGTGGCAGAAGCCTGGACATGGACTAACAAACGATTTTGAGCCATTGAAGTATGACTCGTGGGTCAGGAAGACGGACACTGGGGTAAGTGGGGCAAGAGTGTGGAGTGTTGTATAGCCAAAGAGGAGTGACTGTTTTCTTTCAGTAGGTCAGGGTGTCTGGGAACTGCTGCATCTGGGAACCCTGATTTAGCCAGCAATGATTCCCAGAGGGAAGGGTGAAATGGGCTGTGTTGAGGTTCTGGTCTTTCCAAGAATGGGCAAGAAGCCAGAGAATGAGAAAGGGGGGTGGGGAGGGTTGCAGATTCCTGGGTTGTCTTGCAGGTAGATAGGTAACAACCTGCAGGGTTAAAGCCAAGGTGGGTCTGCCTGCTCAATTGTTGATGTCTAACTGGCTGCTTTCCTGCTGACTGGGCCAGTTTGCTGGCTTACTTGTCACTACTCACTCTCAGTCCCTCTTTCCCTATGGTTTGTCTCTGCCTTCCAGCCCCCCTTGGAATTGAGGCCTCTGGTCCTTCTGTGAGTGGTGTACTAAGCCTTTTTGCTCTTCCTTTTAGTTAACTTTTCCCTCTCCCTCTGATACAGATCTTATAAGAACCAACCAGACTGCCCTCTCCGCCGGCACCTTCCCCAACACAGCCCTTTAACTGAAGGGCTGACTCATGGATAATTGTTTCTTTGAAGACAGGCCCATCTGAGCAGTGGCAGTCATTAGTCTAGCTCTTCCCTCTATCACAGTGAATCTCTTGGGGAAAACTGGCCTCCACCCAGCCCACTGAAGGGCAAAGCTGTGGAGGAATGGGGCAGTCTGTGTACTCAGCGAGCCTTACGCTCATATTCCCCATCTACAGAGGAAAACCCATTCCGTCTATAGCCACCAAGGGTGGGTGTCCCTGAAATGGTATGCCCTTGACCAGAGCTTGGCTGAGAAGGACAAAATAGTGATGGTTCCTGAGAACTGAAGAAATGGCTCTCAGAACCAAAGGTTTCTTGTGACTTAAAGTCAAATGAGCGAGAGGAGCCTATTAACCAAGGCTGTAAAAATAATTAAAATTATTTTTATAAGTTCCTGGGCTTGGTCTTTTCGGTGAGGGGAAGATGCTAGGCATGGTACCTATAAAGCCTTATACATGATAGGTGAACTCTTTAACACTGAGCTATTTATCCTGGCCTCTTGCACTTCTCTGTCTCTTAGGGCCATGTGAGGTCTAAGAGGTGGCGTAGGCCTCCCTCGGTGACCTCTTCTTTTCTTCCTAGGAGCTTCCATGGCACCAGCATCAAGCAGAGGGGACGGGGACTCATCTACACCCTCACTCCTGAACCCCTCACCCACGTGGCCTGCAGACCTCAACTTCTCCCTCTGAACTTCAAGTCTCCAAAGAAGAGTTCACTGAAGCTGGGGATGCAGGCATGGAGAGGCTTCATCTCCACATTCGCTCAGGATTGCTTGGGTCTCCCCATCTATCTCCTCTTCCCTGAAGAGGACCCTGATCTGGTTTCTCTCTCAAGAAGGGGATAAGGTAGTCTTCATGTCTGTGTCCATGAAGGACCTCCTTCCCAAGCCTTTGTCACCATGTTCTTCCAGGGCCAGGCTCTGCCAAAATGCTGTGCTAGCCAGATTCTAAACCAGGAGAGACATATTCAGAGTGTACACAGGTGGGAACTTTGCCTGTGGAAGGGGAGCCTTTTACTATAGTTTGTAACTTATTTTCTAAAATCTATTTTGTAACAATTTATTTAAGTTTTAAAAAAGGAAAATTGCTCCCCACCCCTCCCACCCCCCAAAAAAACCTTTTTTTTTTTTCCACAACAGCTGCTGGTGTGGTTGTATATGAAGGGTTATTTGGGAAGTCTTGGATTGCAGAGCTTGGGGGTGGGTCATCGTCACACACAGAAAGCATCCCTGGACTGGCTCATTCCCAGTCAGACAGTTGTTGGGCTTGCCTCAGGGCTGGGAACCACAAACAGGGAGGGGATGGGCTAGAGTGGAGAACTGGGTGTTGATGTGGGAGTTGCCTGGTTTTTCTGGCGTCTTGTGAGTTAACGAGAGTCACCATCAACAACTGGCGGGTTGGCCTGTCGAGGAGAGGAAGGAAATTAATTTGGTCCCCTCCCTAGAGTTTTACTACTTTTCTTGAAGAAGCAGGATCTATCTTGGCCCCTGTGGCATATGGGAGACCTGAAGACCAAGAAGCTGAGACCCCTGCTGCCTACAGTCCACGTGGATCTATCTGTTGCTTACTCCACACCCCAGGCAGCTAGAGCTGAGTGTCTTCCTTAGATGGGAGCCAGGCCTAAGGAGGAAGAACAAAGAGGGATGCGTACTTGAGTTGACCAGGCAGCTTCCAGGCTCAGCCTCGGGCTCTGGCTCCTCAGCGAAGTAGACCTGCCAGTCTAGACTGCTGACCCATTCCTCATAGGCAGAGAGTGCCGCAAAGACCGCAGGCCTTGCAGGGCCTTGGCAGGTGTCTCCAAAGCTGTGCAGTCCAGCCAGGAACCACGTGCCCCTGACCTCGTGGACGAGTGGTGCCCCAGATAGGCCCTGTTAGGGAGCAGGTTACACTTGGTGACTTCCTGTAGCAGGTGGGAGGGGCTTGGGACCACAGCCTGGGCTGTTTGGGGGCCAGCTGGCAGGAGGACTTAGTTTCAGGTGAGAAGCAGGGCTAGTAACCAAGCATGGTAGAAAGGTGAGAAAATGTCGGGGGCCTGCTGGGTAAGGGTTGGGAACTTGAACTCACCTCACATTGAGGCAGCTCACCCATGACAGTGGTGCAGACCATCCCTGGCAGAATGGGAATGCCCATGCTCCCAGGGGCCGCATGTTGTTGGCTACAGGCCATTCGCCCCAGGACTCTCACAGGCACTGTCTGTGGGTGGCTGTTGGCTATAAAACAAAGGACGAGACCAGATGCCTCAGTTGCCTGCAAGTCCAATGGACCACTGCCAGGATCCCCATTACTATGTACCTGCTCCTGGAGTCAGCCCCAGAACCCAGCCATGTGCACCGTCAGGCAGGTGGTGGTCAGCATAGGGTAAGCAAAGGGGCCTCAGGCCAGGGCCTAATGTCACAGGCTGAGCCAGCAGCAGGAGGGCCACATCATAGCCACCCTCTGGGTGGGTGTAGGCCCCATGCAGAATGAGTTGTTTCAGGCTCCATTCCTCTGGTCCAGCCCCCAGTCCTACACTCCATTCCTCTAGGGTTTGGCGCCTGTTGAGAGGCAGAGTTCACAGCACCGAGACACAGCTGGGGCAAGGGGCACAGAGGAGAGTGACATAAGGCTCACCCAATAAAACAGTGAGCAGCAGTCAGCACCACCACTTCCGATACCAGGGCTCCACCACAAGCCAACTTCCCATGATGCTTCAGCCTGGCATCCCAGGGCCACTGAGAGAGGGCTCCTGCCCGGGGGCCTTCACTCCTCAAGGAGCCACACGCTGAAATAGGTGAATTACATCACTCAGTTTGTTAAGTGGTCTCTTAACGCTAGGACCTGTGCTGAGTGTGTCTGTATGTCAGATCTTCCCAGTTGACTCTCAGCTTCATTACCAAAGGTAAGCTAATATAGACTAACCTAGCTCTGTAACCAAAACCAGGTAGCCCACTTGGGATTCAGAGCCAACGTGCATGCTTTTAATCCTGACAGTAATCAGTGTTGGCCTTAACCTGGAAGGTCTTTCCCCACTCCCCCACCCACCTACATTTCCCCAAGCCTGGACCAGCCCTAAAATCCCTAGCTTGCTCATGCTGTTCTGAACATCGGAACCTAGCTTCCTTCCCTGAAATGACTTTGCATGCAATTTGCATTGCAGTCACTACTCTGTCTCACCTCCCTGGATTTCTCCCTGGAAACTTGCAGCTTTCCCCCTGAAACCAGCCAGATTTCAGAGACACCCATCTGTAAACCTTCCTGGCTCCAGTGGGGCTGATTCTATCTCAGGGCCTTACAAACTCAGTTCTCTGATGGCAGTGTCTTGAGCTGAAATTTGCTTCCTTGTGGCTTCTACCCATTGCCCAGGAAGACTTCATATGGCCTGAGTGTCTCTGTACACTCCACTCTTAATACCATGTGCAGACCTACCTACACAGCTGTTCTCATCGCTGGTCTCCACAGTTCCTGGGTCCTGTACCAGGAAAGCTGCCCCGTGAATGCGGGCCTGCAGCCACGAGCTGTGAGTGGCCATGTCAGTCAGCAGCACAGGAGTGTCCTCTTCGGCACATTTTGATGTGAAGCTTATGATCCCAACCTGGACCCAGTGTCCATCAGACTCACGGCACATCACAGGTCCCCCAGAATCTCCCTGGAGCCAGGCAAAGGAGTCACCTGAGCCCCAATCCACTACTAACCAGATGCCTTCTGGCTGTTCCCCGTCACCCTTTTCTGTGGGCCTTTGGCCCAAGACTTAGCCCTCCCTTTTCCCCTGTACTCATCAGACCTGGCAGGGTCCCTGTACCCCAGGCTGGGCACCCCCACACAACATCCCAGGTCTTGCTGGGCTGGCCAGCAGCCGCTGGTGTAACCGATTATAGAGACAGTTGCAGGTGGGGCGGCTGATGAGACGAAGGCGCAGGTTCCGTAGGGTCCTGGAAACTGGCAACGGAGATGAAGCTGAGTCTAGCTCTGAGAAGCAGTGGGGCCGGGGCAGGCAGAGTGCCTTCTAGGCTTTCATCAGGTCAGGACTTACCATCACTCGTGTTTTGGTCCCAGCCCGTGGCCCAGCAAGAAGCTCCAAAGGGGAAGTGATGGGTGGACAGGGGCAAGCAGAGGGTTGTATGGACTGTGGGGTGGCTGAGCTGGAGCAGGGCCAGGTCTGACCCCTGGCTGTAGTGGTTATAGGCCTTGGGCAGCTGCAGAGCAACAACTGGTACCTCTTCAGCCCCTGGGCTCAGCCCCTTCTGCTTCAGAGAACCCAGGACCACAGACCAGGAGCTCAGTTCTGTTGTGGCCACCCTGAAAGGAGAAGGGTAAGGCCCGGACAAATGAGTGCCAGTGGGACATGACAGCTTGGAGAAAGCACAGGTGGGGAAGATGAGTAGACAAAGAACACGGCTTCAGCACACGTCCCCCCTTCAGTTCCCATTTCCTCCTCTGTAGAGCATGAAAGATTGCGAAGGCTGAGCTGCTCATAAATGACACCTCGTTATTCTAGAGGCAGAAGAGTCTCGCAAGGTACAGGGACAAGTCTACCCTCAAACTGAGAGACTGAACCAAAGCACGACTCACTTTTCAAAGCAGTGAGCAGCTGTGAGGACCCAGGTATCTGCCACCAGTGAGCCACTGCAGATGTGTACCCCCTGTCGCCTGATGCTGGCCTGCCAGGGCCATTCATGAGGTAACGTGTTGCCTTCCTGGGGCTCTGGAGGGCCAGGGCCGCGCTGCCCACAGGCTGTAGAGAAGGGTGAGTCATGGTAGCTGCAGACAGCGTCCTGACTTCAGGACCACACCACGCCATTTCCTCTCATTTTCCCTCCATCATCCCCCAGTACAGCCCAGGTCTCATGTCCCTACCACTTACCACGCTGAGCTGCTTGAAGACCTAGAAAGAAAAAGACAAGATGTGGAGGTGCCTTAACTGCCAGGCCCTGGTTTGGTGGAGGGATGAGTCCGGTCCTCATCTATGACTGGCTACCTTACTAGCCCCTCCCAGAATGCAAATATTTATATGAGGCTGAAAAGCAGCTTTTATTGGAGCCCATTCAGAGTACTCAGCCATTAATTCTCGCAGCTGTGCTCAGCACTCCTGGGCCCAAGAAGCAAGGCCTGAGATTTATCTTGGGAGCAGGCCAACTCTCCAGGCTTCTGAACCCCTAACTCCTGCCCCCACCACTGAGTTAGGGAGGTGGCCAGTGTATGTGAAGGACATTAGCTTAATTGTCCCTTCAGCTGTGGTAGCCTGAGACGGTAGATTAGAGGCCTGTGTCATGCCCAAAGTGGGGGAGGCCCCAAGTGAGACTCACTCCACCCCTGCGCTAATGAATCAAACTACCTTTCCGGAGGAGGCTGACCTTTCCCGAGGGTCCCTGCCCTGCCTGTAACCCATCCCCGGGCTCACACAAAGAGGCCTACTACACATCTGAAGCAGAATTAGCGTGGACAGCTCCAAGCCAGCGGGGCCAGAGCAGGCCTGAGGTCATTCTGCAAGTAGAGGATCAGAAGAGGTGAAATACACAGGTGAGATGACTACATCCAGACAGTGATCTCAGATCCTTCCCTGCCTGACCCGGACGCCAGACTGCTCTCAAGCACGTTACTTAGCTTTTCTGTCCTAAAGTCTCCTCACCAAGATAGAACTACTGTAAGGATTTAATGTATTGGCACAGGTTCTTACACAGTGCTCAGACTGCCCAGGAAAATCATCCATTCGACAGCAGGCTGTGTCTTACCTTCCCTCACCCCTCCTCCTCCCCCCCACGACACACACACACACACACACATACACACACACACACACACACACACACACACCCCTAGGCAAGGACACCCACAGGGAGACTATAGCCTCTCAGGACCCCTTACATAGCAATTGCAGTCTCCTTGAATGGCTTACCCTCTATCAGGACCACAGCTCCCACAATAAGCAGCCCTGGTCCCCAGCTCTGCCTCATCCTGCTCCAGGCCACGGAGTGCTCTTGTTCTCAGAGGAACCACCTGGGTCTCCCTGGCTCCACCCCAGCTCCGCCCCCAGTCAATTAAGAGTCAGGTGTTACTTTTCCTGGGCTAGAAGGGAACCAACAGCTTGGGGCGGTGGTTGTGTGGTCCTTACCCCTCTCTGGACTTCTGTCAATGGCCACACTCCCCCAGTTCAAATCCCAGTTCTCCCATTTACTGCACCGGTAACTTTAAACAATGAAGCTGTTTCTGTCTTGCCTGAAAAAACTCCAGTGCATTGGGGGGTGGGAGCTGGAGAGATGACTCAACACCTAACAGCACTGACCCGATTCGATTCCCAGAACCCATAGGGCAGTTCACACCATCTCTAACTCCAGTTCCAGGGGATCTGACACCCTCTTCTGCCCTCCCAAGTCACCAAGCTTGTGTGGTGCACAGACACACATGCAGGCGAGACACTCACATACCCAGAATAATAGTATGAATTTCAAATTGGTCCATCATGTGGCCTGGAAGGAATGTTGCTTTTTATTATTGTTTTATCAACTATTTATTCTAGAGAGAGGGCAGGCAACCTGTGAGGGCTTTTTCCTTCTACTATGTGGGTCTCAGAGTTTCAAATCACATGACCAGGTGCCTTTACCTGCTGAGCCATTTCACCAAGCCCACAAACAAAATCTAGGGGTCTGGCACAAAGACACTTGCCACCAAGCCTAATGACCTGAGTCTTGTTTCCCCAGGACCCACATGGTGGAGAAAGGATTCTTGCAAGCTGAAGTCTACACACGTCATGGCATTCAGCACGCACACACACTCATAAAATACATTTTTAAAGTATGTCTGGAGTTGCCAGGTGGTGATGGCATGTGCTTTTAATCCCAGAGGCAGGCAGATCTTTGTGAGTTCAAGGCCATCCTGGTCTACAGAGTGAGTTCCAGGACAGCCAGGGCTATACAGAGAAACCGTCTCAAAAAAAAAAAAAAAAAAAACACTTAAAGTGAGATGACTCATTGGTTTCTTCATTGGCTGCTCTTGCCGAGGACCTGCATTCGATTTCCAGGTCCACATAGCAGCTGATAACCACCTCTAACTCCAATTCCAGGGAATCTAACACCCACTTATGTCCTTTCCAGACACCAGGCACACATGTGGTGCACAGACACAGGCATACACATAAAATGATTTTTAAAATTCTTTTAAGATGTATTTATGGCCGGGTGGTGGTGGTGCATACCTTAATCCCAGCACTCAGGAGGTAGAGGCAGGTGGATCTCTGTAGGTTCGAGACCAGCCTGGTCTACAAGAGCTAGTTCCAGGACAGGCTCCAAAGCTACAGAGAAACCTTGTCTCAAAAAACAAAAACAAAAACAAAAAAAACACCTGACTTCTGGACCAGTTACTTCTTGCAGGAAGCATCACCTGTGGAGCAGCTGCAGGCTCCACAGATGCCACTTTTCAGCCCCCTGCCTCCCTCAGGCCAAGGGCCACATAGGTTTCACACATCTCCCGTGGTTTGTTTCAGAGGCAACATGTGCAGAGCTATGTCTTAAAGGGATGGGTCTCATGCTAGCGTTGCGCTCTTACAAATGCTGGGCTGGAGGTTAGACCCTTCCAACTCCTCACTTAAGATAGCTCCATCCAGGAACCCTGACCCCAATGGCGACAGCTGGGAGCTGAGTTTGCTCAGGATCAGACTAGGACAAGGGCTAGAATACAGCTCAGTGGTGGTGCTCCTGCCTGGCTCGGGCAGAGCCCTGCAGTGTGAGCTATGGGATATATGCTCATTTGAGATTCCCCTCCCCCAACTCTTTTCTGTACTAGAGTTGTAGTCTCAGGCCAATATAGAAACAATGGTGGTAACTATTTCAGACAATTACTTTGAGGATTAAATTAACTATCACAGTTTCTTAGAGCTTGGGACGTCAAGTCCTCGGTATACACTAGGAAAAACAGAAAGAGAATCTGAGCCTGGCCCTTTGCAGGTGTTAAGACTGGCTCGGGTTGTTAGGTGAGGTATTTGCAGAGGTTGAAGTTGGACTACAGAAGAAATTCCAAGCAATCTTGGCCTTCAGGTGTGTGGCAGCCCCTCCTACGACAGGAGTCTGAGGCCTAGGCAGTCAACGCAAGCTTGTTTCCTGGACGTGGGGGCTGATATGCCAGATTTTGCTGACTATAAGCATGCTAGAGATGATGCAGCCACTGTCCCAGACAGGCCCTCCATGCTCTCTGACTCATCCCAGTTCCAGAGAAGGCAATAAGGAAAGACCAACACCCCAAAAGATCCCCGGCAGACATATGCTTCAGACTTGACCAACTTAGGAAAATTTATTGTTCAAAACCATTCTCTTTAGCCAAGAGCAGAAAGCAGTCCTTGAGAACAGAACTTAGAGGCACATCTGGTCACTGTCCTATGTGTGGTTATGGAAGGGGATTGGAATGTAAGGAGTAGGGCCTTCTATGGACCCACACATGACCCTCTTGGGCAAGGCT
Organism: Dicrostonyx torquatus; assembly: GCA_028555095.1. NCBI lineage: Eukaryota > Metazoa > Chordata > Mammalia > Rodentia > Cricetidae > Dicrostonyx > Dicrostonyx torquatus. Next base: position 6,538,543 of record JAQHUG010000016.1, on the reverse strand, counting down.
CATGTGCCAAGGCAAAGCAGGTTACGTTAGCCTGGCATGAGGTGGGATCTCAGTGCCTTTTGGCCTTGTGTTCTGGCACCTCCTGGAAGCTAAGCAACGTCAAACCCACATTGATGGCATAGGTGGTAATACAAACGATGCAGAAATCATAGAGCACAAAGAACAGGATCCAGGCCAGGTAGACAGAACCAGCGAGGGACACCAGGGAACTCAGTACCAGTAGGACGGAAGCCCAACGTCCCCTCAAGCAACCTGTAAAACAAGAGAGGATCAGTAAAGGCACATCTAGAACTCTGCCATTCCTCCCCAGTGACAGAGAGCAGCTACACCTGCTGAGAGTTCTCTAAGATAGGATCCAATGGGCCTTATCTGTTCACTAACCCTTGGGACCCAACAGTAAATTCTCCTGTTGAACTTTGTATGAGATGAAAAATGAAGTCACCTTTGTAGTCTCCTCAAAAAGAATTTGTAAGCTGAGCCAGGAGGTGGTGACACACACCTTTAATCCTAGCACTCAGGAGGCAAACACAGGCAGATCTCCGGGAGTTCAAGGCTAGCCTGGTCTACAAGAGCTAGTTCCAGGACAGGCTTGGATAGGCCTGAAAGCTACAGGGAAACCCTGTCTCAGAAAACAAAAAAGAATTTGTACAATGGCTGTTTTACATAGGCCTATAATCTCAGCACCTGGGATATGGAGGCAGAAGGCTCAAGAGCTCAAAGTCAATCTAGAATGCATGAGACCTTGTCTCAAAACAAAACAAAAACCAGTTGGTCCTAACACTAGGGAGACAGGCAGGGGACCAGGCCAACCTGGTCTACATAATGAACTTTAGAGCAACCAAGGCTACGTAGAAAGTTCCTGTCTTTTTCGGGGGGGGGGGCGGGCTGAGACAGGGTTTCTCTGTGGAGCCCTAGCTGTCATGGAACCAGCTCTGTAGACGAGATCTGCCTGCCTCTGCCTCACAAGTACATGCACCACTACCACCTGACAAAAGTTATTATTTTTATTACTTTTTAATATATGAGTGCTTTGTCTGCCGCTATGCCTACATGCTAGAACAGGGCACCAGATCCCAGTATAGATGGTTGTGAGCCACCATGTGAATTAAACGCAGGAAGTCTGGAATAGCAGCCAGTGCTCTTAACCTTTGAGCCATCTCTCCAGAGCCAAGAGAGATCTCTATCTTAAGAAAATTAAAAACAGTGGCTGTTCAAGCCTAGAACAGAACAAGTTCCAAGCCAGGCACCAAAATTACACAGAGAAACTTGTCTTAAAAAAACTACTAGGTGGTGGTACATGCCTTTAATCCCAGCAACTGGGATGCAGAGGCAGGCCAGCCTCATGTGTACAGAGTGAGTTCCAGGATGGCCAGGGCTATGTAGAGAAACCCTGTCTTGAAAAAAAAGGAAGAAGAAAAAGGAATTGATATCATAGAAAATCTTTGAGGGCCCTTCAGCCTCTGGCTATCTAAACTACAGCACATCTGCTAGTGTCTTCCTTTCTTGTCTCCTTGTGATGAGGTTGTTCAGTGATTAGCTGTGATTAGTTGGCTGCCAACTGTCTGGGTCACCAAGACATGGGGTGGTGCTGATCTGGCTTAGGGAAGACAGGTCAGGAAGGGACAAAGCCACTCACCTAACAACAGTTGTATGGTGTAAAACACACAACCAAATATGCTGTTGGATTGGTTGAGGACGCTGTCAGCTCCTAGCACATGCTCCACCAGCCCAAAGCCCCGGCCCCACCTGGTGGGAGTGAAAGAACCCAGGGAAGTGTGGTCAGCCTAGTGCCTCTTGGGCTTCATCCTGGAAAAAAAGCGATTAGCAAGACTCTCCACCAAGTCAGTGACCTTGTGGCGTGTCACTGACTCTATCCTGGTCTGTCATCATAGACCATTAGTAACTTCAGGAGCTAGTGAGATGGCTCAGCGAAAAGTGCCTACTTCCAAGCCTGTCAACTGGGTGGAATCCTCCAGTCCCACGAAGTGGGAGGGAACCACCTCCGATTTCCACGTGCACGTAGTGGCATGCACATGCAACCTCACAGACAAATAAATGGAAAAATTGTTTTTATTTTTTTCAGTCTTTTCGCGCTTTATGGTGACCACTAAGAGAAATCTGGAGCACAATCTATTTGTTCCCTCGTCACCAACATCCGGTCCTCCAGCACAACCTGAGTCAGCCACCTTTGTCCCTGAGCAGAGCAATGACACCACCTCCTGTCATTCCGAATCATCCTCAATCTCTGTGTACCATTCTGCCCTGCCTCCTACAGTTTTCCAATCACAGTTATTCGCTGGCATCCTCAGCGTTCAAACCCCAGTATCTCTGAATGGTCCAGGCCCTGTGCACGTCTGATTACCCACCAAAGACTCCTGGGGCAGTCCACTCTCAAAGTGTCCGTTCTGCGGACCCTGTGATCCCAGACTCCAAAATCATCCGGCAACCTGGCTGACAGGTACACCTGGCCTTCAAGGACCCTGCACGCACCGAGAGGAGAAGACGCGTGAACAGCTGATGGAGGTGCCCACGTCGCAGAGAGCGCGGTAGTCCTCGTCGCGGGCGCGCGCCGCCTTCACGTGCAGAGCGTACAGTGAGAGCGCGAAGCCGGCGAGGCAGAGAGCAAACCGCACACGGCCCGGGTTCCTCCAGGTGGTGCCCATGTCGTCGACAATCCAGACCACCACGAGCAGGAGGGAAGAGCCCGCCACGGGGCGGGGGCGGGGCCTGGTGGGGCCAAGCCCCTCCGGCCAGAAGGTTGGCCTGCCTCGGCGGGCATCCTCCTATCCAATTGACCGTTCTTAGGCACGGCAGCTAGGAATGCTGGGCTGGTAAACTGGTTTAAGGGACGTGAGGAATCATTGGTACGGCTGCTACCAAGCATGATGGGAATCGTAGTCGGAGAGACTGCAAGACCTCAAGGAAAATGGAGTCTTTATAGTTGTGAAGCTACTGTTAATGTGACGGTGCTCAGCACGTTCTCTGTGCCAAGTCCTGTTTTGTGCATTTGGCATGTCTAGAGATTAACGGACTAATGGAACGCAGCGAAAACTGTGATGCGTTTCAGGAAGCATTTCCCCTGAAATTATTTCAGATGCCATTTCGGTTATAAACCGAGTTTCCAGGTCGCCGCCAGCCATCCCTCGCGCCTCACCAGCGCCTCTTGTTGGCGGAGTGCGTCCTTCATCTCACAATAAATTCCGTTATCTTGGCCACACTGCTGGCAGTTTCCTAGATCTTGGCACTGATGTGGTACCAGTCTTCTTGGCAAAACTTAAGCCTGCCGGGCGGTGGCGGCGCACGCCTTTAATCCCAGCACTCGGGAGGCAGAGGCAGGCGGATCTTTGTGAGTTCAAGGCCAGCCTGGTCTACAAGAGCAGGCTCCAAAGCCACAGAGAAACCCTGTCTCGAAAAACCAAAAAAAAAAAAAAAAAAAAACCAAAAAAAAAAAAGAAAGAAAAAATAAAAATAAAAAACTTAAGCCTGAATCAATCCAACAATCCCTCTGATGTTATTTCCCCTTTACAGATATTCTGGCTATCGAGGACGCTTCTATATTGTCCACCTCGCCATCCTTCCCATTTGCGTCGAGTTCCTTCACCAGCTTCCTCTACCTCTCTCCCTTACTATCCTTAATCTAATCCCTTCACAGTGAAGCTTAGGGAATTTTACATTCCCAGTATTCCTTAACTGCTTTCTTGCTACTCACATAATAAACTAGCTGCCCCTGAACGTTCCCCTAACTCCTACTGCAAGTATGGCCAAGACGTTAAGCCCAATGGGTATTTCTAGAGACTTATGGTTTTACCTCCAAGTGGTATTAATTGCTGCTCTCGGTGACTTTATTCCTTGATAGCTGCCTTCCTCCTTGACTGCTTGTTCTCAGATCTACTACTTTTATGTCAGAGAATGTGGTGAGCACAGCATCGGTTTCCAAAGATGCTTAGAATTCGTAACTGTGTTAGGCTGTATGGCAAAAGGGAATAGATGATGCAGAGAATTAAAGTGGGCACCCTGATCTTTCATTTTATTCGTGTTGAGGCCAGCCTGGTCTGAAAAACGAAAGTCAGGACAGTCACGGCTGTTACACAGAGAATCCCTGTTTCAAAAAACAAAAAAGTATTCATTTTATTTCCTTGCCATAGATTTTTACTATTGTTTTAGGATTAGCATACAGAGTAATGGGTTTTATCTTTGCGTCTCTGTACATAGTACTTATAGTTCATCTATTTATCCCCCCATTAATTCTCCTCTTCCTCCTCATGCCTCCTAGATAGTTCCCTTCTTCCCCTAGTTAGCCCACTTTCTGCTTTCCTATTATATGTATTCTGTTTTTTCTCTATTTCCCATCTCACTTATTTAAGATCTCTTCCTTTTATTTTAGACGAGGTCTCTGTAGCACTGTCTGTTGTAGAACACTCTACATAGATCAGCCTGGCCTAGAACTCACAGAGATCAGCCTACTTCTGCCTCCAGAGTGCTGGGATTAAAGGGGTGCATTTCTATGCCAGCTAAGATCTTTTCCTTTCCTTCTCAAGGTCTCAGCTCCGGTTATGACCTACAGAGAAACAAGCAAAAATAAATAAATGCATACAGAATAAGCTAGGCATGATGGTAAACTCGGGAGGTGGGAGCAGGCAGATCAAGAATTCAAGGTTATCCCCAACATAAACTACACGAGTCTCTGCCTCTAAAACCAAATAAACAAATAAGCCAGAGCTACTACCCTGGATCATTATGCAGGTCCAATTAAAAAAAATGAAAGCTCACAGGGAAGTAACCACAGGAGAAACAGAGGGAGTCCTGAGCTAATAGTGACTGTCAGTAGCATTGAGCAACAGGGAAAGGCAAAGAAACAGAAAGAAACAGATCCTCCCTAGAGTTTCTAGAACGGTCTCGCCATACAGCTAAGGCTGACATAAACTTTCCCAATAGTCCTACCTCAGCTTCCTGAGTGCTGGAGCTACAGATATGTCTCATTACATCTGGCCAGAATTAACTAATTAATTAATACTGTGCTGAAGGGAGCCACGGAAGCCGTGAATGCATGTGTAAGGACTGAATGAAGTCCTAAGTGAATGTGTATTGTTGGTATGGTCATGGCCATCTCAAGGACCAATGCCCCAGACCCATGGGAATTTGGCAAAGCTTGCTCATTCCTGGGGTGCGGCTCAGAGAAATGGTGAAGTCTTCCTCTAGTCCAAGTGGACATGCTGACAGTATGTGCAAGTATGAGTGTTTGAGAACAATTGACCAGTGTGAGCACAAACTAGCAGCTGGAGCTCCACCTACCAGATGTTACAGCCTGAGACTGTTCGTTCACCCAGACACCTCCTCCTGAGACTCGCTAACTCCTGTCCCTCTACTGTACATAATAAACTCTCTGAGGAAGCCCAGTCCATGTGTTTGTGTGTCTACTTTTTCTTCATTCCTTCACTGCCCCATTCAGGTTTCTGGGACTAAGCTATACAGGATTCACTGATGTGGCATTGCGCAAACCAGTCTCAATCCTTTGATCCCCTCTATTTTCTGGTCTCTAATTCCCTAGTACTAGGATCACAGACCTAGATTACCAGACCCAAAAAGCTGTTGATACTTTTATTTTGGTCTAGTGACACCTGTTGATGTCGATTTTACTCTTTTGCTCTTTACTCTTTGGGGGTCTTTGCTCATTGTTCTTTTGTTCTTTGGGGGGCCCAGAACCCAGATCCCAAATAAATTACACACAGAATCTTATTCTTTCTTATAAACGCCTGGTCTTAGCTTGGCTAATTTCTTACCAACTTTTCTTTTTTTTTTATTTTTGAGACAGGGTTTCTCTGTGGCTTTGGAGCCTGCGCTGGAACTAGCTCTTGTAGACCAGGCTGGTCTCGAACTCACAAAGATCCGCCTGCC
>JAQHUG010000016.1:6491450-6515116 GCA_028555095.1 Dicrostonyx torquatus | reverse complement strand
TAAACTTTTTAAATTAATAATAAGTCTCTGTGCCATTATTGGGGAGCATTGGGGAGCCAAGGGTTCCAACAAAAAGTTCATCTACCCATGAACTAACATGTGGTCCATGTTGTTACAATCAGATAATGGCTACAGTTGGACTGGCTGGAGGTTGAAGCCACAGAGATAGCCTACAATCGATCTCTCTCTCTCTCTTTCTGCTGCGCGCGCGTGTGTGTGCGTGTGTGTGTGTTAATTTAAACTTGGGCTATCCATGCCTTCTGTCTATGCAGATGGTTTGGGCTTTTGCACGGCAGAGCAGCTGAGGATCAGGATAGCTGCTCAAACACCCCCAGTGATTTCTGTATACCTATAAGGCTGAACTCAGCCAACATCTGGAAGGCTAGAGTCGCTGGATTCCTCCTGGTTGCCAACATCTGGAAGTCTCACAGGCCTATCAAGAGCAACGCATCTGGTACTGAAGCCCATATTTTACCCATTCATCTCTCCTCGGGGCTTTCCCTTTTTTTTTTTTTCTTTGAGACAGGTATCTCTGCATAGCTCTGTCTGTCCTGGAACTCACTTTGTAGACCACCTGGCCTTAAATTCACAGACATTCACCTGCTTCTGCCTCCTGAGTGCTGGGATTAAAGCTATGCACCACCATGCCTGGCTGATTGTCATTTTAAGTCAGTTCCAAGTTATCATTTTTCATCTCAGTTACAGCAGTAACTTTGTTAGACTTGTCCCTATTCCAAGATGTGTTCACCACATGATAATCAGAGTGATTCTTTTAAAATAGGTGCGTAGGCCGGGCAGTGGTGGCGCATGCCTTTAATCCCAGCACTCGGGAGGCAGAGGCAGGCAGATCTTTGTGAGTTCGAGACCAGCCTGGTCTACAAGAGCTAGTTCCAGCGCAGGCTCCAAAGCCACAGAGAAACCCTGTCTCGAAAAACAAAACAAAACAAAAAAGGTGCGTAGACATGTGTGTGCATGCGTGTGTGTGTGCATGCGTGTGTGCGTGCTTGTGTGTGTGTTGGCAGGCCCTTTGGTAGCATGCACGATGCTCTAGCTTCCATCTCTAGGACTGTGAAAGCAGACATGGTTTGCCTCTGCTATTGCATGCCATTTCAACAGCTACTAGAATAAAATCCAACATTCCTTTACTTAACAAATGTCGGTTGTGATTATTACCTTAACTGTGTAAAGGTATGTTACTTTTGTTTATGCTGTATTGACCTAATTATGTAAATGGGTGTGGCATTTGTTTCACCTTGCCTGCTTAAGGCACCTGATTGATCTAATAAAGAGCTGAACAGGGGCTGGAGAGATGGCTCAGAGGTTAAGAGCACTGACTGCTCTTACAGAGGTCCTGAGTTCAATTCCCAGCAACCACATGGTGGCTCACCGCCATCTATAATGAGATCTGGTGCCCTCTTCTGGCATGCAAGCATACATGGAAGGAATGTTGTATACATAATAAATAAATAAATCTTTAAAAAAAATAAAGAGCTGAACAACCAATTGCTAGGCAGACAAAGGATTGGCAGGGCTGGCAGGCAGAGAGAATAAATAGGGAAAATCTAGGCTCAAAAGAGGAGGAGGTGAAGCTGGGCGATGGTCGTGCACACCTTTAATCCCAGCACTCGGGAGGCAGAAGCAGGTGGATCTCTGTGAGTTTGAGGCCAGCCTGGTCTACAGAGCAAGTTCCAGGACAGGCTCCAAAGCTACAAAAAAAAAAAAGGAGGAGAGAAGGAGGGAGACACCAGTCAGACATAGAAATAGCAGGAAAGCAGAAAGGAAGAAAGAAAGAGAGAAACAAAGAAAGAAACAAAAAAAGAAGGAAGGAAAAGTAAAAAGCTCTGAGGCAAAGGTAGATGAAGAGAAGCAGGTCAAGTTAAAAGAGCTAGCAAAAAGAGCCTAAGCTGGGCCAGGCATTCAGAACTAATAATCTATCTCCATGTTATGATTTGGGAGTTAGTTGGTGGCCCAAAAGAAAAAGCCTGGTACAGATGTCCATTAAGAGGAAGAGCAGCGGCCTGGAGAGATGGCTCAGAGGTTCAGAATGCTGACTGTTCTTCCAGAGTCCTGAGTTCAATTCCCAGCACCCACATGGTGGCTCACAGTCAAGTATAGTGAGATCTGATGCCCTCTTCTGGCATGTAAGCAGACATGGAAACTAACACTGTATACATAATAAACAAACAAATCTTAAAAAAAAAAAAAGAGGAAGAGCAGCAGTGTACACCTGTAACACCAGCTACTCTGGAAGCAGAAGCAGAAATACAAGCTCACAATCAACCTTGGCTGCCTAGCAAATGTGAGACTCTTCTGGGCAATTTAGCAAGATTCTGCTTCCAACTAAACCCGAAAAAGACTGGGATCGAGCTCAGTGGTAGAGGGTAGAGACCATGGCGAGGCTCAAGAAAAAAAGAAAGTAAAAACATTTAAAAGAGGGAGAGGTTTGGGGGCCATAACTGTGCTAGTGTTTGTCTAGCAAGCTGAAGACCCTAGGTTTAAAGTTGTGTGTGTGAAAGAGAAAGGAGACAGAGAATTGGATTACTAGATTAGGAGTGTGTAATGAAATAAGATACAACACATATTTTTGTTGTTTTGTTGTGTTTTCACTTTATGTGTATGGGTGTTTTGTTTGCATGTGTATCTGTGCACCATGTATATACAGTGACCTCAGAGGCCAAAAGAGGATATCTAATCCCCTGGAACTGAAGAGATAGATTTTTTTTAAGATTTATTTATTTAGTATGTCTACAGTGTTCTGCCTGCACGTATGCTTGCACACCAGAAAAAGGCATCAGATCTCATTACACTCATTAAAGATGATTGTGAGCCACCCTGTGGGTGCTGGGAGTGAACTCAGGACCTCTGGAAGGGCAGCCAGAGCTCTTAACCTCTGAGCCATCTCTCCAGTTCCAAAACAGATGGTTGTTAATTGATATATGAGTGATGGGGTTCCAATCAGGGTCTCCTAACTGTTAAGTCACCTCTCCTGCCCTGTCAAACAAATACTTTACATGTTGTCTTCTTATATTGTTGAAAACAGGGATTAGCAATTGATAAATTTGGGGGCTGGAGGTGAAGAGGAATGGTAGAACTCTTGCCTACTATGTATGGCCTCTGGGGTATGATTCACTATACTTCCCACATGTACATGTATGCACACGTATGTCCTTATATTATACGTATTATGTATATACCCCTCAGTATATGGATATATAGAATCTCCACAGTGTGCGTGTTATTGGTGAGAACAGTATAGACAAGAAATGAGTAATAACTGGGCAGTGGTGGCGCATGCCTTTAATCCCAACACTTGGGAGACAGAGGCAGGCAGATCACTGTGAATTCAAGGCCAGCCTGGTCTACAGGGCGAGTTCCAGGACATCCAGGGTTACACAGAGAAACCCTGTTCCTAAAAAAGAAAAAAGTAAAACAAACAAAAGACAAACCCTAAAACTAACTAAAACAAAACCAAAGAAATGGGCGATAATGGTCCACGCAAGAGAAAGCAGAGTGAGGGAGATGGAAGCGACGGGTATTTTCATTAAGATGGACAGTGTGAGCTTCATCCATTTGAGTGAAACCCCGGTGGGGGAGATGAGGAAACACGTTATGTGGTTATCTAGGGTAAGGGTGCTCCATGCAGAGAGAACAGCCAGTGAGAGGTGGAACAAGCCCAATATGTCTGGTGAACCACTGAGAGGCCACCGGTGTGACTGCAGTAGAACGAATGCGGGAGGTGAGGACAGAGAGAGACGAATCTTTTAATCTTCCCGTCCCAATTCTAGCATCTGTAATAGGAAGACGATAACAGTACCCACCTGATAGAAGTTACAAAGATAAAAATCAGTACATATAAAGCACTTGGAAGAGTGCCTAACCACCTCTAAGCTACCTATGCATCGGCAGCTTTAGGAACAGGAGCTAAGGACATGTGTGCCCCACCTAGACAACCCGCAGCTGCAGCCAGTCCCGGTGAAGCCTTAGCCTAGAGTCGGGTTAAATGAGGTGAAGCAGTCGCCAGACGCCTCCGCCTACTGGCTGCTGCAGTCGCCGCCTCGGGCGGCTCCCGTCCAGGCTGCAGCCACGTGACCCGCAAGTTCAGGAACCCAATAGGCACTTCGAGTCTTTGCTTGTGATGAAGGCTGTCACCCTTCTCTCTCCCTTCTTCCACTTGTAAAGTTATGCCTGCCAGCCAGAGCCGAATGACCTCTTGGCTTTGCACCAGGATGTTGCCAGGAAGTTGTTTAAAAAAAAAGGGGGGGTGTGTAGGAGTGGAGTGAGTGGAGTGAGGAAGCAAGTCTGGAAAGTGTTTCTGTAGACCTTCCCCACTTCCTCAGTCAGGTCATCTATCATCCATGTGAGGGATTCCACCCCTAAAGCGGGACTTTTTTTTTTCTTTTTCCCTCCTCTTTTTTTTTTTTTTTTCTTCTGAGACAGGGTTTCTCCGTGAAACAGTCCTGGCTGTCCTAGAACTCACTGTGTAGACCAGGCTGGCCTCAAACTCAGAGATCCGCCCGCCTCTGCTGGGATTAAAGGTGTGCGCCACCACTGCCCGGAATAGCGGGACATTTTCAAAGGAAACCCCTGCTTTAAAACACTCTATCTTTAAATATTAAGAAATCAACACACACACACACACACACACACACACACACACACACACACACACACACTGAAAATCTCCCCGATCCTCTTTCTGCTAAGTTGTTTTCTCCGTTCTTTTTGCCATCTGGTCCATCTTCCCATCACCACAGCTAGAGGGTTCTAAAGAGGAGGGGAAAATTAAAACCCTTAGGGAACCCACAGTGTGGTGGCACTTGCCAGGGAACCGAGGTTGAGGTAGGAAGGATCAGTTTCCCAGGCCAGTCTGTCCACAACAGTGAGATTCACCATTTGAGATTGGTCTCAGAGCAAAACCAAAATCATTGGGTGGTTCCTAACTCCCAGCTGTTGGCCACCCCTACCTCCTGGATTCCATAGTTCTCCTCCAATCATACCCTCACATCATCCAGGCTGTTCTTTATCCGGTCCCAGTATCTTGGCCATGTTCTCTCGCACCCTCCTGTGAAGTCACTAGTACAGCCATCACACCCTAACTGTTTTCCTTCTCAGAGTAGAGGGCTGGCTATTTATTTGAAACACCCTACCTCCCTTGAGGGACAGAAAAATCACCCATTCATGTTAACTTGCAGGAAGGTAGAAATAGTAACGCTCTTGCGAATTCCACACCTAGCACTGTTCTAGGCAGTTTGGATATATAAACTCGTATAATCTACAGAGTTCCTCATTTTGCCAATAACAAAATTAGAGGACTGAGAAACTAGTTAACTTTCCTTGGGTGTTAAGGGAGCTGAGGGGAGTTTGTACTAGGCAGACCATGAGTGAGTTAGGATCTTGAAGGATGGGACCTTAGCCGGGTGGTGGTGGCGCAAGCCTTTAATCCCAGCACTCGGGAGGCAGAGGTAGGTGGATCTTTGTGAGTTCGAGGCCAGCCTGGTCTACAAGAGCTAGTTCCAGCGCAGGCTCCAAAGCCACAGAGAAACCCTGTCTCGAAAAACCAAAAAAAAAAAAGGATGGGACCTTAGAGAAACAGGTCGAATCTATTCTGTACACATCTAAGGGTTTTTCCTGCTCTCTAGCACTTTGCTCCCATAGAGCTCATTTTATAGAACAAAAGGTAGAGTCAACAATAGGTCACTGGTAACTTCGGAACCACCGGAGGGAGCTAAACTACTTATCTGAAGGGGTTGGGGGGGATAGCCCGATGGGCAGGAGCCCACTCGAGTCCTAGTGATCAAACTACAACTCCCAGGAGGCACTAGGCACACACAGCCCGCGCGATGTTACAACGGAGGAGGGCGCAGGCGAGCTCGGCTAGCCGGGCGGGTCGACTGCTTCGGCGGTTCCGCTCGGACCCCGGCCCAGCGTCTGGCCTCGCGGTAAGTGGAGTAACTAGTGCAGAACCTCTCCGGCGGACGCTCGGCAGCACACGTCCTCAGCCTCCACTCTGCGCGGGAGTGCGCATGGGCGGGGGCTGGCATCTACCATATGGGGAGACCCTGGCCGGACTAAGTGACTCAGGGGAGGGGAGCTCCGATGGGGAACTCTGGGACTGCAGTTTTGCTGCTTGCACCCTGTTCTCCCGTACGCTATGCGTGTACGCAGGCGCGTCTTTAAGGGCTCGGTCCCGTGAAGCCGATTAGGGTTCAGATCCACCCCCTGAAAGGGGTGGTCCAGAACCCGAGGGAGCCGGGGGAGAGGTTTTATGGCTAGAGTGGATTGGAGATCACTCCACCCGCTTCCCCGAGCGCGCACACACGCCGTCAGGTTAAGCTTCACATAGAAGAGTAGGGCACCCGGAGAGTGTTGTCCAACCTCTGAATGTCTGGGGACATGGTGGTTGTAAGATTGTCTATGTCTGAGGATACTGGCGTGCACTTGGAGAAATAGTGTAAACCATCTGGATTCGGATACTTAACCACCGACTTCTGCCACTCCAATAGATGGAAGCTGTTGTGCCGGCGCTGAGCAAGTCAGCACCCTCGAGGGACCGACATCCCTGAATTCCGAGAAAAGCCCTACACACTTTTTGCTCCGCCTTGGGGTCACTGCTGCCTGTCGGGTCCTCATCCCTGTAGTGGCATCCTAGTTCAACAAAAAAACAGGACAATGATACTGACATTTGTGCTGGGCAGCGGCCCTTGGAGAGGGCCTTCACTCCGGCCCCTCTTGGGGTCCTCACTGTCTCTCAGGACTCTCTCAACATCAGCCACCGATACACACCATGTCGAGCTGGCCAGGGAACGCTCCAAAACTGTCACCTCCTTTTATAACCAGTCAGCCATTGATGTGGCAGCAGAGAAGGTGATGAGCAGAAGGGAAGCTGGGATAAGACTTAAGGGAAAGGGTTGAGCTAATGTGGCATTGGTGGGTCTTGAATGTCTGGTGCTCAAAGTCCACCTTCCCTTTTAGCCCTCAGTTCGCCTCACTCCCACCATGATGCTCTATTCTGGCCGCTCACAGGATGGCAGCCACCTTCTGGTAAGGCTCTCTCTTTCCTCTCTGCTCCAGAGACTCTAGCCAGCTACTTAGGCCCTCCCCTCTTTTTCTTACAGAAAAGTGGCCGCTACTTGCAGCAAGAGTTACCAGTGAGGATTGCTCACCGCATCAAGGGCTTCCGAAGCCTTCCTTTCATCATTGGTTGCAATCCCACCATACTGCATGTGGTAAGGTAGAGGGGACTTTATCAGTATACACACTGCCCAAGAGGCAAATGGGGAGCCCCAGCCTGCTAAAAGGTATCAGGTCCAGATGGGACTAAGCCTCGGGACATCAGAGGCCAAGACTACCTAATCAGTGGGAACTGGAAGGGTCTGGGGGCTTGGACCTTGCTAATTGAGTTGGGTGGTGATCCCTATGGGTGACTGTTTTCTACTCAAGTGTCCATGGTAGCTCCATGAATTCCCATACTTATTCCATGCAGCATGAGCTATATATCCGGGCCTTCCAGAAGCTGACAGACTTCCCTCCGGTGAGGCTGGGCTGAGTAGGGTGAGGGGCCAAGGTCAGGGTTGGACCACCATGCTTATGACTCTGTGACCTGCAGATCAAGGACCAGGCAGATGAGGCCCAGTATTGCCAGCTGGTGCGACAGCTGCTAGATGACCACAAGGATGTGGTCACTCTGTTAGCCGAGGGTCTTCGTGAGAGCCGGAAACACATAGAGGTCAGAGGCAATGGAGAATGGGCCTGCTGAAGTAGGAGGGTTGAGAAGGGACAGAGGTTTCACAAGCCCACTGTTTCTAGGATGAAAAGCTGGTCCGGTACTTCCTGGACAAGACTCTGACTTCGAGACTTGGGATCCGCATGCTGGCTACCCATCACCTGGCGCTGCATGAGGACAAGGTGGAGCTGACCACAAGACTGACCTGAGAGTGTTAAAGGGGGGCGGGCATGTGAGGGGCTGGGGCCAGGCTTTGGGGTTGCTCTAGCATTCCAGAGATTGTGGGCGTTCGGCAGCTGAGGTGGAGTGGGTTTTGCTAGTTTTGACCTTCTTTCCTGCCAGCCTGATTTTGTTGGCATCATCTGCACTCGTCTGTCACCAAAGAAGATTATCGAAAAGTGGGTGGATTTTGCCAGGTAAGGCTAGAATGGTACAGGGGGTAGATGTCTCAGGGGCAGGAAAAATATCTGTCTGAGTCTGTATGGTCTAGGGCAAGGTTTTTATTTTTTTGTTTTGTTTTGTTTGAGACAGGGTTTCTCTGTATAGCCTTAGATGTTCTTGACTGTCCTGGAATTTGCTCTGTGGACCAGGCTGGTCTTGAACTCACAGAGATCAGCCTGCCCCTGCCTCCCAAGTGCTGGGATTAAAGGCATGCACCACCACCACCGGCTCTATTATTGGCATCTTAAGGTAGTGGAGGGCCTTTTGCATTATGCATAGGTTGTTTAGTGCTTCTATTCATTTGATACCAAAAATGCCCTTTAATGTGATCAGCAAAACTGTATCCATGTGTTGCCCAATGCACCTTGGGAAGAAGATATACAAATTGGGAACTACAGCTCCAGGGATTACCTACTGAACCTTTATTTCTTGTTTCTTTTTTTTTTTGGTTTTTCGAGACAGGGTTTCTCTGTAGCTTTGGAGCCTGTCCTGGAACTAGGTCTTGTAGACCAGGCTGGTCTCGAAATCACAGATATCCACCTGCCTCTGCCTCCTGAGTGCTGGGATTAAAGGCGTGCGCCACCACCGCCCGGCTCTGAACCTTTATTTCTACAGACGCCTTTGTGAGCACAAGTATGGCAATGCCCCCCGAGTCCGCATCAATGGACATGTGGCTGCCCGTTTTCCCTTCATTCCCATGCCACTGGATTATATCCTGCCTGAGCTGCTCAAGAATGCTATGAGGTAGGCAGGCTGGTTGTGCTGGGTGGGGGAAGACAGAAACTAGAGTGCTACCATCTACTGGTCTTTTTCTCCTGAATAGAGCCACAATGGAGAGTCACCTAGATACTCCGTACAATGTTCCTGATGTGGTCATCACCATCGCCAATAATGATATTGATCTCATCATCAGGTTTGCTCAAGTAGAGCTGGGCTGGGATGGATGAAGATTCTGGGCTCTATTTCTAACTTGCTATAGGACTTCAAACCAGAACCTGCCCACCTCTGGGAGTTGGACCCTAGTCAAGATAATCTTTGATCCTGAGATTGCCAGGAGCTGGACATTATGGGTTTGGGGCCAGCTGAGGAACCTGAAGTTGGGCAAATGGTGTTTGATGGGAGTAAGAGTAAATGTCGAATCCCCTGAGAAGGTATAAGCAATCTATGGCCCAGACAGGGGTGACAGAGATAAATAAAGCCACATTCCACCCTTACATGGAACAGGAAGTCAGACTCAGTACTGTCTGCTTAGGGGGCCAGTGAGACCTCATCAAACCTGACCAAATCCATGTTGTCAACATCCTGCCAGGATTTCAGACCGGGGTGGAGGAATTGCTCACAAAGACCTGGATCGAGTCATGGACTACCACTTCACCACGGCTGAGGCCAGCACCCAGGACCCCCGAATCAGCCCCCTCTTCGGCCACCTGGATATGCACAGTGGCGGCCAGTCAGGACCTATGCATGGGTGAGGACCCACCTGCCCAAGATGGGGGGAAGGGTGGACCAGGACACTCAAACTTCTGAAGCCCCTATCCTACCCTATCCACTGCCCCCAGCTTTGGCTTCGGGTTGCCCACGTCCAGGGCCTATGCGGAATATCTCGGTGGCTCCCTGCAGCTGCAGTCCCTGCAGGGCATTGGCACAGATGTCTACCTGCGGCTCCGCCACATTGATGGCCGGGAGGAAAGCTTCAGAATCTGATTGCGGATTTTGGCCTCCTAGCCTGCCACACTCCTAGGACCTTCTGGGCCTGATGGGGGCCCACCCACTAAGCGCCACACACTGCTGCTCTGTGGAACTTAGGGCTTCAGACAGGTGGACTTACAAGGAGCTGGACACCACTCCTCCTCAGCAGGGACCACTGCTTCCTAGCTCCACGTCTTGGAGGGGAGGAAGCAGGAACCCTTGAGGCCTCTAATACCAGCTCTGCTGTTCTCACTCTTGAGGAATCCTTATTTGACCTGCTGTTTATTAAAGTTTGCATTTTGAATGCCCTCTTGGGCCCCAAATGTTGGGAGGGCAGGTGAGCTTTTTGTTTCTGACCCTTTTGGGTTCACTGGGCCCTGGGAATTAACCTGGTCATATCCCAGCCTCTCGCTAGCCTGGCACCCTGGCAGGAGGAGGACTGGTCCCAAGGCTCTTGCCTATTTGACTTGGCAGGAGTTGGGGTGACTTTGGCAACTTCTGCTCATTGGACAAAGCTTTCTGGGTCTCAGACGATATTAGAGGCCCAAATGGAACTCTTCCCTTCCTGGCAGTCACAGAGTTTATAGGTGAAGGTCACTAGACTGGGCAACCTTTTAAGCCACCTGATTCCTGAGCTTGAGTGAGGTTAAAAATACTACCTGCCAACCGTGTCTGCAAAAAGAAATGCCTAAGATTATGCGGAGACCACCTCACCCAGATAAAGGATAAACCCTCTGAGGGAGGGCTGAGAACCCAGGCGGAAAGCACGTGAGCAAGTGGAACTTCAAATGGAATTTCAGTGGAAGCCACCTTCCTCCCCTCGTTTAGGACCTGAGAGCTTGCCTGGTGGACTGCATAGAAGAATCAGATCTTTTTGTTTGCGGGATTTTGTTGTTGTTTTTGTTTGGTTTTGAGTCAGGGTTTCCTATAGCCTAAGCTGGCTTTGCACTTGCTATTAGTCAAGGGTGGCCTTGAACTTCTGATCTTCACCAAGGAAATAGTCATCTAATATCATACCTATTTTTATGCTGTGCTGGGAACAGAAGGCAGAGCTTCTTGCATGCTGGACAAACACTCTTCCAAGTGAGGCACATCCCCATGCCTAGACTTTTCTTCTTTGAGACTGGTTCTCTGTAGCTAGCTTGAAACTTGACTTTGAGGCCAGGCTAGCCTTGAACTTGCCAGTCTCTCCCACCCCTGCCTCCTAAATGCTGGGACATATCCATCTCTCTCTCTCTCTCTTTTTTTTTTTAAAAAGACTTATGTATACAGTGTTCGGCCTGCAGGCCAGAAGAGGGCACCAGATTTCATAGATGGCTGTGAGCCACCACGTGGTCACTGGAATTGAACACAGGACCTCTGGAAGAGCGCCAATGCTCTTAACCTCCGAGCCATCTCTCCAGCCTCAGACCCACACCTCTTGAGCTCATCTCTGATCCCTGACAGTTCTCTTCCTGAGGCTGGCTGTGGGTCAGTACCATCTGCCTCTCCTGGGTCAAACTGTTGGGTTGAGGGGAAATAGGAAATTGTATCTGGGGGCTAAATGGCAGGCAGGAGGAAGCTACAATGCCTTGCTACACTGAAAATCCTGCTGGCTGCCAGAGGTAGGCAGCAGCCAATGTGCTGTGCTTGCCTTACCCTGAGGCAGTACGGCTCCAAGGATGGGTTCTAAGACAGGAAGGAATAATTGAAGTTGGATTCTTTTTATTTTTAAAGATTTATTGTGACAGGTGGTGGTGGTGCATGCCTTTAATCCCAGCACTCAGGAGGCAGAGGCAGGTGGATCTCTGTAAATTCGAGGCTAGCCTGGTCTACAAGACCTAGTTCCAGGACAGGCACCAAAAGCTACGGAGAAACCCTGTCTCAAAAAAAAATTATTTATTTTATTATGTGTACACTGTTATGTCTTCATGTTTACCTGCACACCAGAAGAGGACAATTACAAATGGCTGTGAGCCACCACGTGGTTGCTGGGAATTGAACTCGCGATCTCTGTAAGAGCAGTCAATTCTCTTAACCTCTGAGACATCTTTCCAGCCCCCCAGGTTGGATTCTTTAGGAGCTGATCCTGAGGAAGATCTGTGTCCAAATAATTTGTTAAAGTGGTCCCAGGGCTGAAGAACTGTAATGTCTTCAGTTCCACCCTGTGTGTGCGCTCGTGTGTGTGTGTGTGTGCAATTGATCTTAATACAAAGTCCAGAGATGGTCCACTGTTCTTCAGAGCAGACCTGAGAGAGTTACGCTCCGTGGTAACCGATTTCCTCACTTGACAATCCCTGTTCTAGGACGTGGAGATGGGGAAGTATCTAAATTCCTAGACTCTTAGCCGAAGGTGGTGATCCACACTTTTAACTCCAGCATTCGGGAAGCAAAGGAGGCAGATCTCTGTGAGTTTGAGGCCAGCCTGGTCTACAAAGTAAGTTCCAGGACAGCTATACCTGTTACACAGAGAAACGTCTCCAAAAAACAAAAAGCTGGGTCGTGGTGGTGTATGCCTTTAATCCCAGCATTCAGGAGGGAGAGGCAGACAAATCTCTGTGAGTTCGAGGCCAGGCTGGTCTACAGAGTGAGTTCCAGGACAGCTAGGGCTACACAGAGAAACCCTGTCTCGAAAAAATCAAAAACAAACAAACAAGAAAACAAAACAAGACTCATTTGCCTTTTCAGGCAGAATCACACCTGTGATGCTGGCACCTGGGGTACTTAAACAAAGAAGGATCCTGATTTCAAAGCCAAGTCTGTGCTACATGGCAGAACCCTGTTCTCAACAAATCCTTTAGGCAGTTGTCAAAGAAGAGGCTTATGTTCTAGTCTTTGAAAGTACATAGATGTGATACATATGGAGAAATAACAGATCTCATCAGCAGCAACAAAAGAGTATGGGCCCAGGGAGATGGCTTAGCAGGTAAAAGCACTTGCCGCTGAGTGTGCCCCCAGAACTCATGGCAGAAGATGAACTGGATCCTGAAAAGCCCTCTCACCTGCCTGCATGTGCGTCCGTGCTCATGCACCTGATAATAAGGGGGTGGTCTGAGTGCAGTACCCACACAGTTCTAGGAAAAACGGATTTGCATGGTAGCATCACGGTGGACACTGGCATGAAGGCAGCATGGGGTGTGAATGTGCTCAGATCCGATCAGTGGATTTCTGTGTCTGTGCCATGGCTAATCCTTACTTAGGACATCATCGGGAACTGACGATGTCAGGTGAAGTATTACGTGAGGTAACAGAAGCCTGGGCAAATGCAACAGCAATCCTGAAAAGGGTTGTATAGTTTTATTTTGTTTTTTGTTTTTTTTTTTTTTCTCTTTGGGGGCCTGCTATCCAGGTCCCAAATACATGGAATCTTATTCTTATGAATGACTGGCCTTGGCTTGGCCTGTTTCTAGCTAGCTTTTCTTTTCTTTTTTTGGTTTTTCGAGACAGGGTTTCTCTGTGGCTTTGGAGCCTGCGCTGGAACTAGCTCTTGTAGACCGGGCTGGTCTCGAACTCACAAAGATCCGCCTGCCTCTGCCTCCCGGGTGCTGGGATTAAAGGCGTGCGCCACCACCGCCCAGCTCTAGCTAGCTTTTCTAACGTAAATATCAGTTTTCTCTTTAACTACATTTTGTCTCTGAGATTTTTACCTTTCTTTATTCTATATATCTTTCCTACTTACTCTGCGGCTAGCTGGGTGGCTGGCCCCTGGGTGTTTTCTCCCCTTTTCTTTCTCCTCCCTCATCTCTTTCTCCTTCCATTTATTCTCTCTACCCACCAGCCCCGCCTATACTTTCTCCTGCCTAGCTACTGGCTGTTCGGCTCTTTATTAGACCAATCAGGTGTTTTAGATTGGCAAAATAACACAGCTTCACAGAGTTAAACAAATGCAACAGAATGCAGCACATCTTTGCATCATTAAACAAATATTCCATAGCATAAACAAATGTAACACATCTTAAGCTAATATTCCACAACAGGATTGGAGTGGGAGACGATGTCTTTGGTTTGTCTGTCTTGGATGTCAGATACCTGTCTTAGGTATGTCTCTGTCTTAGGATGTCAGATACCTGGCACTGTCTATCCTGACCAGCAGCAAAGCAACCAGTCTTTCCTAGTGCCTTCTCTCTTCTTTCCTATGTGTCTGCCTGTGGGTGTGTGCATGTTACTGCAGGTGCCTGTGGAGTCCAGAGAAAGTGTAGGATCTCCTGGGAGCTAGTTACAGGGGGTATTTAGCTGCCTGATGTGGAAACAGA
This sequence comes from Dicrostonyx torquatus, assembly GCA_028555095.1. Classification (NCBI taxonomy): domain Eukaryota; kingdom Metazoa; phylum Chordata; class Mammalia; order Rodentia; family Cricetidae; genus Dicrostonyx; species Dicrostonyx torquatus. The sequence continues at coordinate 6,501,031 of JAQHUG010000016.1, read as the reverse complement.
ACTCAGATCCACAAAGGCAGTACATCCTTGTAATTGATGAGCCATCTCTCCAGCTCTCCCTCCCCACAAAAAAGATTTTATTCCCCATGCCATCTCTCATAGAGATCCAATGGCCAGATACTTCCTTTTTGTTTGTTTGTTTTTTTTTTTTTTTTTTTTTTGGATTTTTTTTTTTAAAGACAGGGTTTCTCTGTGTAACATTCCTGGCTGACCTGGAACTCACTCTGTAGACCATGCTGGCCTCAAACTCACTCATAGAGATCTGCCTGCCTCTGCCTTCCAAGTGGTAGGATTAAAGGTGTGAGCCACGACAGCCCAGTGAGATATTGGGACATAGCTTCTGGATCTCGACCTCAAGCTGCATCTCTCTTAACAACTGTTGTGAAGACTGATAACCAAATTATGAGTCAGAGACTTTTCAGAGAACGTCTAAACGAGCTGCTTACTAAGTTCTGCCTCCCACTGTGCTATGTGCTATTGTAGAAGTTAGCAGCAGTGCTGGGCATACTCACCATGCGGTGGGAGCCAGTTCGTCCAAACGACTGGGGTGAGAAAAGGATCTTTATTCCAGTCAGCCAGTTGGTGAGAAGTTGTTTAACTTGAATGTGGTCATATGGTTTAGATAATCTATGACTTGACCATACATACATGTGCACTACTCAGAAAAGGGCCACTACTCAAGATTCCTCAGTCACTGCCAAAATAGCTCTTTACTTCATCTGCTCAGCCCCTCACCCCCCTTTTTAAGAGGTGCCATTCTGGCTGGAGATGTAGTTCAGTGGCAATGTTTGCCTAGCATTTATGAAGCCTTAGGTTACAATCAGTACCAGTGCATGAACCTGGTGTGGTAACACACATCCTAACCTAAATAGTTGGGAGGATATGAAAAAGAGATCTCAAGACACCTCTGGCGACATTACAGGTTTGAGCCCTGTTGGAATTAATGTGATTCTTTAAAAAAAAAAAAAAAAAAAAAAAGGTTTATTCTCTGAAGGTAATTTATTTGGCACACCCGTTCTTTCCCTGTCTCAGCAGTTTTTACTTCCATCGTAAACGAGAGGCAGGTGGATCTCAGTGAATTCGAGGCCAACATGGTCTACAAAGACAGAGAGGACTACACAGAAACCCTGTCTCAAAAACACAAACCAAAAGCAAATAAACTCAACAAAATTCAGATTGAGTCCGGGCGTGGAGGCGCACGTCTTTCAACTCAGTAGTGAGCTCTCTTGTGAATTCAAGGCTGACCTGGTCTACATGCCGGGTACCAAGTCAGGCAGGACTATAAAATGAGACCGTCTCAAAGAAAGAAAGAAAAAATCAGATTGGACGGTCTCTAGAATGTAACTACCAATAGCTTCAGGGGGTACCCACGACGAAACAAAAGCCACATCACCGTCTCCAACGCTGAGACTCCGCCCCTCCCCGCTGACCCGGAACTAGAAGCCCCCGTCTTGCCAGTCTCCAGCATCACTTCCGGTACCGCAATGGCGGCACAGGGAGCAACAGCTGCGGTTGCTGCAACGACTTCGGGAATTGTGGGGGAGGGCGAGTCCGGGCCTGGGGAAAATGCAGCAGTCGAGGGGCCTGCTCGGTCCCCGGGCCGCGTCTCTCCGCCGACCCCGGCGCGCGGCGAGCCTGAAGTCACCGTGGAAATCGGAGAAACGTACCTGTGCCGGCGGCCCGATAGCACCTGGCGTGAGGGCGGGGTCCAAGGCCTAGAGGCGGGGTCAGGGGTGGGCGCGCCGTAGGGCGGGGTTTGGGGGCTGGGCGTCTCGGGGCGAGGGTGGTGACTCAGGTAAAGCCTCCTTCGCGAGGCTGCAGTCGGGGATTATGCTTTCTCCTGTAAAGCCATCAGCGAGATGATCACGTTGTAAGCGTATGAGCACTCTTTCTTGCCTTCATTTTTCTTGCTCTGTTCCTTCACTGGAGTTTTTTTGTTTTTTTTTCTGTCTTTACATTTCTCTCGTCCTCTAGGTCGCCAGCAAAGAGGATGCCCAGTTCGTAAAAACACGTTTCCCCTTTACTTATGTTCCTTTTTCTTCCCTCTTCAAAATAAACCCCAAGCTAAGATGGCTCAGCAGGTAAAGGTGTTCGCCACCAATTGTGACCCGAGTTCTATCCCCGGGACCCATATAGTGATCTCACTGGTTGTCCTCTGACCTTCACATTGAGGCACTCCTCCATTCCCCCTAATAAGATAAGTAAATGTAGTTTTAGAACTAGAATAAAGTGGGGCATGGTATGCACACCTTTAATCCCAGCATTGTATCTGTGAGTTCGAGGGCAGCCTGGTTTTGCATAGTGAGTTCCAGGAGATCCAGAACCCTGTTTCAAAAACAAAACAAAACTCCTTAAAGTAACACTTGAATGTCTGAGAACTCTCCACAGTTTCTTTCTTTTTTTTTTTTTTTTTTTTTTTTTGGCTTTTTGAGACAGGGTTTCTCTGTGGCTTTGGAGCCTGTCCTGGAACTTGCTCTGTAGACCAGGGCGGCCTCGAACTCACAGAGATCCGCCTGCCTCTGCCTCCCGAGTGCTGGGATTAAAGGCGTGCGCCACCACCGCCAGGCTCTCCACAGTTTCTTTAGACAGGGTTTCTCTGACCCGCCTGCCTCTCCCTCCCAAGTGCTGGGTTTAAAGGTGTGCCCAGCTGATCTCCCTGGTTTCTTAGCCACTGAGCCATCTCTCCAGCCCCTCCCTGGTTTCTAGGCACTCCTAGTAAAGGCCATTGCCAGACCTGGCCTTGCTTTGCTCTCCAAAAACTGCCTTTATAAACCTTTTGTCGCTGGTGCTTTCTTCTTGGAATGTGTTAACCTTTCCCATGTTTGCACTTAACTTATCTCTTTATTTCCCTTAGTGATCCCATTCTTGACCCCTCAGGCAAAGTTAATTGTTTGTACGGTCTGTGATAGTTTTTTTTCATGCCTCAGCCATAATATATGTAACATGTTAAACTTGTCTGGTTTCCTCTGTTGAATGGGAACCTGCTAGAGAGCAAGTTCATGTGTGACTCATTATTGCACCTGCCTTCTGTGTCCAGCAACAGCATCATAGAAGACCAGACTAACGTTAGTTTCTAGACAGATCTGCTAGGTATCCGCCACTGTGCTAAACATTTTAAGCCATTTTTTTTTTAAAGATTTATTTATTAATTATGTATACAACGTTCCTTCCATGTATGCTTGCATGCCAGAAGAGGGCACCAGATCTCAATATAGATGGCTGTGAGCCACCATGTGGCTGCTGGGAATTGAACTCAGGACCTCTGGAAGAGCAGTAAGTGCTCTTAACCTCTGAGCCATCTCTCCAGCCCCTAAGCCATTCTTTTACTCTTTTAAATAACCACTATTTTTTCTTTCCAGATAAAGAAACTAAGGTTCAGAAAGCCAAAATAATGTGGTCAGTTACCTTCACTTAGGAAACCTGAAGGAAGAATTATATAAGCTTAAACTGTCTTAGTCCCCAGCCAGCTCCCATGTCCCCCAAATAAGTGAATGACTACAGTGAGCACCGACTTTGGAGTTAAACACACTTAAATATCAGGTTTTCTCATCTCTGGCATCTGTAAGCCTTATCCTCCTCCCCCAAAACTAAAGTCCTGACCCAGCTTACCTTATAGTGTGATTAAGTGCTCTAGCAGATGTGGACAGATGAATCTGGACCTTATCCCTCAGTGAGTGCATCAGATCTAATTTTTTCTTTCCAGATTCAGCAGAAGTGATCCAGTCTAGAGTGAATGACCAGGAGGGCCGAGAAGAATTCTATGTACACTATGTGGGCTGTGAGTGTTTGGGGCCATTGGGCCTGGGTGGAAGGAAAAGGTAGCAGGTCAGTCCCTCATGGTCCATCTTAACAGTTAACAGGCGACTGGACGAATGGGTGGACAAGAACCGACTAGCACTCACCAAGACAGTGAAGGATGCCGTGCAAAAGAACTCTGAGAAATACCTGAGTGAGCTGGCGGAGCAGCCTGAGCGCAAGATCACTCGAAACCAAAAACGAAAGCACGATGAGATCAACCACGTGCAGAAGGTCCTGGCCCTTTCCCTCCTCTCGGGCCCCAGTAACAGAACCATAGCTCCTCCCGCTTGAGGTCTTATAATGTGCCAGGGATTTTATCATTTATTCTTCATTTGTAAAACACCTCAGCTTTAGAGAGAAGAGACTTGCTGTCTCACAGAAGGAAATAGTACAGTTAGGACTGGGACTTTGGAACTTGAAGTCCAGAGGAAAGGAAAACAAAACAAAATGACGCCAGTGACTTGGTTTTCCAGCACCATGCTGAGTGCTGTAAGAACTCATCAGATCCTCCCCAGTAGTCCGTCACCACAGGGAAAATTTGTTCTTTTTGTACATGAGGAAGTAGGCTCAGAGAAGCTAATGTGTCAGAGAGACAGCTGGTTAAAGGGTAGGCAGGAGTTAGGCCACACACTAGGTTAGATAGACTTCATTCTCTCCTGTCACTGGCATTGCAGACTGGACTTTTGCTGACCATCGTTCTCTATTTACAGAGGGAGCACAGGTAGGTTTAGAAATCTTATTAGAGGACTGCAGAAGTGGTTCAGTGATGCTGGGCGGTGGTGGCGCAGGCCTTTAATCCCAGCACTTGGGAGGCAGAGTCAGGCGGATCTTTGTGAGTTCGAGGCCAGCCTGGTCTGGTCTACAAGAGCTAGTTCTAAGACAGGCTCAAAGCTACAGAGAAACCCTGTCTCGAAAAACCAAAAAAAAAAAAAAAAAAAAAAAAAGCGCTGGCTGTTCTTCCAAAGTACCTGGTTCAATTCCCAGCACCCATGGGCAGTGATACATCTTTAATCCCAGCAGTGGAGGCAGAGTCGTCAGGTGGATCTCTGTGAGTTCAAGGTCAGCTTGCCCTACAGAGCAAGTTCCAGGACAGGTTCTAAAGCTACACAGAGACACCCTGTCTTGAAAAATCAAAAGAAAAGGAAAGAAATTTCATTAGGAAGTACAGTATCTTAGCAGCTAACCCCTAACCATGGTTTTGATACATTCTACAAATGTATCCAAAACCAGGATTCTTCTTTTTAAAAAAAATATATATGTATTTATATATATAAATAGATAGATTTAAATATAATATTAAATATAAATATAAAATTAAATATATGCTTTTTTTCCTGTTGTGTGTGTGGATTGGGGTATGTGTGCTGTGATTTGAGAATGTGGAGGCTAGAGGGCAACTTTGGAAAGTCAGTCCTCTCCTACCTTGAAGTAGGTTCCGGGGCTCAAGCATAGGTCTCTAGGCTCACACTGCTCACACCAGTACCCACTGAGCCATCTCACTGGCCCTCTTTGTTTTTGGAGACTGTCTCATGTAGCCACGCTGGCCTCAGTCTTCCTACATAGCCAAGGCTGCTCTTGAACTCCTTATTCTCCTGTTCCTGCCTCCCTAGTGCTAGGCTTGCAGGTGAGTCATCACGCCTGGCTGGCTTGGTCTTGTGACTAAGTAGCCCAGGCTGGCCTTGACTATTCCTGTGGATTGTGTGCCTCCCATTCTGAAGCTCCCGTCTCTTTTTCGTTCCTCTTCCTTTTAAAAGAAAGCCCTGAAGGCAGGCAGGGTGTAAAGTTTAGGAAAACAATCTGTGCCATTTAAAATGGCATTTAAAATAGCACAGAGGTCAGATATGTGGCGGATTGTCAGCTAATTGGCAGGGAGCCAAGTTTTAGAGAAGTGAGGAAGCTCACAGTGTTGGGGAGAAGTCCAAATTGTTAAGGAAAGTATGCTTAGAAAAAAGACAGAGGAAAGAAAGCCAAGGAAAAGTTAGATTTTTCTGACTAATTCAGTCTTGCATGATGTCCGAGCCCAGGCCCCCTGCAGCAGCCATGAGCCGGGGCAGTTCTTCCCATTCTTGGTGAGCACAGTGCAGCCACACTTTCCTCACTGTGGACTTGTTTTGGTGTGGTGTGGAGAACATTCACTTTTGTAAAAGCTTTTTAGATTTATGTGTGTGAATGTTGCCTGCATGTGTAGCACATGTATGTCCAGTGCCCACAGAGTTCAAAACAGGGTATTGGTTCCCTGGAATTGCAGTTACAAATGGCTGTGAGCCACCATGTGGGTGCTGGGAACTGAACCCAGATCTTCTGCAAGAGCAGCAAATACTCCTAACTTCTCAGCCATTTCTCCATTGCTTTAAATTTTTTTTAGTAGAAGAAAAATATCAGGTAATATGAACAATATCAGTGTTTTCCACTTTCTTAGAGTTTTGAGGTAGCTTTGTTTGACCTGTAATCCATGCATGTATATCTACACAGACATTTCAACTGGGTACAGTGCCAGCTCTGCTTTCAGTACTCTCAAGTTAGAAAGGCTTTCCAGGTCTAGGGTGGCACTGTCGCTGAGCTGCTGTAAATGTCTATGGGCTGTTGCTAGCCGGGACAGTAGCAGCCCCTCGAGTCACCTGTGCTCTGCAGTACTGGTTTGTACATGTCCCAATTTGACTAGAATTTTTGGGGTTGGGGGGGCGGTTGATACAGGGTTTCTCTGTAACAGCTCTGTAGAATTTTTTTAAAGATTTATTTATTCATTTTATATATACACTGTTCTGCCTGCACTGTTCTGTGCCTGCATGCCAGAAGAGGGCACCAGATCTCATTACAGATGGTTGTGAGCCACCATGTGGTTGCTGGGAATTGAACTCAGGACCTCTGGGAGAGCAGCCATTCTGAGCCATCTCTCCAGCGCCCTAGAACTTTTTTTTTTAATTGTTATGAATTTGTGTTTAAATAGCAGTTGTGATTCGTGGCTATTCTCTCGGACATCACAAGTTTAGAAGACGGTCTTCTGAGTGGAATAGTGGCTCAGTCATGTCAGCAGGTAGATAATGGGGCTGAGTCATTGAGGATGAGTGATAAAACGTGAGCAGATACTTTAGAATCTACCATGATTGGGGACTTTTGTCTGTTGATTGGTTGGGGTTTTTTGAGACGTGATCTCAAACTTAATACATAACCTTGAACTGATTCCCCTGCCTCCACCTCTGAAGTGCTGAGGTACAGGTGTGTACCACCATGCCCTGTTCTAATTATTGTTTAATTCTAAATAAACTGCAACATTTAAGAAAAATAGTGGTTTTGTAATTCTTTAATGTTTTAAAAGAATTATGCTTTGTGAAAATTGAGGCATGCAGTTAAAGAGGCATTTGAGAAAATCTTTGTTCTTTTTGTTTTTCCTTTCTGTTGGAATTAGGCAGACCAAGGCTACTCTGCCGAGCTACCACATTGCCGAGCTGTGACATTGGGCAAGCGACTTTTCTTCTTTGTACCTTAGTTTTTGTTGTTGTTGTTTTTTTTTTTTTTTTTTTTTTGGTATGGTGAGAATAACAAGCACTCTAGTTTCAAAGACTCACTATAAAAGCTAAATGAAATAATACCTGTAGTATCTATAGAATGCTTGGCAGCTGCAGGTACCCACAAACAAGTGACCTTATTTCTGTCTGTTTGTTTACTATGCTCTAAAATTGCTAAAAGAGTTCTCTGTCCTGGAGGACCAAGAAGGCTGAGTCTGATGAAGCAGGACTTGGCTGATACACTCCTCCTAGACAAAGGGGTGGAGAAAGCAGCCCTCGTTGGAGAAAAACCACAGGGTTGACTGTACGACCCAACATTTAAAAAAAAAAAAAAAAAGTTCTCTGTCAAGGCCAGGTGTGGTGGTGCTTACCTGTAGTCACAGCACTGGGGACCTGAGGTGTGAAGGATTCCTTGGCTGAGATAAGAATTTCCTATAAGCTTGGAGTTCAAGGCCAGTCTAGGTTACAAGGCAAATTCCAGACCAGTGTGCTGTACAGAAAGAGACCTTATCTCAAAAACAACATAATTAACAAACAACCCAACACAAAGAAAGAAGTGAACATAAGAATTCCTGGAAGATGCTTGGGAAGGATTTTGGGCCTTGAATGACAGGAAAAAGCAAAACTAATTATAATGATAGTTCCCAGAGCTCTGTCATAGATTCACCTGACCTGTGCTCTGTGCACGGGGAGGTGAGCATCTAGAGCATGAAGAGAAGGACGGGCATGCTCAAGTGGAACTAACTAAAGGTTGAAGACTGGAAGAAAGGTTTCGAAAGCTGTGGGTTTGAGGGGCAGAGATGTAGCAAGGAACCACAGGTAGTGGTCCCAACCTAAAGTAGCGAGTATTTCGAGTGGGTCAGAAAGAATTAACACCGGAACTGATTCCAGAGATGCCATGGGGATGAGAGTTGGCATCTGCTCAGTTGGCCACTGCTTAGGTCACCACCACAGTGAAGAAGTCTTATGAGCAAGTTGTCCAGTGACAGTGATATTTAAGAGAGGGCCCAGAAAAAAGAGTAACCTAGAAGTCCTTTCTGGACACCTACTGTCTGACAGAGGCAACCTCACAGTATTCTCAGAAACTGCTGAGGTCTGCTGTTCAGGAGGGAGACCCTAGCCAGCAGTGGGTCTTACTCTGGACATAAATGACCCAGTGTACAGTTGAAGCTTTTTCTTTGTTTTATTTTTCAAGACAAGGTTTCTCTGTGTATCCCTGACTGTTCTGGAACTCAGTTTAGACCAGGCTGGTCTCAAACTCAGCAATCTGCCTGTCTCTGCCTTTGAGTGCTAGAATTTAAAAAGGTGTGTCACTACACCCTACATCAATCTTTTTTTATTGTTGTTTGTTTTGACACAGGGTCCAGTATAGTCCAGGCTGGCTTCATACTTGTTGACCTAGATCCACCCCTACCCCCATCCCCGCCCCGCTTAGGTTCCTAGGTGCTGGATTTAAAGGCGAGTGCCACTACTGTCACCAAAGCTCTTAGCCTAATCACAAACCAGGCCTCACCCCAAGGCCCTGCTTGTATGTAGCTCAAGGTCCAGATTGAGGCATCTGGTCGTGTGGGTCGGTAGGCAGATAGGAGCTAAGAAAAGCCAGCCCCCCAACCAAGTAGATGTCGGGAGGTTAACATGATTATTGTTACTGCAATTGTAGACGATAGTAGATGAGCACCGAGTTCTAGGATGGGGGGGTGGTGGACAGTCTAACCATGTCTGTTCATCTCTGTGTACTTTTTGTCCAGACCTATGCAGAGATGGACCCCACCACAGCAGCCTTGGAAAAGGAACATGAGGCGGTAAGAATGTGCAGGGTTTGGGGACCAGCTGGGGTACTCCTGCCCTCCTCATTCCTGCTGAGCTCTCAGCTGTGCCTGCCCCTCCTTGTCTGCAGATCACCAAAGTGAAGTATGTAGACAAGATCCACATTGGGAACTATGAAATCGATGCCTGGTACTTCTCACCCTTCCCAGAAGACTATGGGAAGCAGCCCAAGCTTTGGCTCTGCGAGTACTGCCTCAAGTACATGAAGTATGAGAAGAGCTACCGCTTCCACCTGGTGAGGCCGGGGAAAAACTGCCCGGGAGACTAGAGACCTGGATTCCTCTGGGTGTGACGATATGAACTAGATCTCTATAGAGATGAGAAGTTCAGGGCCATCCCCAACTACATAGTGAGTTCTAGCCTGGCTTGGACTGCACAAAGGAAGGAAAGCAGGACTTTGGAGAGAGAGCTCAGGAGTTGAAAACATTGTATTCTCTTGCAGACAACCCA
>JAQHUG010000016.1:6460226-6488201 GCA_028555095.1 Dicrostonyx torquatus | reverse complement strand
TGTCAGATAGTTGGGCATAATGGTACATGCCTTCAGTTCCAGAACTTAGGAGGCAGAAGCAGGCAGATCTCTGTGTTTGAGGCCAGCATGTCTGCAAAATAAATTCCAAGCCAGCCAGGACTACATAGTGAGACCCTGTTTCAAACACAAACAAATAATAAAGGAAGCTGTGAACAGCCCAGTTCTCCTGTTACCGTTAATGTGAACGGACTTCACTTTGGCTCTCCTTCCTGTCCACCTTACTGACAGGAAGACTCCTTTCTGTTCTGAATTCTGGTTCCATGGAGGCGCTCACTCCCGCTGCCTGCCTGACTCCTCTGTGCAGCCTGGAACTTTTAGAGAGCTGCAGAGTGGCTTCTGGTCCCCAGACCAAGCGGAGTATTGTACTGTTTGCTTAGCATGTTTCTATCTCTTATCCCTAGATATATTGTCAGAACCTGTGTCTGCTGGCCAAGCTTTTCCTGGACCACAAAACCTTGTATTTTGATGTGGAGCCCTTTGTCTTTTACATTTTGACAGAAGTAGATAGGCAAGGGGCCCACATTGTCGGCTACTTTTCTAAGGTACTAGATTGGGGAGACTGGGAAGAGGGTGTTATAAACTAGAATGAGGGCTAGAACCCCCAAAGGACCTGAGTACCCCATACTCCACAGGAGAAGGAATCCCCAGATGGAAACAATGTGGCCTGCATCCTGACACTGCCCCCCTACCAGCGACGTGGCTATGGAAAGTTTCTCATTGCATTCAGTGAGTAGCTGCTGCCATCCAGGAAGTGGGTACTATACTTGGGAATGATGAGGTTGGGGGTCGGGAGAAGCTGGGTCTTTAAGGTTCTCTTTCTGTCACTGCCAGGTTATGAGCTCTCCAAGCTGGAGAGTACTGTAGGCTCTCCAGAGAAGCCACTGAGTGACCTGGGCAAACTCAGCTACCGGAGCTACTGGTCATGGGTCTTGCTGGAGATCCTACGAGACTTCCGGGGCACATTGTCTATCAAAGATCTTAGGTACTGTCCATCAAGGACCTTGTGAAAGACCATCTTGGAATCCTACAGGAATGGGCTCTCCTAAAATTGGTCATGGATCTTGTCTCTTACCCCTTTTGCTATCTCCATGAACTGTGTTCCTTCTCTACATACAGCCAAATGACCAGCATCACCCAGAACGACATCATCAGCACCCTGCAGTCCCTCAACATGGTCAAGTACTGGAAGGGCCAGCATGTGATCTGTGTCACCCCTAAGCTGGTAGAAGAACACCTCAAAAGTGCCCAGTATAAGAAACCACCGATCACAGGTGTGTAGGGTGCTGTTGTGTGCATTTTGTGTGTGTCTGTGTTTATGTGTACAGGTGTGTTTGGCAGGGTGGGATAAGAGGCAAGGCCTCTTTTTTTTTTCTTGTTACAAGATCCCAAACCAGTTTGACCAGTTTCTAGGACTGCCACCTAGAGCAGGTTACTCATTCCTGAGATTCCCTCCCCTCCTCAGGACTGAGGTCACCCTTTTGTTCTTACCCTGAGAAGATGAAGCCTGGCCTGGGCCCAGAAAGAGCAGCCAGGTGTGAACAGACTTGACCCACGGCCTCTCATGCTCTTTTCTCCCACAGTGGACTCTGTCTGCCTCAAGTGGGCACCCCCAAAGCACAAACAAGTCAAGCTTTCAAAGAAGTGAGTGGCTTGTTCCTTCTTTGGATCTGCATTTCCTGGCCTCTAACCTGTAAATATGTGTACAGACCTGTTTTGTGTCATTTTTTTAATAAAGTAAACTCTGCTGGTGTGCTGGACTTTGGAGATGCTACAGGGTACTGTTCTTCATTTCATTTCACATACAGCCGGTTGTGTTCAAAACATTTACTCCTTGCTCCTTATCCCCTCACCCTGATCCAAGCCCCAGCCAGCTCCGGTGGGGGCTCAGTCCTCCGGAGTCCAGGAGTTGGGCTCAAAGCAGGCTTGGCAGCCAGTGGAGTAAGGCTGAGATCGTCCCTGTCTGAAAGACAGACAAAGCCCAGGAGACAGGAAGAGGACGAAGTAATGGGCTCATCAGGCAGGATGAGTAGGGCCCAGAAGCCAGCCTTCTGCAGCAGTCAGCTAGGCAGCTGGCCTGTGCTCTAGACACAGGTTGAAGTCAGGGCTCATTTTCCTAGTTGAGCTTCTGGGAGCTCCATAGGAGCCTAACCAATAAGCTGCAGATAATAGAGAAAGGTAGCTAGAATTTCTGGCCCGTTTCACAGGCCATAAACCTCTTGGCCCTAGATTATAATCCCGAAGAGCAGATGCAAAAGATTGGGCTCAAAGGTCAAGTTGGTGCACTGACTTCCCAAACAGGCACATGTCCTTGGGGATTCTGTTGGTCTTGGAAGCATGGTCAGCTTTGAGGGTTAAGTAGCTTAATGTTCAAACCAAAGGCAGAAGAGGCCTAGGGCCAAGCCCAGTGGCAGGAAAAGTATGGGCTTTAATCCCTGGGCTGGAGCTGAGTTGAAGGCAGCCTGATGGTTGCAGAGGTGGCCATCTGGCTGGGACTCCTGAGTTTGGGGAACTACGTGAGGTTGGAGTTCTGCCACGTTGTGGTGGATCCAGGAGGCATAGGTAGAAGTCAGAGTATATACTCCAGGCCTGTTAGGGGCTCCACAGGCATCACCCCAGCTCACAATGCCTGCCAAATACCAGAGGCCTTCTATGGGACAAGAGAGTGGGCCCCCAGAGTCACCCTAAGGGAAAAAAAAAGAGTTCTGTCAGGACATATCTCTGGCCAGCAGTCTTCAATGCCAGCCCCACTCAGCCCTCCATCTCTCAGGGTCTACTTGACTCCTCTGTTCCCTGGGCCCTTACCCTTACCTGGCAAGCATCCTTGCCTCCCTTCACGTAGCCGGCACACAGCATGTCCTGCTGGATAGTGTGCGGCTCTTCAGGCACGGCATTGATGTTGTACAGACAACTGCAGGTCTCACGGCTGATCAGTGGGACCTCAAGCTGCTGCAGTGGCCTGGGCGTCTGTAGGCTCACTGTGGGGACAGAATGGCTATTCAGGGTTGCCAGCCTCAACCAGCTTGCCTTCCCTGTCTCTTGGCACCCAGTGCCCCACCTCACCTGAAGGGGCCACATGACCCCATCCTGTGACAGTACAATGGAGGCCATTGGGAAAGGAGGCATTGGCTGCAGGGAGGCAGATGGGTTTGACATAGCGGGAGAAGCTGACAGGGCTGTTGAGGCGGATGAGTGCTATGTCGCCCTCAGAGCCTTCTTCACGGTAGCTTGGGTGGGAGATGATCTGCGCCACCATGCGGACCACAGTGTCGTTGCTGTAGGCATCCAGCTGGTGGGCCCCCAACTTTACCTCATACTCGTTCTTGTCATGTTCTCTGCAGGCAGAGAGGCAGAGGGTAGGACCTGAGAGACCTCTTCTGTTCCGACCCCTACTGCCTTGCACTACCCTAGCTCAGATCCCATATGGCACTGAGTGCCTAGTTTTACCCATGACCCTAATCCCTCACTTTTACCTCTGACTGATTCTGCAACTCCCAGAGATCCACCTGTCTCTGCCTCTCCTCTGCCTCCCGAGTGCTGGGATTAAAGGCAGCCAAGACTCTTGAAACCCACATCAGGAAACTAGTCTGACATATGATCTAGACTGACCCATGGCATGCTTTTTTTTTTTTTTTGATAGGGTCTAATGTAAACATGGTCAAGTTGACCTTGAGTTAACTATGTGGTAGCTGTGGATGACCTTGAACTTCTGATCCTGCTTCCACCTCCCAAGTATTGGGATTTCAGGCTTGTCACCCAAACACTGTTTCACACCCACTTTGACTCCCCCTCTGCCCCTCCACCGAGTTGGTACCTGGGGAAGCAGTGAGCCGCTGACACCACCCATTGATTCGACACGAGAGACCCGCCACACACGTGGACTCCGGAATAGGTGATACTGACCTGCCAGGGCCACTGGCCAGGCTTTGCATTGCTACCACCTGTGATGCGTGGCTGGACGACTGCACCACAGGAGGCTGTCCAGGGAAGAGGGGAAGGTGAAGATAGGCCTTTCTGGGACTCCCACAGCAGCCCTTAGCCTGCCACCCTGCCACCGACTTCACATTCAGCTACCTTCCGCACCCTGCGGCTCAGCAGCTATGAGAAGTCACTGCCTGGTGGTGTCCTAGTCAAGTGTCGTGGCAGCCCCTTCCTCTCAAGTCTCTTTACACATTTGAATATCTTTATAAACCACAAATTTGGCCAAGCCACAGTCTTGCTGAACTCTTCCATGGCTCCAACTGCCCTTAAGATCCATTCCAGCGGCTGGAGAGATGGCTCAGCTGTTAGGAGCACTTGTTACTCTTGCAGAGGCCTAGGCTTGGCTTCCAGCATCCACATGGCAGCTCCCAACTCTCCTAAATTCTAGTTCCAGGGGATTTGATACCTTCTGACCTCCAAAGGCACCGGACACTCATGTGACACACATGATGCATTCACACAGGCAAAATACTAAATTTTAAAGAATTAAAGAAAAAAAGACACATTCCAGATGCACATGGCGCTATCCTCTATCGCGCAGGACACTTCCTATCACATACACCGAGCCATACATTACTCACCTCTGGATCCTTATTAATACCAGTCACTTTACTCTCTGCTAGGTCAGAGAGCCTTCCTAAGTGCGCCCCCAGCGCCCCTCCCCCCTGCACACAGACACACTCACACAGCCTGTTCCAATCTAGCTGGCTGAGTCACAGGTATTGCTCTCAGCTTCCAGGGCCCTCTTCTCCTGAACACTGTCCAGGCTGACAACTATTCTCATGCCTATGACTGTCCCAGCTGCACCGACCTGTGCATCGCCTAGGGACATCCCTCTTTCCACCCTATCCCCACGCAGAGCACAAAGTATGAATGTGGCTGAACACTGAAACCATTGCATTCTCTGTGATGTGGACCTGCTGCCACTGAGCTAGCAGGGGAGAGGAGTTAAAACTGCTTTCCATATTTTCCCCAAGCAGAGAAAGCAGCCATCCAGACTCTTCCTCCAGTCCCTCATAATCATCACAATAGCTGCTACTTAGCCGCTGTGGCAAGTCTAGCCCCAAAGGGGCTTTCACTACCCTGTCTCCAGGACTCCTCACTACAGCCCTAGAACAGAGCTGGCAGTTTTTCAAAGCAAAGAAACTGGAGCTTAGAATGCTAAGGAGACAAGGCTACTAAATAGTTAAGCTGGGACTGAAAACCAGTCTGCCTAGGAGCTGGTCTGTGGAGTTTCCCTCGGAACCAGCCCAGGTACACACACAGAGAGTCAGACTTCCATTAGACACTGCTTCTCTTCACCTCAGTTTCCTCATAAAACAAGAGCCATGATTCCACACTCACAGAGCAGTTGGGATACTTAGTGTGGTGGCTAGGTGAGCAAGCTCAGCAGGGTGACGAGAGCTCCTAAAACCCACAAGGGGACTCCAAACTGGCGTGCCCTCACTTCCCTCCTCCCAGTTCCCCAGGAAACCTCACCTTCGGTCCCGCCAGCTCCTGGGGGGGAAAGAGAGAGGGAAGAGTAAGCAGGGAGGCTTGAGAATTTCCAGACCCCTTAATACCAACCGCTTTCCCAGGGGGCAACTCCTGCTTAAGGGGCTGACAGGAGAAGATGGCTAAATGGTAGGAGCACAGAGATTCATGAATTCAGAATAAGAGCTACGCTCTCCACAGGGCTCTGCCTGTTCTCGCCAGTGTCCTTGCTCTAACCCTCCCTCCCTGTTGACCCAGACTTACCCATTCTTGACTGGAGCAATCCGAAAAGAAGCAGAATGCCCATGACTTCCAGCTGCCCAGGTCCCAGGCCCACCCTTAGGGCCATGGCCCAGGACGAGGGCCCCCAGAGGAGACTCTACGTTAAAAAATGAAGGCTGGTTTCGAAGGCAGGATTTAGATGTGGGCTCAGAAGTGACAAATCCCAGGATGAGAAGGTGAAGCAAGGGTGAACGGTGGGCTTCTTGACAGGAAATAGCCACGGGGGGATGAAAGACACGCCTTTAGTCTGGACTTGTTCTGCCTTACGACCTGGCCACCACAGAGACCTCTCCAGGTACCTGGCAGAAGGCAACTACCTGTGGGCTCCTCCCTAAGCCACGCCCTCCTAGCTGAAAGCAGTGGGCTTTTTTTTTTTTCCTACTTCTGACCTCTGTAGTCCTCAGTCTCCTTGGGTAGTGAGGGTGGATCTGAGAGGAGGAAAACTGATCCTGGCCAGTTAGAGAGCAGTCTGGGGCTGGGCTGGGCTTGAAACCCTGAGTGCCAGCCAACCGTCCCAGATCTTCCTGATCTCTCAGTTAATACACCCACTCCCACCCCTCGCAGCAACCTGGCCCAGACCTTATCATTGTAGGGCCACCCCCACTGCCCTCTCTGTCCCTCCTTCCTCGGGCCAGGTATCTAAGACTAGGACAAGGGGGATGCCCCAGGCCAGGGCCATTCCTGGCAGGCTGTCTCTGCAGCTTGCAGCCTTCTGGCAGGTGCTGAGCATGTCTGGCTGTTGACAATCATCCAACAAGTATTTGCTGAGTTCCTACTGTGGCCCCAGGCACAAGAGGCAAAATATACCATCCATAACCTCCTTGAGATTATGATGAAGTAGGGATGTCAGACTTGAATCAAAAGGGGGTTGTTGAATAATTTCAAGTAGGAGTTGTGATAGATAAACAAGTGGGGATTCTTAATTGCACAGTAGCTGGGGTGGGGGGGTCCTAGAGGAAGAATGCTAAGAACCAAATCCTAAGGGGGCTTGGAAAGAGACTAACACAACAATGCTGGCAAAGCTGGGCCAGGCCTGGTGGTACCTGCCTTTTAGTCCCAGTTGTCCTTGTCCTGTCCTGTCCCCCCACAGGTGGGTCTCTGTGATTTGAGGCCAGCCTGGTCTGTATAACAAGTTCTAGGACAGCCAGGATTACATAGAGAAACCCTCCCCCGCCACCCCCACCAGAAAAAGAGATAAAGCTGGGGTGTGGTAAAGAAGGAGAACCCTTGTAGTGCCAGGTAGAAGTTCAGGGAAAGGGGCTGAGGAGACGGCTCAGTGGGTAAAGGACTTGCTGTGCCAGCATAAAACCTGAGCTCAGATCCTGAGCACCTGGCTGTGACGGTTCTTGTTTCTGAGCCCGGTCCAGTACTGGGTGGGAGAAAGTGGAGACAGCAGATCCTGGGGCTTTGTTAGCCAGCCAGTCGAGATGAAGCAGCAAGCTCCAGGTTCAGTGAGACACTGTCCAGAGAGGTGGAGAGCACTAGGCTCAGAACTTGCTTGTATGGGTGCAGGCATGTGTGTATGCACACGCGCACAGGAAGAGAGCGGGGAAAGGCAGCCTGTGTGAGGGCTGTCAGTGTGGCACCTGGGATGCAGCTTAGGCTTAAGTTTGAGGAGAAATAGATCCTTACTTCCTCTACTCTCTCCCTAGAGGCCTGGGTGTCTGGACTCCAGCCCAGCCCGGTGGTCAGAGAATTCCTGGAGGGAGTGAAGGGGGAGAGGTTGACTTGGGAGGGAGGAGCAAGACTCTGGGAGTCAGGGTGTGTTTAAGGGTCTGAAGAATAGTACTAAGGTGTTTAGAAATGAAGCAAAAGCCTTTCACAGCCTCTTAACCCTTCCCAGCCTCCCAGTGCCACCTCATACTCACTCCTAGTCTCCCTTCCCTATAACAGAATGTGACCCCCACTTCAGACGCTATCCCTCTGTTTTCCTGTTACGATTTCCACTCTTCCCTTAGGTCCACATCTGCTGTCTTTATGAGCTCAAACCTCATTTCTTCTCTGACCATTTCTTCATCCCTAGTCAAGGGATGCATTTTCCACTTCACAGGGAGCACTTGGTGAACTAATTTTTCAGGCTCCAGTTGCCATGACTTGCCAGTTAGCAAGTGATATGCAAGTTGCGGGCGCAGGGGTGCGATTTTCTGGGGGCACTGGTTGGGATGGACGAGTGGGAGTTTCTTGAAGGGTGCCAAGATTTGTGTGTGTGTGTGTGTGTGTGTGTGTGTGTATGTATGTGTGCATGCACACACATGCTAGAGACTCTAGGAATGTATAGTGTACATTAGGGTGTATTTTCACGGCTGGTTTTTACATCCCAAGTCTTTCTAGTCTGGGGGGTACCAAGCCAGCGCTGAGGTATGCTGCAGGTGTTGGAGACACTAATTGAAAGCAGAGGTGACACACAACCAGCTGTCCACCTAACCTCCCCCGCCCAGAGGCAGGAATGAGGGAACAGCTGCCACGTTATAGGGGACACATTTCCTGGGATCTCAAGGCCTGACTCACCAAGAGGGAAGAGCCCTATCCTTAGGGCTTTCCCCTTAGCTCTGAGATGTTCGGCCCCTCAGCAACCTAAGAGATGCCACAAGGCCACGTGTCTGTATTTACATCTTTATTGTCTTTTCCTCCCCCACCTCCAAGGATTCTTAGGTTCAAAGTAGCCAGCGCTGAGGCCCAATTATCTGAAAGCTGATGTAGTATAGGTGGAAGAGGCCCTGTCCAGGCCTGGGAGCTGGCCGGTTGGGCCACATTCCAGGCCTGATGGGTGGTGTGACGAGGAGCCAGACTCAGCGCTGGATCAGTGGAGCTAGCAGGAGCAGAAACACAGCGGCAACCCTAGGGGAGCTTGCAGCACCTGCCAAGTCTTGGGGGCAGAGGTCACTGTCTTCAGGAGGCCAGTAGGGGGAGCCACTGGGATGCAGAAAATGGGCTTCTCCCACTGTTTGTGATATCCACGTAGCTTCAGGGCCAATGGCTGCAAACAGCTCCTGGCTACCTCGAACAGCCATGCCCATGAGAACCCAGGGGCCTCCCTCAGTCTGGCACAGGAGGGAAGGTGCTGAGGTCACCTGCAAAGTTGGAGCCAAGGCCAAATGGGTCTGTTACTCTTGCATCTGGTTCTCTTAATGTCCCTAAGGTCCAGTCACAAAGCACACATGTCTCCACCCTTAGGTTTCCTGGTTCCTGGTCCCTCTAAGGTCTAAGCCAGAAATACCGTTCCTATCTGGAGCCCAACACCAATAAATTCCAATCTGAATAGGGTCTAGTCGCCCAGAACTACCTTTCCCCTCCCTGGTCCTAGATGCATAGGCCCCTCCCTGTACCTCACATCTATCTTCCTGCCCCTCAGTATAGAGGACACAGAAGGTTCCGGGAGGCAAAATGCCCTGATAGAGGCAGTGACAGAGTCGTGGAGTCAAGATGGAGACAGCAGCAGCTACAGGAACTGGAGAAAAAAGAGGCTGTATAGGGCTCTGGTCTGAGGTCACTCCTCAGTCCCATGACCCAAGGGCTCTCACCTCTGTCCTGGGGGTCCTTCCAGCCCAGCACCCAGCAGCTGGCCCCTGGAGGAATACCCCCTGGGTGTAGGCAGATGGGCAGAGCTGATGGGGAAGGTTCCACCCGAGAGTTCAGCTCCAGCAGGGCCAGGGGGGGCCTAAGTCCTAAGTGCCGGGGCAGGCGGATGCTGATGACAGAGCGAGATACCTGGTGGCCTTGTGGGAGGGAGCTGGCCCCTGCCTGGCCCAGATACACTTCAATGTAAGGCACAGTGGTAGAGCCCAGCCTGTGGGAACAGGGAACAGGAAACAGCACCGGCTCCTGTTTCTTCCATACTGGTGAAGTCCTTCCCAGCAGAAGAAAGGGGCAGAGCAGGTCTCTTGGACCATGTAATTGCTTTGTGATTTCTCCGCTGTCTCAAAAGATCTTACCCGCCCCCCAAAAGCCAACCAAACCAAAACATTCCAGCAAAAAATTCCCACAATGCTTCCCCTATACTGTATAAATCCCAAAGCGACAATGTCCTACTACTGAAAGAATCCTTGATTTATCACCCAATTTTTCTCACCTGAGAATACAGTGAGTGGCTGCTAGGACCCAGCCTGGGGCAACCAGAATCCCAGTGCAGACTCGATTACCAGTCACATGCACCTCTGTCAGCCAGGGCCACAACACACCAGCTGGAGTGGCCTTTGGCATTAGGCCACAGGCTAGAGAGAGGAGGTGGCCATCTGAGAGGGAGTCCCCAAGCTGCCCCCTGGAAGCCTTGTCACCAACTAAGAACTCTCAGGAACTCCTAAAGCCTCACAGACTGCTGCTCACCACCGTGCTCAGTGTGTGGGGGACAAATCTGTTTCTCAGTCTCCTCCCCATCAGGGCCCCAGTCCCAGGTCAGCTGGTCCTCCAGGTAAGCTCCCTGAGTCACATGACTAATCCATGGAGCGTGAGTCTGCAGCGGGGAGAAGGCTCGGGGACGGAGACAACCACTTGAGAAGGTTCTGTATCCAGCCAGGAACCACGTCCCCTCCTCACGACACAGAAGGCTCCAACTGGAATCTTTCTGTGGCAAAACAGTGTTTTTACTAGCGTGAGCACTCAGCTTTCTGGGCTTTCCTGGGATCCTGATTCTCCTTCCGTGGACTAACCAAACATCCTTCCAACCAAGTTCCAACACGAATTTGCGTAAAAATCTAGCCCTCACTTAGCAAATTCCAACACCTTTTCATCCCTCGCCCTTCTTTCCTTCTTTCTCTCTTTGGTTTTTTAAGACAGTGTTTCTCTGTGTAGCCTTAGCTGTTTTGGCTGTCCTGGAACTTGCTCTGTAGACCAGGTTGGCCTCGAACTCACAGTGCTGGTTTCACCACCACTGCCTGGGCCCTGCACCTCCTTTTTAGAGACAGGGTTTCTGGTTATCCTGGAACTCAAAGGTGTGCGCCACTACCGCCTGGCTTCAAGTCCTCTCAAAATTAAAACTGCCAAACTCGGGCTGAGGAGATGGCTCAGTCGGAAAAGCACTTGCTTCATGAGGACCCAGACTTGGCTCTCCAACACTCAATGCGTTTAAAAAGAGGGAATAAGCCGGGCGTGATGGCGCACGCCTAGGCAAGTCTCTGAGTTCGTGGCTAGCCTGGTCTACAGGGTTTGTTCCAAGACAGCCAGGGGTACACAAAAACACCCTGTCTCGGGGAAAAAAAAAAAGGTAACGAACCGAGTTATGGCACCACAGGCACGAGGCCCGGAGCGCCCCGCCCCCGTTGCTAGCTCCTCCCGCCTCCAGCTGAGTTCCGGGCGGGGCCGGATGATCGCGGCGAGCTCCTGTCGCTCACCCAGCATCGTCCCGCCTCTTCCTCCTCCCGGTAAGCGGGGCAAAGCAAGTGCGGCGGATCTCCCGGCGGCGGCACCGACTCCCCCTGGCGGCCGTACAGGCAGTGACACCACCAGCTGTTGAGCAGCTGCGCCTCCAGCTGCGCGCGGGAGCCGGCTGCGGATTCTGAGAGACAGGGAAGCAAACGGGTGCTTCGGCCGCGTGGTCCCCGCCCACCCACCCCACCAACCCCACCAACCCCACCAACCCCACCCAGGCGGTGTCCCCGCGCACCCCCGCGGCCCCAGCGAGCCAGGCGGCAGCGGCTCCCGGGCAGGAAGAAGTGTTCGGGATGGGGCAGGCACACGGCGCTCGGGGCTGCGGTCAGGTTCACGCGCGTCCGCAGCTGCAGCAGCACCAGGTCTGAGGCCGAGTCCCTGGAGGCGTTCTCGTGCAGCACGAGGCGTGCCACCCTCTCCTCCTCCGGACGCGAGGGCAGCAGCACCCGCCAGGCTTCAAGGTCGCCGGGTGGGCTGTCAGAGGTGCGGGGCTGCTGGATGGGGACGCTGAGGACGCGTGCGCCTTCAGCACACAGCAAGCCTCGCTTCCCAGGCTTAGACTGCATCTCGGGGTTGGGATGCTGCGCCCAGCGGTGGAAACGCGCCCCCTATTCTGATTCTGTTACTCTGGCCGAGCCTCCTACCCACCCTCGCCAGACTCCCCCGCTTTGTGCCGGATTCTGTAATCTCCAGGGGGACCCCACTCTACAGACTGAGCAGTACAACTCCCACCCCAGAGGAAGGACTGAGCATGTCTCTCTCAGACTGATGTGCAGAGGTGCAAGAGTGCCGGATACGTGGATTCTCACTCACTCCAGAAAGCAGCTGGCGGGTGCCAAGACCCAGCTGTCAGCCACCAGAGCTCCATAGCAGGGTCTGGAGCCTGGCACCATCACCTGGGCCTCCCAGGGCCAGCTCCCTGGCCGCGAAGCCTTCCCGCACTCTGAGAGAGGAGAGGAGAGGCCTGGGTCAGAAGGTCTGCAGAAATCCTTTACCCTGCAGCCTCCACCCGAGTTCGAATCTGCCCAGTCCGGCTAAATCAGGTTCAGTGCATCAACCCTTCACCTGGTTGGGCAAAGGTACAGTTTTCTTCTCCGGGCTCCCAGGGTCCTGACTGGGGCTTCTGGAGCTGGCTGGGAAAGGCAGGCCCAGGCTCCGAACCCGTCACATGTTCCCGTATCCATGACTCGTAGGGAGCCACTGCAGTGAACACCCCAGGGCGGTTCCTCCGTCCACAGCCAAAGCCAAAGCTGGTGATTCCTGCCAGGAACCAACGGCCGCCATCCTCACAGACTAGCGGTCCCCCAGAGTCACCCTAATGATAGATGACTTAAGTCAGAGATCAGTTCAAGAATCTACAGCCCGTTTTCGGCCTAACATACAGCCACCGCCACCTTCTAGCAACCTTCCTTAGCTACCCTCACCTCTGTATTATCTACAACCCTAATCAGAAGAAAGCCCAGTAAAGCAGAAGAACCAAGTAGCCAAAGCCAAGGAAGAGCGTCCAGACATTGCATCAGCGACCTTTCCAGAGAACCCTGTTGATCTCATTCAGAACTGAATGATTTTTGTAGTAGTTCACCTCAAAACTGTTTCTGATTTCTAAGGTTTCTCAGTCGCACCCCTAAAGATTTGTTTTGGGCCGGGCTTGAACACAGGGTCTCACAAATGATGAGCTCCACTCCTCAGCCACCTCTTTAAAAAGTAAATCAAGGGGCTGGAGAGATGGCTCAGCGGTTAAGAGCACTGACTGCTCTTCCAGAGGACCTGAGTTCAATTCCCAGCACCCACATGGCAGCTGACAACTGTCTGAAAATGCAATTCCATGGGATCTGACACTTTCACACCAATGCACATAAAATAAAGTTAAATAAATCATTAAAAAATATTAAAAAAAAAAAAGTAAATCAAGTGCTAGGGGCCGGGGTTGCTCAGCTGGGAAAATGGTTACCTTGCAAGCTCAAGGAACTGAATTCCAGCTCCATAACTCATGTAAAAATACAGTGACCTGAACTACAAGGGAAGCAGAGGCTGGAGCGTCCTCCCCACTTGCTGGCCAATTTAACCTAATTGGTGAGCTCAAGGCCAGGGAGAAACTCTGTCTTAAAGGAGGTGGACTATATTCCTGAAGATGACCCCCCAGGTTATCTTCTGCCTGCACACCTACACACATATGTACCCCCTGCACACATATGCACACCCCTGCACACATGTGCACATATGTACACCCCTGCACACATATGTGCACATCTGCACACATATGTACCCCCCTGCACACATGCACACAATCACAAAAAGAAAGAAATGAAATTGAAGTCAACTTGGTGGTACATACCTATAGTCCCAATACTTGGGAGGTAAAAGGATCAAGACTCAGTGACATAGCTATTTTTAGGCTAACCTGAGCTACATGAGACTGTCTTCAAACAAAGAAGCAAAAAGAGGCCCAGTGAGGTGACCTGGTGGCTAAAGACACTTGTTGCCAAACCTGAGGATTTGAGGTCAATTTCCAGGACTCACATGATGGAAGGTGAGAATTAATTCCCACAAGCAGTCACTTGATGTCCACACATGTGCTTTGACATATAGAGTGTAACACACATGCACACACAATAAACAAACAAACAAACAAATAAATGTTAAAAAGAAAATAAATTAGAGATATGAGTTGAGGAAGATGCTGTAAGCATTAGGCAACATAGTAAGATGAATGAATAAATAAACAAACAAATTCATTAAGGAGGGAAATGGGAGGTTTTGCTGAAAAATGGCTCAGAGGTTAAGAGCACTGGCTGCTCTTCCGGAGGTCCTGAGTTCAATTCCCGGTAACCACATGGTGGTTCACAACCATCTGTAATGAGGTCTAGTGAACTCTTCTGGCCTGCAGACATACACACAGACAGAATATTGTATACATAATAAATAAATAAATATTAAAAAAAAAAGTCAGCTGGGCAGTGGGGTCGCACAAATCTTTAACCCAATCCCTCAGGAGGCAGAGGCAGGCAAATTCTTGTGAGTTCAAGGCCAGCCTGGTCTACCAAGAAAGTTCCAGGACAGGCTACAAAGCTACACAGAGAAATCCTGTCTCAAAAAAAAAAAGTGTGTGTGTGGGGTGTAGGGGGACTGAAAAGATGGCTCAAGTTGAGAGCGCTGACTGCTCTTCCAGAAGACCCAGGTTCAATTCAATTCCCAGCATCTACAATGCAGCTCACAACTCCAGTTTCAGGAAATCCAGCACCCTAACACAGGCATACATGTATGCAAAATACCAGTGTACATAAAATAAAAATCAATTATTTTAAAAAGAGGGGCTATAAAATCAAATGAGGAGGAAGACCTAAAATCAGCAGACCCAGAAACAATGGAAACGGGACATTGTTGCTAAGGTGTCTCTGTAACTGAGCTCAGGAATCTTGGTGACCTGAGGAGGATCACAAAGAAGTCTTGGGGCTGGAGAGATGGAGAAGAGCCCTGGCCGCTCTTCCGAGAGGACTCAGGATCAACTCCCAGTGCCCACAGGGCACCTCACAACTGTAACTCCTGTTTCAGCGGATCTGACACCCTCACACAGATAGACATGCAGACAAAACACCAATGCACACAAAACAAACAAGTAAATGAATAAATATGCTTAAAAGTAGAGGTTCAACGTTTTGTAGAGTTATGCTACCCCGAACAGTAGCTAACAGCCCAAAGCAACTATTATTATTTGAGATTGGTTTAGTGTTTTATGTATGTGAGTGTTTTGCCTGCATGTATGTTTGTGCACCACAGGTGTGTCTGGTGCCTGTGGAGGTGAGAAGAGGGTGTTGGATCCCCTGGAACTGGAGTTACAGATGGTATGAAGGTTCTGGGAATTGCACCCTGGTCCTCTGCAAGAGCAGCAAATGCTCTTAACTTCAGCATCAACTTTCCAGCTCCGATTATTTAAATTGAAACACAGTTTTGGTTTCTGAGCCCCTCTATCCCCTACCTCCATTTTGTCTGAGTTGAGATAAAGTCTCATAAAGCCCAGGTTGGCCTCAAAATTAACTGTGTAGCTGAGGTTGGCCTTGACTTCTGATCTTCTGCGTCTACCACTTCATGAATTCTGGAATTATAGGTACGTACCATTGCTCTCAGCTTCTGTGGTGCTATGGCTGAAAGTCTGGGCTAGCTGAGCACTCCAACAACTGAACTCTCTCAGTGTTTCTTTCAACCTTTCTCTCTCTCTCTCTCTCTCTCTCTCTCTCTCTGTCTGTCTCTCTCTCTCTCTCTGTGTGTGTGTGTGTGTGTGTGTTGGAGGGCAGAGGACAACTAACAACTAACTTTATAGAATCAGTTCTCTCTTTCCACCTTTATGTGGACTCCAGGAATTGAACTTAAACCACTTGTGTGACAAACACTTGTCCTCTCTGAGCCAACTCACAGGCTATCATGTGTGAGGGGAGGAGCGGCATACACTACATTACGTATGTAGCAATCAGAGAATAGCTGTAGGGTTGGTTCTCGCCTTCCACCTCCAGTTCCAGTGATAGGACAGCTTTTGAGGTAAGTCCTTCCTCGAGGAGAACCTGTCTTCCTTCCTGCAAGACCCCCGACAAGGTCTTAATATATATTTCAGGTTGGCCTTGACCTGGAACTCTCCCTTCCAAGTACTAACCAGGCCCCTGCTTAGCTACTGAGATCTGAACACTTGGGATCTCATGTGTCAGTCTTCCATGTTCGAGGATTAGAGCCCTGGAATCCCACATGTAGATTTTCCTTTCGTTCCTTTTCTTTCTTTTTTTTTAAAATATTTATTTATTATGTACACAATATTCTGTCAGTGTGTATGTCTGCAGGCCAGAAGAGGGCACCAGACCTCATTACAGATGGTTGTGAGCCACCATGTGGTTGCTGGGAATTGAACTCAGGACCTTTGGAAGAGCAGGCAATGCTCTTAACCACTGAGCCATCTCTCCAGCCCTCCTTTCATTCCTTTCCAACAACACACATGACTAGGAGCTACCATACTGGATAAACAACATTTTCCATAGTTGTTTGTTTGTATTTGTTTTTTGAGACAGGGTTTCTCTGTGGCTTTGGTGCCTGTCCTGGAACTAGCTCTTGTAGACCAGGCTGACTTCAAACTCACAGAGATCTGCCTACCTCTGCCTCCCGAGTGCTGGGATTAAAGGTGTGCGCCACCACCGCTGCCCTGCAACATTTTCCATAGTTAAGGAATTTTTTTTCTTGTTTTTTCCAGATAGGGTGTCTGTGCAACTTTGGAGCCTGTCCTGGAACTTGCTCTGTAAACGAAGTTGGCCTCCAATTTAAAGAGATCCGCCTGCCTCTGCCTCCCAAGTGCTGAGATTAAAGGAGTGTACCACCACCATCCGGCATTTATTTATTTGAGACTATGTAGCTCTGGCTGATTTTGAACTCAGAGATCTGCCTGCCTCTGCCACCTGGGTGCTGGGATTACAGGAATGTGCCACAGTGCCTGGTCTTTCTGTTTTTAAAATTACAATTATTTACTTATTGTGTGTGCACACTCAAGTGTCATGGCCAGCATGTAGAGGTCAAAGAACAACTCTCAAGCTGGAGAGATGGCTCAGCAGTTAAGAGCACTGGCTGCTCTTCCAGAGGTTCTGAGTTCAATTCCCAGCAACCACATGGTGGCTCACAACCATCTATAATGGAATCTGAAGCCCTCTCTGACATGAATGCAGACAGAGCACTCATGCCTAAAAAATACATAATAAATATATAAAATTTTTTAAAACAAGAACAGCTCTCGGGACTCAGTTCTCTTTCCTTCCACCACACGGGTCCTGGGGATCAAACTCAGGCTGTCAAGCTGGACAGTGAGAACGCGTGCTTGCTGCACCACCATCATGTTGTTAACCTCAGGAAGTCCAATAAGCACTACAGTATATTCAAAGAACTCAAGAAACTAAACATAAGGAAAACAACCCAATCTGAAGAGGGGCCACTGATCTGAACAGGGAGTTCTCAAGAGAAGGCATACAAAAGCTACTAAACATTTTTTTTAAAGTGTTCAACATCATTAGCCATCAGGGAAATGCAAATTAAAAGTACTTTGAGTGCTGCAGAAAATGTGGAGAAGGAGGAGCCCTTATTCACTGTCTGTGGGAGACACAAATTAGTATAGCCATTATGGAAGTCAGTTGGGAGGTTCCTCAAAACAGAACAAAATGGAAAAATTTTTTACTGTATGATTAACCTAAGCCAATCTTGGGCCTGTACACAGAGAACTCCATACCCTACCATAGAGATGTTTAAGAAGTCTCTTGTGTTTAGTGTTGCTCTGTTCACTGTAGCAGAGCAATGGGACCAATCTAAGTGCCCATCAACAGATAATGGATCAAAATCAAACATAGATACAATGAAATATTTCTCAGCTCTAAACAAAAATGAAATAACAGCCAGGCAGTGGTGGCAGCGCACGCCTTTAATCCCAGCACTCGGGAGGCAGAGGCAGGTGAGTGTCTGTGAGTTCGAGGCCAGCCTGGTCCACAAGAGCTAGTTCCAGGACAGGCTCCAAAGCTACAGAGAAATCTGTCTCGAAAAAACAAAAACAAACAAAAAAAAAGAAACAACAAAATCTGCAGGAAAATGGATGGAGTTAGAATGTATAATATTGAGGTAATACATCTCAAACATAATAATCTCACTTATGTGGCTCCAAACCTATAATATGTATGTATGTATGTATGTATGCAACAAGTGTACATGTGGCTACCATATAATATGTAGGAAGAACAAGAAAGAACTAAACATTGGGGGTTGAGGAAGGACTGAATGGAGCTACAGGACATGAGTTATGAGTAAAAAGCTAATGTTTTTTCTAGTTTTAGCCCTGTCATTGATTTTTCAGTTTTGTTTTGCTTTGGTTTTGGTGGAACAGCGCATAAAAATATAATTGACAGTGAAAGTGTAAGGCGTGAAGCTCTGCAGCTTCGGAACGGCTGTTTGCACAGAGGCTCATTGACATGCATGAACTCCCACTCAGGTACTCTCACAGCATGATGGTTACCTTTCCAATAAAGCCTGAGTTAATAAGATAAAGAAACTACTTTGAGATCCCATCGCACCCCACTGAGAATGGCTATTTTCTTCATTCCTTCCTTCCTTTCTTTTTAAAAAATTTATTTATTTATATGCCAGGCAGTGGTGGTGCACACCTTTAATCCCAGCACTCGGGAGGCAGAGGCAGGTAGCTCTCTGTGAGTTCGAGGCCAGCCTGGTTTACAGAGAGAGTTCCAGGACAGGCTCCAAAACTACAGAGAAACCCTGTCTTGAAAAAAAAAATTAAAAAGTAGTTTTATTCAGCTGTAAAAAAGAATGAAGTAGCCGGGCGGTGGTGGCGCACACTTTTAATCCCAGCACTCGGGAGGCAGAGGCAGGTAGCTCTCTGTGAGTTCGAGGCCAGCCTGGTTTACAGAGAGAGTTCCAGGACAGGCTCCAAAACTACAGAGAAACCCTGTCTTGAAAAAAAAAATTAAAAAGTAGTTTTATTCAGCTGTAAAAAAGAATGAAGTAGCCGGGCGGTGGTGGCGCACGCCTTTAATCCCAGTACTCAGGAGGCAGAGGCAGGCGGATCTCTGTAAGTTCGAGACCAGCCTGGTCTACAAGAGCTAGTTCCAGCGCAGGCTCCAAAGCCACAGAGAAACCCTGTCTCAAAAAACCAAAAAAAAAAAAAAGAATGAAGTTTGCAGGAAAGTGGGCAGAACAAAAAAACTATGTTAAATGAGGTGATCCAAGCCTCAGAAGAGATTAATACCACATATTCTCTCTCATCTGTAGATCTTAGATTTTTGTATGTTTAATTTATAGTGACTGTAGCAGTCAGGAAACTAGAAGGGGATCATAGGAGGGGAAGTGAATAAGCCTCAGGTGTGAGGCCCAATAGGAGATGTGGGATATAAAGGGGTGGATACTGGGCGACTAAAGGGCTAAGCTGGGAAAGGGATAGGTGGATAGGAGGGCCAGAAGAGGGAACCAGTCTGTATTGCAGATGGTTGTGAGTCACCATGTGGTTGCTGGGCTCTAGAAGAGCAGCCAGTGCTCTTAACCTCCAAGCCATTTCTCCAGCCCTGTCTTTGGGTTTTTGGTTTGTTGCCAGAGATTGAACCCAGAGCCCCGTAGGTTCTAGGCACATACTGTACCCATGAGTACATACTCCCATACTCCCCAGACCAAATTCCACTGAAGATAAGGCTCAAAGATTTGTCTGTTTCTTAGCTGCTTCCTATGGGTTAGGAGACCTCTCCTCACCTGGCAGGTATCCTTGCGTCCCTCTGGATAGCCAGCACACAGCATCCCTGGCAGCAGCTGGAAAGTCAGGTTGAAAGGGCCAGGCCGGCTATAGAGACACTGACAGGCAGCCTCTCCCAGCAACCTTAGCTCCACTTCCTGTAGCACCCAGGGGAGAGGCAGGGGGTCTGAGGGCAGAACCAGAGAGCAGATACGGTGAGTCAGGTATGAAACACTCATCTCCCCAGGCCTTAACTTTGTCCCTGTCAGCTGCCTCCTGGACATCTCCGTCAACATGTCCCCACTGGGTCTGCAGATGGAGCTCAGTTGATAGACTGCTTGCTACCATGCGTGAAGGCCTGTGTTCAGTCCTCAGAACTGAATCATCCAGGTGTGGCGGCACACGCTTGAAATCCCAGAACTTGGGAAGTGGAACTGAAGACTCAGAAACTTGAGGTCATCCTCAGCTACACAGAAAGTTTGATGCCACCTTGGGTTATATGAGACCCTGCCTTAGGGGGAAAAAAAGATGGTAACTTGGCCTACCACCCTCATGACATCATCTGTTGCTCTTATCTTCTCTCTAAGGCCTCTTCTCAGGCTTAGCCCATGTGAGCAGCCAGTGAGAGCTATCACAGATGATGGTACAGATCATATACCATACAAGGTCCCCAGACAATAATGTACTTATGGAGGAGCCAAAATCATTAAGCTCTCGATCCTGATGCGGAATTGTATCTGTCTCAAAAAAAGAGCATCCTTTTCACAAAGATATCGTGTGTCTTAAATACAGCCTTGTATCCATTTGCCAAACACAGAAACTGGAGTTTAGGATAAGCATCTGGGTGTTGTGGCACATGTCTTTAACTCCAGCACTTGGGAGGCAGAGGCAGGCAAATTTCTGAGTTTGAACCTGAAGTACAGAATGAATTCCAGGACAATAAGGGTTACACCAAGAAACCCTGCCTCAAAAAAATAAACAAAGGGGGGCAGAGATATGGTTCAGTCGTTAAGAGCACGGCCTACTCTTCCCAGAAACCGCATGGTGGCTTACAACCATCTATAATGAGATCTAGTGCTCTTTTCTGGCATGTAGGCATACATGCAGGTAGAGCACACTATACATAATAAATAAATCTTAAAAAAAGAACAACAACAACAACAAAAAGAACAAAACCCAAACCAAAACAACAACAAAAAGAATCTGGGTGTCATCCCTGTCCTGTCCTTCAGTTATTTTATTGGTTTTTCAAGACAGAGTTTCTCTGTGTGGCCCTGTCTGTCCTGGAACTCACTCTATAGTCAAAGCTGGCCTTGAACTCAGAGATCTGCCTGTCTTTGCCTCCCAAGTGCTGTGGCCAAGGTGTGTACCACCACCACTTGGCCCTTCTCCCCCTTTCAAAAGATTATTTTTCAAGTGCAAATGGATCAAAGACCTCAACATAAAGCCAGTCACACTGAACCTTATAGAAGAGAAAGTGGGAAGTACACTTAAACTCATTGGTACAGGGAACCACTTCCTAAATAGAAACCCAGCAGCACAGACACTGAGAGAAACAATAAATGGGACGGACCTCCTGAAACTGAGAAGCTTCTGTAAAGCAAAGGACACGGTCAACAAGACACAATGACAGCCTACAGAATGGGAAAAGATCTTCACTAACCCCACATCAGATAGAGGATCTCCAAAATAGACAAAGAACTCAAGGAACTGAACACCAAAAGATCACATAATCCAAAAAAAAAAAAAAAAAAAAAATGGAGTACAGACCTAAACAGAGAACTCTCAACAGAGGAATCTAAAATGACTGAAAGACACTTAAGGAAATGCTCAACATCCTTAGTCATCAGAGAAATGCAAATCAAAACAACTCTTAGATTCCATCTTATGCCTGTAAGAATGGCCAAGATCAAAAACACTGATGACAACTTATGCTGGAGAGGTTGTGGGGGAAAGGGAACACTTCTGCATTGCTGGTGGGAATGCAAGCTGATACAACCCCTTTGGATGTCAGTGTGGCGATTTCTCAGAAAATTAGGAAACAACCTTCCTCAAGACCCAGTAATACCACTTCTGGTTATACACCCAAAGGATGCTCAATCGTGCCACAAAGACATGTGCTCAACTATGTTCATAGCAGCTTTGTCATAGCCAGGACCTGGAAACAACCTAAATGCCCCTCGATCGAAAAATGGATCAGAAAAAATGTGGTACATTTACACAATGGAGTACTAACAGCAGAAAAAAATAACGACAGCTTGAATTTTGCAGGAAAATGGATGGAGCTAGAAAACATTATTTTGAGTGAGGTAACCCAGACAAAGAAAGACAATTATCACATGTACTCACTCATAGGTGGTTTTTAAACATACAACCCACAATCCCAGAGAACTTAGACAACAATACAGACACTAAGAGAGACTTACACAGGCCTAATATACATGGGAAAGTATAAAAAGACAAGATCTCCTGAGTAAATTGGGAGCATGGAGACATCGGGGGAGGGTAAAGGGAGAGGGGAGAGGCAGGGAGGGGAGCAGAGAAAAATGTAGAGCTCAATAAATATCAATAAAGGAAAAAAATAAAAAGATTATTTTATGAATATGAAGTTTTTTTTGTTTTGGTTTGTTTTTGCCTGATTGTCTGTATGCATATTGCATGTGTGCCTGGTACCCACAAAGTTCAGAAAAGGGCATAGGGCATCCTGGAAATGGAGCTATCTGAAATTACATTTGGTTGTGAACTACCATGTGGGTGCTGGGAACCAAACCTGGGTCCTCTGTCCAAGCAGCAAGTGCTTTATAACAGCTGAGCCTTAACTCACCTTCCCCAGGTAGTTCCCAAGTCACGTGTGACATCTCTGTATTCCACTGTAACTCCCCAGTACAGGCAGCATAATCCTGGGCCTGAGGAAGCAACCCAGCCTCCTGACTGGTAGGCTTCCTAATTCAGTCTGTACCTGCCACTTCCAGGAGCAATGTTTCTATAGTTCATCTCTGTGTGGGTTTTTTGTTGTTGTTTTTTGGTTTTTCGAGACAGGGTTTCTCTGTGGCTTTGGAGCCTGTCCTGGAACTAGCTCTTGTAGACCAGGCTGGTCTTAAACTCACAGAGATCTGCCTGCCTCTGCCTCCCGAGTGCTGGGATTAAAGGCATGCGCCACCACTCATCTCTGTGTCTGTGTTTTTACCAACAGTAAACAAATGCTCCAGGCTCAACCCTGGGCCTCAGGGCTAACCTTTTGGGATTCCAGATGTAAATTACCACTTTACCACTACGGCTGCTACTACTACTTCCTTTTTTTTTTTTTTTGGCAGGACCTCACTGTGTAGTCCTAGCTATTCTGAAACTCACTATGTAGATATTCTGACCTCGTACTCACACATCCATCTGCCTGCCTTTTGAGCGCTGGAATTAAGAGTATGTACCTAGCTACTACTTTTGATGAAAAGTCTCAGGAGCCAGAGAGGGGTAGGGAAGGTGAAGAGGTCCTTCTATTCTCACCCAGAATCCTGAGAGGCCAGGTTGTGGCTGAACCTGTTCTTGGAGCTCAGCTAGGGAAGTCTGAGGGTGGTCTGGGGACCCCTGAACTGATGGCTATCTGTCCCTCGGTCCCAGTGTGATCTTATGAATTTCAAGATCCTCACAAGGCATTGCCCTGCCACTCAGTCTAGCAACCTAGCCTTTCTCAAGGGCCCTCAGGATGGCCTCCATCAAACACGTCCTCTCTCCACACCGTCTCCCAGGAAATCTCCTGCTCTGAGGCCTGATGGATGTCGGGATGCCCTGACTCTTCTACCTTCCAACATAGCATTTACTTTTTAACTGATTTTACAGTTTGCCTACCCAGCATGGAGCAACCTCTGAGAAGGCGTGGGTTTTGCTTTGTTCACTGGTGTATCTCTTCCAGTGCTTGTCTAACACAGTACCTGGCACATAGAAACATCCTCAACAAAAGCGTGAGCCAGTGAATGTTCTGGGAGGGAGAAGCGAAAGCGGAGAAGAGACTGAGGAGGGGTGGATAGGAAGGAAGGGACGACTATGGAAGAACAAGCGGGACTAAGTGTCAGCACTTGAACACCTATAACAGAAGGTAACCACAACCCATTAAGTTTGGCTATGTTCATCTGAACCACCCAATACCCCCTGGGGCTGTTTTTCTCCTTTCACAGGAGGAAGTGTGCAGGGGTAATGCTTTGTCTGAAAGAGCTGGGATGGAACTCGAGTCCCGCCTAAACCCAGAAGAGGGAACAAAAACAAAAACTGGGGGAAAAGGTGAGGCCAGAGGTGGGGCAACCTCTGGGGCAGAGGAAGGTACATAGAGGGAGGTTAGGAATTTTCCGTGGATCAGAACTAAGTCTCCCATGCTCTGCCTGGGTCCTTCTCTTTAAGCCCAGCTTCTGAGGGGCCACCCACCCGAGGACTCAGCTTTTAGGGTGCACTGGGACCCACACCTGCAAGGGCAGTCGCTCGCCCCACTCACCAGCCTCCTGGACGTCTCCCCAGCCCGTGGCCCAGCAGGCGGTGCCGTGAGCAAAGCTGTGCGAGGCACGAGGCAGACAGACCGGCCGCACCGAGGGGCTTAGCCTGACGGGCGAGGCCAGGCGCAGCAGAGCCAAGTCGGCACCCAGTTCCACTCTGCTGTAGTTGTGCGGCACCAGGATGGCGGCCACTGAACGCAAGTGCGCACCGTCCAGGGGTCCGTCCTGGGAGTGCACGCCCAACAGCACTGACCATTCGTCCGCAGGCTCCAAGGTTCCGTTCCTGCTCCAGTGCCGGAGAGGGAAGGGGACTAGGTTGGCCCCATGGAGTCAGCAGATCACTTTGGAACAGAGGACTCAGAGCCGAGGGGGAGATAGGGGTCAGTAGGAACCCAGGAAGTGAGCATCAGATCCAGATTAGGGGCTGAGACAGTGGAGGCTGAAAGGGTCACATAGGACCTAGAGATGTCTATAGGCATTGGAAGGATAGTTCCTATGCCAGGGTGTTCAGCATGGACAGCATGGCACTGAGGGACAGGAAGGGTAAGCAGGGAAGGTCGAGCTGCAGAGCGACCTTTAGTTAGCCTTTGAAGGAGAGAGCTGGACACTTTGAAGGAGAGACACTGTACTCACGTCACGAAACAATGGGCAGCGGAGAGGACCCAGGAAGGAGCAATGAGAGAGCCCCCGCAGATGTGGCCCCCACCTTGGTGCAGGCTCACCTGCCATGGCCAAGTGCCAGGGTGCGCATTGGAGCCCCCCACAATACGGGAAGAGGGCTCAGGGCGACCGCAGTCTGGAATGGAGACCCATGGAAGTCAGAGCTCTGTTAGGGCTCCCCTCCCCTTCTCACCCTCAGATTCCAGAGACCCTGATAACTCGGGGGAAAGCCTGAGTCTTTATCCACTCCTTTAATTTGCCCTTCTGAACATGACCAAGGCACGGAGTTCCTGGGCTCTTCCAGTTCACTCACAACTTAGCCAGCCTGAAAAGACTTTAAGAGTCAAGGCAGCCAGGTGTGATGGTGTGCGCCTTTAATCCCAGCTAATTCCAGCAGAGGCAGGCAGCTCTCTGAGGGTATGAAGCCAGCTTGGTGTACAGAGCGAGCTTCAGGACAGCCAGGACTATATAGACCTTGGCTCAATACAACAACAAAACAAAACAAAACAAAAAACAAAAAGAACCTCAAAAGAACAAACAAAAACAAACAAACAAACAACCCCCCCAAAGGCCAGGCGGTGAATTGATGCATGCCCTTAATCCCTGCACTCAGGAGGGAGCTGCAAAGAGAGCTCTGTGAGTTTGAGGCCAGCATGGATTATAGAAGGAGTTCCAGGACAACCAGGGCTACAGAGAGAAACCCTGTCTCAAAAATCCAAACCAAACCAAAACAAACCACCAAAACAAAACAAAAATAACCAAAAAAACAAACAAAACCCCAAGATCCAAGGCAATTTATGTATCTCTCTTACCTAAGTCTTCAAATTCTCCTTGGGTAGGCCTGACAGCTGGAAGACAGAGAAGACAGAAGGTGAAGAGAGGAAGCACTCTGTGACTTCAACCCCGACATAGCCTAGCCCCCATCTTCCTGCTCTAACCCCACATTTGCCTCCCCAGTCCCAGCCCCTCGTTATTGTTTCAGCCCCTTGACCTGCCTACACCAAGGCACCTCACTTTCCCCGTCTAACAGTCTCACCTGAGTCCTGGAAGGCTTCTGGGATGGGGCTGACCACTGGGAAGACAAGAGGGATGCAGGGAAAGGCTGGAGAGACGATGCACTTAGGTGAGGCTCTCGCTCCTTCCTCTCAGGTCTACAGTGTTCCACCTCGCCCCGACAGCCTGGTCTCCCTTTCCCTTCAGCTTCCACACAATCCCCCAGGTTCTTGGTATGGCCCTTCCCTCCTTCTGCCACCCTCCCCTTCTTCCTCTTGACATTTTACTTCTCCGATCTTTTGACATCTTACTGCCTCTTAAGGATGAAGGAACTATGTATATCCTGCTTTTCAGTTCTCTAGGTGCTGGCATCCAGGCCTCCTGAAGCCCTATCCTCTGAACTTACCCATTATTACAATTGGGACGAACAGGTGCTGGGACATGGTTCACTAGAGTTGGCCGGGCGGTGGGAAGCACAGAGACAGACAGTTGAAAGGCTGCTTCCTGCCACCAGACTGTCACTGACTGTGTCTGGTCCCTCCAGATGGTCCCAGGAGTAGCCCCACCCTTCCTGGCTGGAGCCCATTTACAGGAGGAATCTGAGAGGATCTGGGGCTGAACGGGAAAATAGGGAGTTCAAAGGCCCCACCCCAAGCTCCGGCGCATCTCACATATCTGGAGACTCGGAATGGAAGTAGGGGAGGTGTCCCAGCTCCAGGACACCTGTTGGATGTGGGCGAGATGAGCAGAGAGCTCTCTGTGTCAAAACCAAGTCAGATGACCGTGGTGGGGGTGCAGTGCAGGACGCATATGCATTGGGCTCTTGGGAGAACAGGGCCAAGCTCAACCATAGCCCTTGGCATGACTCACCAGAGACCTCACCTTTGATTGGGGTGTGGCTTCCCCAGTGGCTTGGCCTTTTCTTCTCACACAGCTCTAGTTACCTGAGTTACTGGCCAGGGCTGGGGCAGGGAATTCAATTCCATCCTAACAAAAGGATCACAGACTTGGGCCTGCTGAGCAAGGCCTAGGGGTACTGGAAAAGACTGAGCAGCCTGGCTGGAACATTCTAATGACCTCTGTACTAGGGTGGTAGACCCTTAGTACTGTTGGTTACTCTTTAGATGACTTAGGAAAACCACTCAGCCTCTTGGTATACTACTTATCATTAGAAGCCTGTTTAAGAAATGTAAGGCACTGGGTATGGTGGTGCCCATGTGTGATGCCAGCACTGTGAAGGCTGATGGCCTTCCAGTCCACTTACTGGCCTGGACAGAGTGAGACCTGGTCTTCACAAAGAACAGCCGGGTGTGTGAGGTATGGGACTTAGCTCCTAACAGAGAAAAACAAAGGTATTTGTGGAGGAGTACAGGGGCCGGATTATACAGGCCCATATTTTTACAGTGTATGGAGGCCAGAATTCTGAGCAACCTGGCAAGGCACAATTTGCACCTTCCACACAGAAGGTGGTCGTCTAGTTTTTGATAATGAGACAGCCTGACGTCCTCCTAAGCAAAGGGTCAGGATATGCTATTGTCATTCGGCTCCTTCTATTGTAATTTAGGAGGTCGCCTATTTAGGAGAGGAAAGAGGTGTTTTCAGTCTACCTGACAGAGCAGGCATAGGCATAAAGTGTGGATGTGACCACAGTCACTCTCCTGGCTACCTAGGAAACAGGATGCTAATGAACTTCCCCCTCAGTTTACGTTTTGTTATAAAAGCTGTTTGGAGAATAAATGTGGGTGATTTTCAGGATGTGAATTCAGAATTTCATGAAGGATCTCTGAAAACTCCACTCCCTCCTGATAAAGTCATGTGAGTTGTGTCTTTATTCCCATACCTTCACTCAGGACTGAGAAATAATTTAGTACCGGGCTGGTCCAGACCCCGACAGAGGAGTGACTAATACTTTCAGGGGTTGTGGATGTGCAATGCCATGGGTCTGATGGGTTTAATCCTCATCACTTCCTGTACTTGGGAAGTACAGGAGGGAGGATCAGGAGTCTGAAGTTATCCTTGGCTGTAGATAAAGTGGTTCTCAACCTGTGAGTCACGACACCTCCATAGGGATTGCTGGAGACACTATCCGAAAACACAGATATTCACATTATGATTCATAATAGTAGCAAAATTACAGTTATGAAGTGTAGTAAGAAGAGGAGGAGGAGAGGGCTATGTCTTGCCGAACCAGAGAGGAGCACGGCCATTTGTTCTCAGTGCCTGGCTCCCAGCCATGGCCTCGCGGCTAGCTTATACCCGAAATGATTACACACAAACTGGATTCATTTAACACACTGCCTGGCCATTAGTTCTAGCCTCTATTGGCTAATTCTCACATCTTATTTCAACCCATTTTTAATAGTCTGTAAGTCACCATGAGGTAGTGGCCTTACCGGGAAGATTCAGCATGTCTGACCCTGGCAGCTTCATGGCGGCTCTCTCCCTGAGCCAGTCTTCTTCCCAGCATACTCTTCTCTTTTC
>JAQHUG010000016.1:6392198-6442744 GCA_028555095.1 Dicrostonyx torquatus | reverse complement strand
CTGGGATTAAAGGCGTGCGCCACCACCGCCCGGCTTCTAATTTACACCTTTAACAAGCTGATTTTCATATCCCCAAAACATCTTAACTAAGTTTCCAAAGGGACAATGCCAACTGCAAATTCTCGATTAAGGGATATCACAGTGTACTGAACTTTTCCCAGCCAAGTGTTACATAGGCATTGTACCCTTGGGAAACTCTTAGACATGATGCACATATCTTAAGCAGAAGGTGCTGAAGATAAGGCAGTTTGAGGCTATGCTATGTGCTGACATTCCAGATCAGGCTCCAGCTGAGTATGGATTCTCCCTACAATTTGTAAAAGTCAATTTGCTTT
Organism: Dicrostonyx torquatus; assembly: GCA_028555095.1. Taxonomy (NCBI): domain Eukaryota; kingdom Metazoa; phylum Chordata; class Mammalia; order Rodentia; family Cricetidae; genus Dicrostonyx; species Dicrostonyx torquatus. The sequence goes on along the minus strand of JAQHUG010000016.1, from coordinate 6,442,409 downwards.
TTGGATTAGGCAATCTATGCACAGTGTAATGATAATTTATGCAGGCCAGGTGTGGTGGCAAGTTTGCAATCCCAGTACCCTGGAGGATCTCCAGGTAGAGGCTTGCCTGGTTACCGAGATAGCTTCTATCTCTAACAAAACAACTCATAGCCCTTCCCCAAATGTGGCAGAGTTCAGTGGTTCAGGACAACAATCCCAGTTATTCAGAAAGCTGAAACAGAAGAATTAGGTTTAGCAGTTGAACCAGCTTGGGCAACATAGCAAGACTTTGTCTAAAAAAGTTGGAAAAAATTTGGAAAAAAAAATCCCCAAGCAAACCAAAGAGACTTTAACAATTAGGGCCTCTGTGAGGCCTGGCTTTGAACCGAAGGAGATCCTCCTGCCTTAGCTTCCCAAATGCTGGAATTATAGCTGTGGGCTACATGCCTATATCTTGTTATGTGACAGACTTTTCCTGGGGAGATGAAACACACATGTCTACTAGCCCCAGGTAGGGAGCCCACAACAGACCAAAGTATGGACACCACCAAAGTCCACCTTGGTGAACTAATGAATTTTATTGGGGTTAACTATAGGAATATGAGTGAGGGGTTACTTACAGGAGTAGAAATGACCCACAGACAGCTGTATTACCCTAGCACAGGTGATAGCTCACCAAAGCTGAAAACCTGGAGCCCAGCCCACAGCCTACAGATGGCTCAGCAGGTTGGAGAGTGTCCCTTCCTGGCTGCTCAGTGGGGCTCTGCTTCCTTCCTTCCTCTTGGCTTGTCTGAGAGGGACTCTTAGTCTGTATTGCTCATTCTTGTGAGGGAGGGGCCTAGTGAATCTGGTCTGTTTTACATATTTCCTGAAGCTATTTTGAGTTGTTAATTTTCTATTTTAAGGAGCTTCCCTGTATGGTGAAATATTTTAATCCAGCAAGAAACTTACACAATTCTTGGTCTCTCTCATTAGGTATTTTTTGTGTGTGTTGGTTTTTGGTCTATGATTTAGGTATGTGCTTCTAGATAGCCTAGAAAGCAAACACTTGGCTTCAGCCTCTCTAGTTCTGGGATTCTGGGTATGTATCACCATGTCTATTTTATTTATTTATTGACAAGTTCCCACGTATTCTAGGCTCACCTGAACTACTTATGTAGGTAAGGATGACCTTGAATTTCTGATTCTCCCGACTCTACCTCCTGAGTGCTAGGATTATAGGCAAAGGCCACCCTAAGAGTTGCAGCGTGCTAGAAATCAAACCCAGGGCTTCGTGTAGTCTAGGCACTCTACCTCCTGAGCATCATCTCCAGCACCCCACCTTTCCCCTTACTTTAGCTACTTTTCTATTGCTGTGAAGAGACCAGGACAAAGGCAAATTAGAAAAGGAAACATTTGTGTGGCGCCTGCCTGCACCACCTGGAATCGTGGTTGAGCAAGGGTCTGGGGAGTAAAAGACACACAGAGATGTGGGTCGCTCTTGGAGCAAGAATGTCAACTTCATTGTGTTCCAGGGCAGCTTATATGGTGCTATCCTTGATTAGTGGCCATGCCCTAGATCTCGGAATTTTCTACTGCAAGCCCACCAGAAACCACTTCCTTGTTATCAGGAACTCATGAGGGTTTCATGCTCAGAGCAGCTGCAAGCACAGGAAAGAAAGTTGTTTACTCTGGCAGGCAAGAGGTCATAAAAAGTTCAGGGTCTGAGGGTCTGCAGCCCCTAACAGCTCCCCCTTTTCTATATAATTAGGCCAGGCCTGTCTTAGGTTGCAGAAACACAAATTCACATCTTACCTGTCATCAAAAACACTTGCTTCAGCACACAAGGCCTCTGTCTTAGGTTGATTGTGACAGGCTCCTGTCTAGCTCACCCGTCTCTAGTTCACTGGTCTTCTCACAGCATGTTGACCCATACTGCTCTCGGAGGAAGAAGCCCGCTTACTTGGGCAAGCATTAATTGCTTAGTAGGATATTAAATCACTGCTGCTGCTGACACCTGTTGTAGAGGCAGAGCAATAAAAACCCTCCAGCTACAAGAGTTCCTAGGGTGAAATTCCAGACCAGCTTTTCAGCAAGCCTAGGCCATAAAGAAGACCCTTAGAGAATCTATGGAAGTGGGAGGTACACAAGTCTCATTAATCTCAATGGACACAGCAAAATCAAGAAATTGCATGTTCCATGGTCCCTTGAGATAAGAATTCAACTGGCTGACAGCAGCACTAAGGTTTTTGACTGGGTTGGGAGTGACACAAATATGATGGAAGGAAGGGGAGCAACTAACCATATGCAAATCTCATAAGTCTAACTGCTCTTTTTTTTTTTTTTTTTTTTGAGACAGCGTTTTGCTATAGTTTTAGAGCCTGTTCTGGAACTAGCTCTTGTAGACCAGGCTGGCCTCAAACTCGCAGAGATCCACGTGCCTCTGTCTCCTGAGTGCTAGGATTAAAGGCATGAGCCACCACTGCCCAGCTTCTATCTCTTTTCTTGAGACAGAATTTTGCATAACCCAGGATCCTGATCCTCTTGCCTTACCTTAGCTCCATAGAACTAGGATTCTCAATAGTTAACATGAATTGTTGTCCATTTTACTGTTTTTTTCTTTTGTCTTAGACTCTTGACTGGCTGGGATTACATAGTGCTTACCATCTGATTCCCAGATTTTTTTCTTTTTCTTTTGTTTTTCAAGACAGGGTTTCTCTGTGTAGCCCTGGTTGTCCTGGAACTCTGTAGATCAATCAGGCTGGCTTTGCATTCACGGAGATCCATCTGCTTCTGCTGGGATTAAAGGTGTGCCTCCATACCTGGCTGGTTTCCAGATCTTTTAATGATCATTTAGGTTATTCCTAAAATTTTGAATTTTTAGAAATTTTGGCGATGCACATCTTTAATGCCAGCACTTTGGAGGCAAACTCAAGGGGAATCCTTGTAAATTCAAGGTCAGCCTGGTAAACAGTGAGCTCCAGTGTAGCCAGGTCTACATAGTGAGATTCTGTCTCAAAATAAAATAGCCAGGCGGTTTTAATCCCAGCCCTTGAGAGGCATAAGGATTTCTGTGAGTTAAGGCCAGCTTGGTCTACAAAGAGAGTTCCAGGACAGCCAGAGCAAAACAGTGAAACCTGTTTCGAAAACTAAAAAAATTTTAAAAAGCAAAATAAAAATTTGATATGTAAATATTCTGACAGCAGTATTTTTTTTGTTTTTTTGTTTTCTTTTTTTCGAGACAGGGTTTCTCTGTGGCTTTGGAGCCTGCGCTGGAACTAGCTCTTGTAGACCAGGCTGGTCTCGAACTCACAAAGATCCGCCTGCCTCTGCCTCCCAAGTGCTGGGATTAAAGGCATGCACCACCACCGCCCGGCAACAGCAGTATTATTTAAACAAAATTTTATGTGTATGAATGTTTTGCTTGCTTTGATGTCTATGCATCAGATGTGCCTCTAGTGACCTTGGAGTTCAGATGAGGTCAACAGATTACCTGGAACTGGAATCAGAGATGGTTGTGAGCCCCCAGGTGGGCACTAAAACTGACCCTGTGTCCTCTGTAGAGCAGCTATCTATCTCTCCAGTCTCCTGAATTCCATTCAAATATTTATTTGTATGGATGTTTTGTCTGCATGTATGCGCACCAAGTACATATTGGTGCCTATGGAGGCCAGAAGAGGGCATTGGATCCTATGGCACTAGAGTTACAGATGGTTGTTAGCTGCTATGTGGGTGCTAGGATTTGAACTTGAGTCCTCTGGGAGAGCAGTCAGTGCTCTTAATCGCTGAGCCATCTTTCCAGCGATTGAATTTCATATTTTCCTTGCCCTTACAAAACGTGTCCAGGCTTTTAAATGCTCTAAATCATTTCGTGTAATCAAGAAGCAATTTGTTTCATAGATTTCGATTTTAAAGATCAGAAGGTCTGACCCTGAACTGCCTTACTCACGGAATGTTCTTAGTTTACTGCTCTCATTTATGAGACCCAACCTTACTCTCCCCGCACCTCTGCGTAGCTCTGGGACTGGAGATTTACTCAGGGACACTCACAGACTAAGCAATCGCTCTGTCTTTAAGCTACATCCTCAGACTTCATTTGTAGTAGGTAGATACACTCATTTTCTTTACAAGATGAGGGAGAAAGCCAGGCCAATTATAATTCTAGAATGCCCTGGGCTACAGCAAAAGAGGATCCAGAACTCGAGGTCAGCTGGGCTGCACCGCTGGCCAGAAAAAAAAAAAGAGGTGAGAAATTGCTTTCACCTTAAGCTGTAACTATATGTTAGTGTTGAAACAGATTAGGGTAACGGGGTTCAGGCTAAAGCCCATCTTCTTTCAGATCAAACGTCACAATCTGCAAATCTTAAGGAACAGCAAGCTGAGGCACGACTAAGTGAAAACCGAGAGTAAGGGACCGAGACAGATCACGCTTTCTGGAGAGAAGGTGGAGGGCCAGACAGCCAGGGCAGGCAGAGGCACGCCCTCCCTAGTGAAAGTGGGGCCCAGCGAGGGGCCGGCGGGAGGAATCTCGGTTCCCACACCCGCGGACTCTAGGCCTTGACTCCAGCTCGGCTCTCCAGCTCAGGGCCCTGGCACCGCCCATAGCGGGAGGCTGGATCGTACCATTCTGCCTCCGAGGGGTAGAAACGTGCCGAAGCCGGTCCCGGGGGCCGAAGGCGAGTTGATTATCCCGAAGACGGCAGCACACACGAGGATATCATTCTGAGGCCGATCTGTTTTCCTCCTGTCCCCCGGGATTCTCTGCATCCTCGGGAAGGGCTGGGAGCCCGGCCGTGCTCCCCCCTCGCGCGGCCCGATTTGGTACGTGCGCGGGGCGCGTAGGCGGGAGGCGTATTTAAGGCGGCCGCGGGAGGCGGGGCAGCTCAGTCCTCGCGGCGTCCCTTCACAGTCGCTTGGAGTTCGGCTGCTTGGCGGCCTGTGCGCGCGTGCGCGGACATGGCTTCAAACGGTATGTGGGGGCGCGAGGTGGCGATGGCGTGTCCCGGGGAGGCCTCGTCCCCTCCCGGCCAGACTTGGGGTTTCTCGGCGGGGCCCGTGGTGGCGGGCGAGGGTGGGCTCCAGTACCTCTGTGGCGGGAAGAGGCGGGAAGAGGGAAGGGGGAGGGCGGTGTCGCCATTTTGTTTGGCTCCTCCGGCGCCTTTGACGCGGCGCCTGAGGGCTTTCTCCCTGGGCCCGGTCACTTGGGGCGGGGCAGTGGTGAGGGACGCGGCCTGGCGACCAGGAGTGAGGGGCGCAGAGGCTCCAGGTCGCTGTAGCTTCGCCCCACCCCCTCCCGGCGTGCAGGGCCTCGCTTTGTCGCAGTGCTGCATCCGGGCACTCGGCGCGCGCACGCGCTCCTCTGGCCCCTCCCCCTTCCTCGGCGCGTTTTTTCCCCCCTCGCCCGCCTCGAGTTGGTTGGGGTTATTATTATTTTTTTGGTCGCGAGACCCTCGGCGATTCTGTTCTGCCGGTTCGGTGGTGGCCTCGCCCTGCTCCTCAGGTCCCTCGGGAAGGGGCGGGGTCGCCCTCTTCCCGCCTCCGTGGCAGCCCGGCGGGAGTACGGACGCCCGTAACTGGCCGGTGTGTCCGCGAGGTTGGGGGAATGACCAACGGCCTCCCGGATCCGGCCCGACGCTTTTCCCACTTCGGGATTTAGCCTTCCTGAGGCAGGAAGGAAACCGAAGGAGTCGCTTTCCGAGGCCACACCCTCTCGGCTGTCATTTTTTTTTTTTTTTTTTTTTTTTTGCCTTGTGCGGGGGCAGGCCCAGGGTTTCCTGCACGAAGCTGAGCCGCCGCTTTGCGAGCTTAAAGAGCTCTCGGCTTCTCGTGCGCACTGTAGGCGGGAACGCAATTGCCGGGAGCCTCGAGGCTACTCGGGGGCCTTGATTGTTTGGCTGTGTGCTAAAACGCCACTTTGCCTTACGGTCTCCAAGGTTGGTCACGAGGTGAATAAGTGTTTTTAAAGGTATTTATTTGGTATGGTGTGTTGCAGGCCTTGGAGAGGCCCGAGAAGAGAGGATTTTTAAAGTTCAGAGATGGTCTGTGCTGTATTTTTGAGACTTTATTTAAAGAAGAAAAAAATTTAAGCCGGGGTGGTGGCACATGTCTCAGGTATAGGGAGGTAGAGGCAGGGGGATTCTTTAGTTCGAGGCCAGCTTGGTTTACTTAGTTCGGAGATGTCGGAGGTATATAATAGAGACAAAAAGACAAAAACGAGAAAATTTTGAATAAGTACAGAGCCAGTCCCTTGACAATGTTTCAGATAATAGTAGTTATCCTCAGAAATCTTTTTTTTTCTTGGTATGATGCCTCGGGCTCGTGTTACAGACAGCTCAGTGGTACCTTGCCTAGTATGGCCAGAGCCTGACTAACTCAGAACCAAACAAAATCGAAGATTTATTGGTGTCTAGGAATTTGCGTTCTTTGCTGCTTGTATTAGAACTTGCCTATTTCCAGCTCGCTTTACTTACAACTGTTGTAGATTTATTTGCTCTGGAATGTCTTTTACTTTTGTTGTTTTCGAGACAAGCTTTTTGTGTAGCCTTGGCTGTCCTGGAACTAGCCCTGTAGACCATGCTGGCCTCCAACTCAAAGAGATCCACCTGCCTCTGCCTCCTAACTTCTGGGATTAAGGGTTTGCCCCACCACCTCCCTTCTTAGATAGAGTGCCTAGTAGTACTTAAGTTGAATTTCATTTGTATTCCAGTCTTAACTGAAATTAACATGATTTTTTTTCTTTTCCCACTTTTACAGACTATACCCAGCAAGCAACTCAAAGGTGAGTGTTTCTGGGCTGGCTTTTGTAGATAATAAGGGTGATCAGTATAATTTTAGTTATCTGTTTTGTATGCGTTTTTTATTCTTTTGAAGATAACTTCCCTGATCTGCTTTTCCTCTGTCGTAGCTATGGGGCCTATCCTACCCAGCCTGGGCAGGGCTACTCTCAACAGAGCAATCAGCCCTATGGCCAGCAGAGTTACAGTGGTTATGGCCAATCAGCTGACACTTCAGGATACGGCCAGAGCAGTTACGGCTCTTCTTATGGACAGACCCAAAACAGTGAGTCTCATAGTGGAACACATCTTCACACACTGTTTCTGAATGTTAATAACTTCTTAAACCTGAACAGTACTGAAAATCTCGTATTTTCCTTTATCAATCTGTAATTGTTAAAATTTTGTAGTCAATCTTTTTAAGAAAATGATTTATAATTGTTCCTTTGTTGGATGAATTTCTCCATATTTTCATTCTGTGGAAAGCATGTTTCCTAAAGAGAACCATTTTTAGGATAGAAGAAAATGGTTTACTTGAAAACTTTTGGAATTGGGCTGATGTGATTTACAAGGAGGTGGGATTTGCCCTTAGGTCCAAAAGGGCAAAAAGTACTCTAGCAACACATGAAAATTCAGTTAGTAATGGCATAGGGAAACCTGGTTTTGGGGATAGATAGAATGAAACTGAACCTATAATAAAGAATAAAGTGAGGCTGGAGAGATGGCTCAGTGGTTAAGAGCATTGCTTGCTCTTCCAAAGGTCCTAAGTTCAATTCCCAGCAACCACATGGTGGCTCACAACCATCTATAATGAGGTCTGGTGCCCTCTTCTGGCCTTCAGGGATATACACAGACAGAATATTGTATACATAATAAATAAATATTTTAAAAAAAAAAGAAAAACGTGCCAGGCGGTGGTAGTGTATACCTTTAATCCCAGCATGCAGGAAGCAGAGACAAATGAGAATCTCTTGAGTTTGAGGCCAACTTGGCCTACAGAGTTCCAAGACTGCCAGGTTTACACAGAAGCCCTGTATCAAAAAATCAAATTTCAAAAAAGGGGGTGGGGGCAGGTGGGTGGAGAGATGGCTCAGCAACAGTTAGTTGAACAGATCCAGTTTAACAGTGGAGCCAGTGTTCCAGTACCTACACGATGGTTCACTGTCTAACTCCATATCAAGGAATCATGCCCTCATCTGGACTCTGATGGCACCAGGCAGGCAAAACACCCTTATGCTCCGCGCCAGCAAAGACGGGGTACCACATGGAGTCCCATGCATTTAATCCCAGCATTTGGGAAGCAGAAATGGGCCAGTCTGAGGTGGAGGCCAGCCTGAGCTACATAGATTCTGTTTAAAAGGAAAAAAAATCCAGCAACAAAAAAAAGATAGTCAAAGCTTTAATAGTACTTTAAGAGTAATTAGGGGCTGGGGAGATGGCTCAGTGGTTAAAGAGCACTGGCTGTTCTTCCAGAAGACCTGGGTTCAATTCCCAGCACCCACATGGCAGCTCACAACTGTCTGTAACTCCAGTTTCAGAGGATCTCATGTAGACAAACATGTAAGCAAAACACCAATGCACACGAAATAAAAATAAATTTTAAAAAAGTAAAAATAAAATTTCCGTTTTGAGACAAAATGTCAAGTTGGCTAGGCTGGCTAGATACTTGCTGTATATTTGAAGATGGCCTTGAATCTACTGATCTTGCTTTTGAGTGCTGGTATCAAAGGTATATATACTTGGTTTGTATGGTGCTGAAGACCAAATCCAGAGCTTGTGTGTGCTAAACAAGTACTCTGTTAGCTGAGCTATGTCCCTAGGTCACTCCTTTGCTTGAGACAGCTTTCTGAGTTCTAGGACTATAGGCGTGAAATTCTGGGCCTGGTTGTTTCAAGATATAGAGATGGTTTATTAATTTTTTTGTTTAAGGATAGTTTCTCTAGTCTTGTCTGTCCTAGAACTCACGCTGTAGATCAGGCTCAAACTCAATTGCCTCTGCATCCTAAAGGCTGGGATTAAAAGCGAGTGCCACTATTGCTCGACTCCACAGAGGTTTGTTTTTATTTGTTTTTTTGAGACACGGTTTCCCTGTAACAGTCCTTAGCTGTCCTGGAACTAGCTCTTGTAGGCCAGGCTGGCCTCGAACTCACAAAGATCCGCCTGCCTCTGCCTCCCGAGTGCTGGGATTAAAGGCGTGCGCCACCACCGCCCGGCTACACCTGGCCTTTTGTAACTCATTTTTTCTTAATAGCAGGCTATGGCACTCAGTCAGCTCCCCAGGGATATGGTTCCACTGGAGGCTATGGCAGCAGCCAAAGTTCCCAATCTTCTTATGGGCAGCAGTCCTCCTACCCTGGCTATGGCCAACAGCCAGCTCCTAGCAGCACCTCGGGAAGGTAAGGTAGTATGGGAGTGGGGTAAGGCCAGAAATTTGGTAAATTGTTGAATTTCTGATAAGTAAAGAAAGGGAATGGACTAAAAGTGAAGCAAGCTTTTGATCATTTTGTAGCATAATTCTTGTTTTGTTTTCGGCTTAGTTACGGTGGCAGTTCTCAGAGCAGCAGCTATGGGCAGCCCCAGAGTGGAGGCTATGGCCAACAGTCTGGCTATGGTGGACAGCAACAAAGCTATGGACAACAACAAAGCTCCTATAACCCACCTCAGGGTTATGGACAACAGAACCAGTACAACAGCAGCAGCGGAGGTGGTGGAGGGGGTGGTGGAGGTGAGGAGTCTTCAGTTTTGTCTCTTTATTCTCTGAATTTGCCCCTTTCCTTAAAATAGTGACTTTCTTGTTTACTAAGTTTCTAATTCTTAACTGTTCTTTATAGTGAGACTTTCCATGATACTTTATATTCTCTCACTTTTGCTGAGAATTGCAACAAAAATTTGTATATGCTAAGCATATGTAACTATTAAGCACACGCTCCGTTTTTTTTATTATTATTTTTTATAGGCAACTATGGCCAAGATCAGTCCTCCATGAGTGGTGGTGGCGGTGGTTATGGCAATCAGGACCAGAGTGGTGGCGGCGGTGGCTACGGGGGAGGCCAGCAGGACCGTGGGGGCCGTGGCAGGGGCGGTGGAGGTGGTTACAACCGAAGCAGTGGTGGCTATGAACCCAGAGGCCGTGGAGGTGGCCGAGGAGGCAGAGGCGGCATGGGGTAGGTGTTTCATGAGTCAGGGAGTACCTTCAGTGGGGAGTATTGCATGGATCTCCTTTGAAGTCAGTTCCTAGTGCATGGTTAGTATTGTTCTCTGGGGTATGTAAAGGCTTCAGTTTGTGGGCAGTAGTGTTTCTTTGTATATTCATTCCTGTTATGTCTTTGTGAGAACTTGGGAGCCCAAACCCTTTTACAGCTCTTGAGTAGAGATTTGAATATTGGTGCATTTATTTTCAAAAAAATATACATAGATACATGTGGATTGGAGTCATTGTTATCTCAGGCAAGAAACTTGGGAGTAAAGACATCTCTGCAAGGGAAATCTATTAATCCCAGTCCTGGGAAATACCAGGGGAAACTTGTTCTGTGTATTCCCATGTGTCCTCCAGGGGAATTGGTAATAATGGTAAACTTGACCTCAGCTTCTAGGAATTGACATTTACTCAACTATATTCTGTAGTTACTTGAATTATGAGCCTGATTTCCACTAATTTGACAATGATTTTGTGTGACTTGGTTTATTTATGGGGTCTTCTGAATGAAGTGTACAACGTTCAGGGCAAAAAAAAATACACTTGACAGTGGTGTTCTGCTTTCTTATTCCACTGTCCGTCTTTTCTCGGGTCAGTTAAAATCTGCTTGTCCTACTGAATCTCTTGTTTAAGTAAAACCTTAGATTTGATGTTAAAACAGTTTGTCAAATCTCTTGGTGACTTTGAAGGACCCTGTTATCTTCCTTGAAAAGGGGGAAATATCAGTGATGTTCCTTTTTTGACAAAAGTAGGGTTTTTTGAGTTTGTATATGGTAAGTATTCAGAGGTGGGTGGGGGTAATCTCAAAAAATGCAAAAGTATGGAAAACTCTAGTTGTGTGTGTGTGTTTAATGCAAAACTTTAAAAAGCAAAACAACTGTTATGTGACTGTTAACTTGCTCTGCATTTTATGTGCCACAGGTATGAAAGGTGACATTGCAAAATACTTCGCTCTTCTCACAGTGTAGAAGGGGTGACCCCGGGGGTGAAGGGTGATCAAAAACAGCTCAGTAGTTAGGATAGGGCTTAGTTGTGAGTGTCTTGCTCTAAGGGAAAATTTGCCTTTGGTTATGACTTTTTATGGAATTGGGTTGAGTCTGCTTGCTGCTTTCAAAGCAAAAACCACACACAAAAAATGTGTTCAGGGCTATCCTAGGGGCCTGGTGTGAAATGTCTTCTGGGTAATTCGGGGTAGATCTTTTAAACCAACTGCTGGGTTATCCACCACTTGGAACAAGAGGAAAAAAATCTACGTCAGAAGAACAACCAAGGAAAAATGAGCTTTTTTATTTTTCCAGGGGATATAGATACAACTTTTTAAAGCAAAATCCTTAACCGTGTCTGAGAAGTTGCACACGTGTGTGTGATAAGCTCAAAGGTCAGACAAAGGGTGGTCAGGAAGGGGTATATTTTAGTAGCCACTTGAATCTTTTTCCCAAAACACCTACCCATGTTTGGGGGAACTTTGAAACAAAAAAAAAAAAAAAAACAAAATAAACAAAACCCTTTTGTAGCTGTTGGAAGCTTCATGTCCTTTCTTCTAACTTGTCTTCTCCAGCGGAAGTGACCGTGGTGGCTTCAATAAATTTGGTGGTAAGTGAACAGAGTTTCCAAAATTCCCAACTCCCAGCAATGCTTTGTCTGATTGTTCATTTGCAGATGTCTTAGCTTGTTAAGTATCAAAGGTTTCTAAAGTGTCTGTAACCACCTCCAGGAAGGGGGTGGGGGTAGAATGCCTCCTGCTGCCAGATGTGTGCTAACCTGGAGGCAGGCAGGGATAACTTCTCAGCAGCCTTGCAACTAAATTGGTTTTACTCAAGTATTTAGGCCTCTTGATGGGTGTTGCCACTTCTAGCACTTAGTGACCACACCATCATGAGCAACTGGAAGTAGAATGTTCTGGAACATGTGGTGCCAACTTGACTTTAGGATCCTTTTGATCAGTGTGTCCAAGGAGAGAGGAGTGTGTGTATGTATGTGTGTGTATGTACACAACCTCCCAAATGTTTTAATCAGGGAGAGGGACATGAATTACTGCCCTGCCCTGAGGCTGGTAAAGTTGGTATATATGTTTATATTAAATACTAAGTGATGTCAATGCAATTCTACATATGTACTCAGACAAGCACATAGAAACTAGATCTGGAAAGGAAGGTGTTGGTATGGACTGCTTCAAGAAAGATCTTGAGCATGTGTTTGCTCATGGGAAATAACCAGGTTTAAAACAGCACAAGCTTGAATTCATGGAAAAATGGCAAATTTGAGAAGTCTCCCAGTAAGCTGGAACTTTTCTGGTTGTTAAATAAAAAGGTTTTTTGATTTGTCTAAACACTTAAAGCCAAAGGCTTGGGGTCATGACTTAGGTGTCATTGTGTACAGGTACAATATTTAAATATGATGAATTTAGATAAACATTGGTTAAAGATGGTGTCTGGGAAAAAATAGAGGCTGTATTATGAAAACAAGATTTCTGGTCTATTCCCTGGGACATGCTTTTAAACTACAATAGCTACTATGTATGTTTTTATTTCATGTTGATTTGGGGAAACAGCATGGTTAAGAATGGTTTTCAAGCTGAAATTAAAAATTCTACAAGGGTTGTCTTTGGTGTTAAAAGTTTGGAGAAACTGGATGGATGCACATCACATTGCTGGTGTTGAGCTTCTGTCTCTCTGGTGGGAGAACAGGACCAAGTTATGTATGAGTTGGTTGGTTAATATAAATGAGTTACTGAGTTTGAACTTGCCCCTACCCCCATCTGTGCTGAGGACATTTCCCAGCTCTAGCTGGGGGAGAGAGAATTTTCTTGAAATGTGACATCTCTGTGGGGACTCAAAATAACAGATCTTAAAGAAAAGGGCCTGTGTTGTGTCTCCCTGAGAACTGCCTAGAGTTTTCTCTACTGGGCAGGCCCCAGGATAGGGTTTGGAGAGAGGCTGGAAGCAGTTACCTGATATATTGCAAATATTTGGATTAGATGTGAATTTGTTGCCTTACCTATCCTTTCCTGTTAGCTAATGACTCCCTTTCCTTGTTTTTGTTTTCTTTTTTTTCATGTAACTAAGGCCCTCGGGATCAAGGATCACGCCATGATTCTGGTGAGTCCATGTTTTCATGCAGTGTTCACCTCAGTCTTTGAAACAAACAGCTGAAAATGGAGAGAAGGCAAGGGGGTTTAGTTGTACCTGGCCAGCAGTGTGGTCTTATGTATATACCAGGAATACTGGATCCAGAGGTCTAGGGTGAGTCTGGTAATTATTATTTCTAGTAAGTTGCAATGTTTACTTAAGATTAGTAGTGGTTTTTGTTTTGTTTTGTTTTTTTTTGAGACAGGGTTTCTCTGTAGCTTTGGAAACTGCACTGGCACTCGCTTTATAGACCAGGCTGGCCTCAAACTCACAGAGATTCACTTACCTGTGCCTCCCAAGTGTTGGGATTAAACGCGTGGGCCACCACTGCCGATTACTAGTGGTGGTGTTTTTAAAATACACACATAATTAACCCAGGTGTGATGATGTACACCTTTGTTCCTAGCAGGCTGGTCTCTTGAATTCAGATCTAGGTTAGTCTGATCTACAGAGCTAGTTCCAGGATAGCCAGGAGCTAGATTGCCTTAAACTCGAAAAGGACACACATCTAAATTGTTGAGCAAACAATATTCAGTGAATAAAAGACCAGATTGCAAGATGTGTAAGGGAAGCAATATCTCTCTTGATGATATTCTTAATTTGTATAATAGATTGGAAAGTGAATTTTTTTTTTTTTAAAAGGCAGGGTATATACATATCCTTGGTGGTCCTGGAACTCACAGTGTAGACCAGGCTGTCCTAGAATTCAGAGGTCTACTTGCCTCTGCCTTCTGAGTGCTGGGATTAGAGGCATGTTTGTTTCACTATGCATCTCCTAATGTGAAATGGGGTTTTATGAAGGAATCTTGAAGTGAAAGTAGGGATACTGGTTTCTGTATTGTATTAGATATCAAATGTTTCAAGGATAGTTATGAGATGTAGCTTTTTTTTAAAGGAGGTAGATGAATACTCAAATATTAGAATAAGGATGGATTGGATGGTTTTTCAGTGGTTTTTTTTTAACGTTCCCAATACTATGTGATTCTTTAAAACAGTTCTCCATTCATAGTTATTTTTATTGCAACTTCATAACTGTAATTTTGCTAGTGTTATGAATCCTATGGCCATAGGAGACTCCTGTGAAAGGGTTGCTTGATTCCCCAAAGGAGCATGACCCATGAGTTGAGTACCCTTGGTTTATATAATATATTAATTGAATGACTATCTGAGCGTTTGCTTGAAATCTTTAATAGCAAATACTTATGCTGTTGGTATACCTAATACTAACCTTTGTCTTTTCTGTGCTCTTCAATTTTCTTTTTGTCCCAATTTGAACAAACAGAACAGGATAATTCAGACAACAACACCATCTTTGTGCAAGGCCTGGGTGAGAATGTTACAATAGAATCTGTGGCTGATTACTTCAAGCAGATTGGAATTATTAAGGTACTTGTGAAACAATAAGTGCTTCTTTACAGGCTCTCAGATTTCACGTTTAATAAAAACGACAGTCTTGGTGCTGGGTGGTCTCCACAGCACATGCCTTTAATCCCAGCACTATGGAGGCAGAGGCTGATTGATTGATGGATCTCTTGAGTTCCAATGCCAGCCTGGTCTACAAAGTGAGTTGCAGAACAGCCAAGACTCTACAGAGAGATGAAGGAAAAGAAAAAATAAAGGTCTTGTTTATTGTTAGTAGTGAAAGCAATCTTGATGACTTTAAGATTAGGGTGTACAGTATGTAGCCCAGGCTGGCTTTAAACTTGGCATAATCCTTGGGTTTTGTTTTGTTTGTTTTGTATACTTAAACTGTTAAATTTTAGTTGAGTGCGGGTTGTACATCTTTATTCCCTGCAGAAACAAGAATCTCTGCATAATGAGTTCCAGGACAGCTAGGATTTTGTAAAGACCATATCTCAAAACATAAAATTCAGTTGAATATTGGGATTGCAAGTATGTTCCTCTCATACCTGGTAGAGCCAAAGTCTAATGGGTGTCGCCACTTCAGTTTATATTGAGCAAAGAACATTTCATGGTTTTACCTTTCTAAAAGAAACCACACAAAAAAAAAATTGGTCTGATAAAGGTGGTACTCAAAGGCACAGTGTAAAAGCCAGGGCAGGGCTTCTGTGAGACAGGAAGATTAACTGGGAAGAAAAGTTTGGAACTAAGTCTTGGGAATGATGGAGGAAAGTTTCTCTAGGCACTATATTAGTAGATTGTACCAACTTTAGGTTGTGTTTAATTTTGAACTTGTCTAGACTAAAACGTTACAACTTAACAACTATAGAACCATATTCTAACATAGTACAACATAACTATATAACATTATTTAGGTATTGCAAGTAATGTGGAGTTTTCGCTGCCATGATGAAGATTGAGCTCTGTACCATTGTTTTTGCTAAGAAAGTACTGTAACCACTGAACCTATGTATAACATTCAACCTATAGGGATGTACAGGGTGTGTGTAGTTTTATAAACACTAAGACAAACTGGCTTGTATCTTCTAAAAATTGATGATTCCTTTTGTTTTGTTTAGACAAATAAGAAAACTGGACAGCCTATGATTAATTTGTATACGGACAGGGAAACTGGCAAGCTGAAGGGTGAGGCAACAGTCTCATTTGATGACCCACCTTCTGCTAAAGCAGCTATCGATTGGTTTGATGGTATGTATAAGAAACACAGAGGTGGTGGTAGGGGTGGGGCTACGGAGACAGGGTCTGTTTGAGGAATTTGGGTCTTATGGTACCTAGTCTTTAATATTGTGTATGGAAAAACCTCTGTGGTGTTTAGAGAACAACTTGGGGCGATCAGTTTGGTTCTTGTAACACATGGTCCATGAGAATGGAACTTAGGTGATCCCGGTTGGCAGCAATCAGCTTTACCTGCTGAGCCATCTTGTAGGCCTTTGGCACTTATCTGTAATTTCAGTGTAGTCTCCTTTGTTCACGTCCCATTAGTTTATGAATCATTTTAAGGCAATCTGCTCTTAGATTTTTAAAAATTTTCCCATGTTTATTTTTATTTTATGTACATTGGTGTTTTGCCTGCATATATGTCTTGAGGGTTTTGGATCCCCGGAACCAGGAATTAAAGGTGGGATGAGCTACCTTTTGGGTGCTGAGGATTGAACCCAGACAGTAGCCAAGTGACCTTAACCACTGAACCATGTCTCCAGCACATTTCTCTTAAATTTTAAAAGTGTTTTGGATCTGTAGTCTTTAACTTCTCAAGATTTAGTGTATATCTGGATAGGGCATATACATTCTATGGTATAGGCATTGAGGTCAGTGAGCAAAACCGTGTGAGTTAATTCTCACCTTCCACCGTGTGTGGATTGAATTTAGGTCGTCATGCTTGGTGGCAAGCACTCTCATCCACCAAACATCTTCCTCTTCCTGTTTTTTTTTTTTTTTTTGGGGGGGGGTCAGAGTTTCTCTGTGTAACAGTTCTGGAACTCTGTACACCAGGCTGGCCTTGAACTCAGAGATCCCTCCCGAGTGCTGGGATTAAAGGCGTGCACCAACAACACCTGGTTCTTCCTGATTATTTTTATGGTGCTGGGGATCTGAACCAGGCCCTTCCATATTCACTGCGTTCTAATATTTTTTTAAATTTATTATGTGTGCAGCATTGTATCTCCATGTATGCCAGAAGAGGGCACTAGATCTTACTATTAGATGACTGTGAGCCCCTCCAGGTGTTTGCTGGGAATTGAACTTAGAACCTCTGGAAGAGTAGCCA
The DNA here is from genome assembly GCA_028555095.1 of Dicrostonyx torquatus. Taxonomy (NCBI): domain Eukaryota; kingdom Metazoa; phylum Chordata; class Mammalia; order Rodentia; family Cricetidae; genus Dicrostonyx; species Dicrostonyx torquatus. The sequence goes on along the minus strand of JAQHUG010000016.1, from coordinate 6,425,666 downwards.
GTGCTTTTAGAACTCGGCCATCAGCCATCTCTCCAACTCTTTTTTTCTTTCTCCCCCCAGAGATTTATTTATTATGTATAAAGTGTTCTGCCTGCAGGCCAGAAGAGAGCACCAGATTTCATTACAGATTTCTGAGCCACCATGTGGTTGCTGGGAGTTGAACTCGGGACCTTTTAGAAGAGCAGGCAGTGCTTTTAACCACTGAGCTATCTCTCCAGCTCTCTCCAAATCTTTTTATATCTACTTTTTAAAAAATATGTTGACTTTGAAATAATTACTTAAAGCATGTTTTTAATCCCAATACTTGGGAGGCAGAGGCAGGTAAATCTTAGAATTTTTGAGGTCAGCCTGGTCTACATAGTTCAAGGACAGCCATAGCTACATAGTGAGAGCCTGTGTCAAACCTCAGGACAAAACCTTAACGTGTAATAAGAGTCCAACATTCAAATTAAAATATATTTTATTTTGGTTAATTTGCCTACCTTTATTTTTTTAGGAAAAGAATTCTCTGGGAATCCTATTAAGGTTTCATTTGCTACCCGCCGAGCTGACTTCAATCGGGGTGGTGGAAATGGTCGTGGAGGCCGAGGGCGAGGAGGTGAGCCGTGTATTTACTCTGGTTTAAAGAGGTCATGAAGCACAGTGTGGAAGATGAAGTTTGAAAAAAGTAGGCTAACCACATGAAGGAAGTAGATTCATAATTCTATTTGTATTTTAGGACCCATGGGTCGTGGAGGCTATGGAGGAGGTGGCAGTGGTGGCGGTGGCCGGGGAGGATTCCCCAGTGGAGGTGGTGGAGGAGGTGGACAGCAGCGAGCTGGGGATTGGAAGTGTCCTAATCCGTGAGTGAATTTCTTCTTCTTTTTTTTTTTTTTTAAATTTGTGTTTGATCCTTGATATACTATGTTAAGAGTTAGGAAGATTTTTTTTTTTTTAAACTAATAAAATATTGTAGATAGAAGATTGAGTAAATAGTTTATTTTAGGGAAAGATAGTTTCCTAAGTGAATAACTACAGTTTTGGAGAGTACAGAATTCTATTTGTCTTAGTTATTTTTGTGTTGCTGTGATAAAATGCCATGATCAGGGCAGTTTATAAAAGTGCATTTAGGACTCACAGTTTAGAGGATTAGAGTGGAGGCGGCTAACCATCATGGTAGGGACCATGTAAAAGGCAGGCGTGGCATGGCATGAGATAAAAACTTCTATGAGGTAAGAGAACACTAACTGGGCTTTTGAAGTTTCAGTCTTGTCCCTTGCCTGCCCATTTTCACCTTTACATCAACTGGGGACCAAGTATTCAAACATGAGCCTAAGGGGGGGCATTCTCATTCAAACGGCTACACCTATCCTAAAGTACTGGATATAAAATGAGACTTAGAACTGAGATTCTAAGTTGTTTGGATATTGTAGGGTAACGTGGATATGCTGAATAGAAAGGTGATTATGATTATGTTCAGATATAATGAAGTGAGACTTAAGATTTCAGACATGAATTACTGAAATGTGTTCCAAACTGAGCTGTGATAAACTTAACTACAGAAAAGGAGGCTGTAGTGGTCTAGGTTTAGTAATACTCATGTTTGGCTCCTGCTGAGAAACAATTTGCCTTCAGAAATTCAGTGTTTTGGACTGTACTCCAAATTAATTGCCCTCTCATTTTTTTAGTACATGTGAGAACATGAACTTCTCTTGGAGAAATGAATGCAACCAGTGTAAGGCCCCTAAGCCAGATGGCCCAGGAGGGGGACCAGGAGGCTCTCATATGGGTAAGAAGGGAGCAGAGCTAGTTATATGGAAGTCCAAAAAGAACTCTATGGTTTTGATTTAGAAGGGTAGTGGGCAGGAAAGTAGAAGAATGAGGGTGATATATTGTCATTTCTTTTCTAGGGGGTAACTATGGAGATGATCGCCGTGGCAGAGGAGGCTATGATCGGGGCGGCTACCGGGGCCGAGGCGGGGACCGTGGGGGCTTCCGAGGGGGCCGGGGTGGTGGGGACAGAGGCGGTTTTGGCCCTGGCAAGATGGACTCCAGGTAAGTCTAAATCAAAACAAGTTGGTCAGAGGTTGGGAGGAAAAAAGGTTTTGCTAAGTGCTTTTTCTAGGATACGACTGACCTCAGCTGGTCACATTATTGGGAAGGGGGAGTAGAAGAATTGAGAACCGAGTCTTAAGGTTGTTTTACTTAAGAAAAGTCATTTGTTGGATAGCAGGGACAAGTAGGATATTGGATAGTCTGGTAACTCATATCTCATAATTCTTCTTTCAGGGGTGAGCACAGACAGGATCGCAGGGAGAGGCCATATTAGCTTGGCTTCTGAAGTTCTGGAACAGCTCTTCTTCCTGTACCCAGTGTTACCCTTGTTATTTTGTAAACTTTCAATTCAGAATTGCCCATGGATTTTTTTGGTGTGTGTGTGTGTGTCAGACTACCGTAATTGTAACCATATCTCTGGTTCCCATTAAAAACCATCATTTTAGTTAAATTTTGTTGCTGCCCCCAGTTTACTTTCTGGAGGTGGGGTCTGTGTTAGGAATGTGGGAAAATAGTCAGATCATCTTGCATAGCAGGAATTTGAATAACTTGTTTCTACCTAGCATTGAAAACAGGAATTCTTGAGTGGTTTCTAAGAAAGAGGTGAATGTTTGGTACCTAGATTTCAGGAAGAGGACCATGCATACAGTGCTCTGGGTGATTCACTTTTAGATTCTGCCTGAACCCTCACTTCTGTAGGTCATTGGTATTTTGAAATTTGATGCTTTGAACTTAGTCCTGTTTCAGCTGTTTGCTATGAGTATGGTAAATGTGTAACCCTGGCTCACCTAAAAACTGCCTCCTGGGTGCTAGGATTAAAGATGTATGGTATTCCTGGCTACAATTCCTCCCTTTAAGGAAAGTTGAATAACAAAAGGGTGGAGTCAGCCGGGTAGCAGTGGTGTATACCTTTAATCCCCGCACTTGGGAGACAGAGAGGCAAGTGCATCTCTTGGGCCAGCCTGGTCTCTACAGAGTGAGTTTCAGGAGAGCCAGGACTTTTTGTAGAGAAACTCAAAAAACCAAAGGGGTGGGGAGGTGGAATCAGGAGTTAAAACGTTGAAATCCCAATATTTGGCAACTTGATCATTATGTTAACCTTGGAACTGTCTTTCCAGCCCTGAGGTTAAAGCTTTTTCTTACCAGGTGCCCAGTAGTGGTTAGGTATAGTATAGTTTGTGGGTAGATGAAGACAGTTGGTTCTGGTGCCCAGGTCATCATTGATGGCAAAACTCATTGGCAATTTTTTTTTTTTTTAAACCCAGATATGGTTTTAGGTAGCCCAGGCTAGTCTTGAGCTTGCTAGTTTCTGATGACCTAGAGCTCCAGTATTTAGAAATGTTGAAGAAGATACTGGTGGTAATATCTGGCCCTGCACAGAGCTGTGCACACATGAATGTTTGTAAACCACATGCAGCTCAGCTTCTGGGTGAGCATAGTGAGTGGTTCCTGCATGTATTTTCAGAACAGTCCAGACAAACTTTTTTAGTTGGTGTTTTACAGTAGTACTGCAAAGAGTGGGTGGTGGATATGGTTTTGTATGCTCCCTTTTTTTTTTTTTTTTTTTTTTTTTGTGGTGTATGCCCAGAAGTGATACTGCCATGACATTTAGTTGTAATGCATTTATTGAGCTTTTGGAGACCAGTTGTGGTGGCCCATGCCTGTTATCTTAGCATTTAGAAGCCAAAAGCAGGAGGACCACAAGTTTCAGGCTTACAGAGAATAGACAACTAAGAGCATATTGGCAAAGGTTAGGTGGGAAATAATTGAATCTAAAGTTGTTTAGAATTCATGAAATCTGGGATAAAAGGGATTTTGTAGACGTAGCTCTTTAATATGCAGTGTGCTCAGAACTCTTTGTGTTGGTCTCTGGGTATTGGTGTTTTGTGTGCCAGGGAAGAGAACCAATTGAGAGGCTATCCAACTTGTTGGGATAAACACAGAAACGTGCTTGTGCTATAGTGGAAAGCCAAGCTGGGTATCCTTTAAAAACTTTAGTTCTGCCCGATGGTGACAGTGCATGCCTCTAATCCCAGCAGACAAGCAGAAGCAGGTGCATCTCTTGAGTTTGAGGCCAGCTTGAGAGTGAGTGCCAGGACAGTCAGGGCTACACAGAGAAACCCTGTCTCAAAAAACTAAAACATAAAAATCCAAAACCAAAAAATTCTGAGTTAAATTATTTTTTCCCTCAAGTACATACAATCTATTATGCAGTTAACTTTTTTTTTTTGACAAACTATTTAGCTTTGGCTGGCCTGGAGCTCCCTATGTAGACCACAGACTGACCTTGAACTCAATGAGACCTACCTGCCTTTGTCTTCCAGAGATGAGCAACACCAATCGTGGCCTAATTTTCAATTATGTATGTGAGTGGATACCACTTGCTTGCATGTGTTTGTGAATGCTAGAAGAGGGTGGTAGGCTCCCTAGTGCTGGGAACAAAACTTAAAAAGGCAAGTATCTTTAATGGATGAACCATCCATCCCCTCCAGCCTCTTAAACTTCTTTCAAAAAGTGGACAGGTTGAGTTGGGATGGGTAGGCCATGAGAATAAGCTTTGAACAATAGCAGTTCTTTGCAGTTGGCATCTTGTCCATACTCCTCTCCAAGGAGTATTTAGTACTTTGTAATGTCTGGGGTTTCACAAAAAGCAGTGCCGTTTGGGAACCTCGCTGTCATCTAGGCTGATAGGCTTTTGTTTAGATTTTTTTCAGAGTTTTTTAGTTTTGTTTACTCTTTGTCTTAGTTGCTGTGATTAAACATCATGACAGAGGCAACCTAAAAGCATTTCATTGGACTTAACAGTTAACAGGTTAGAGTTCATGATGGAGTAAAGCGAAGATAGGAGAATGGGAATAGACAAGAACTCACATCCCAAGATTGCCAACAAGTGGCAGAGGGCAGCCCGGGGTGCTGGCGCACATTTAGGAGGCAGAGGCAGAGGCAGGTGGATCTCTTGAGTTTAAGGACAGCCTGATGAGTTCCTGGACAGCCAAGTCTGTTACTCAGAGAAACCCTGTCTCTTGAAAAAAAAACCAAAAAAAAAAAAAAAAGGTCAGCACACTGGGAATGGCACGTCTGAAGCCTCAAAGCCTACCTACCTCCAGTGACACAGCTTCCTCCAAAAGACAACTAATCTTTCCCAAATAGTTCTCCCAACTGGGAGCCTTTCTCATCAAAACTGCTGATCTCCAGACGGTAAAAGGGGAATTCTCATGAGAAAAACCTCTAAACTTGTGTCAGTTGACATGGTGTGAATAATCCTCACTTTAATGTAGATTATCAGTTTAATAACTGAAATATCCATAATGGGATCGGGAATGTTTTGCAGGTTTTTTTTTTTTTTTTGAGACCGGGTTTCTCCATATCTTTGGAGCCTGTCCTGTAACTAGCTCTTCTAGACCAGGCCGGCCTTGAATTCAGCTCCACCTGCCTCTGCCAGGATTAAAGGCGTGAGCCACCACTGCCCAGCGGTTTCTGGTATTTTTAAGTTTCGTGGGGTTGGAAATGTGAAATTTCTTGTTCCCCATGTACCTTAGGTGCATAATTTCATGGAAGGTAATTTCGTGCATTTATAGTGTTCTTGGGCTTCGGTGGTGACTTATTTTTGGATGGATGCTAACTGTATGTAGCACAGGATGGCCTCGAACTTGTGATCTTGCTGCCTGTTGAGTACTAAGATTATAGTCATGGGCCCACTACCATACCTTTGCTTTAATTTTGGTTTTTTTTTTTTTTTTTAGTGAGATTGGGAGTTTCCTACATTCCAGGTGCTCTGCTTCAGTTCCTACCTCCATATTATACCTTGTTTCTACCTTTATTTCTTATCATGATGGACTAAGTAGTAGTATGAATAGGCCAAATAAAGCCTCTCCACAAGTTGCTTTTGATCATGGTGTTTATCGCAGATACAGAAACCTAACTAGGATACCCCAACATGTAGAAGAGATGACCCAGTCGTATATTTTATGCCTGGTTTTTGCTAAGATTTATTTTTAATTATGTATATACATGTGTGTCTGGGAGTGTATCTTTGTGTGGCCCAGAGGCTTTGGATCACAATGGAGGTGGTTTTGTTTGATGTGGGTACAGGTGACCAAATAAATCTGCAAGATCAGTGTGTGCTCCGAACCTCTGACTCATCTCTCCAGCCCTGACTGTGACAGCTTCACAATTCCTTTGTTCCCATTCCTGCCTCAGGTTGTACTTCCTACAACCTCTCACTATATTATGTTGTCTCTGCCAATAAATACAGCTGTCTTTTTTTTTCGATTTACATATTTTTTGTGTATGTTTTGCCTTCACGGATGTGTGTATGTACTGTGTATGTGCTGCTGAATTATCTCTACCTCCTCACCCCCTCCCTTTTTTTAAAAAAAAGCTGAGCAAGATCAGCACACATTGATCTTGCAGAAATAAGTTTGATCCCTTGCACCCAAATCAAACAGCTCAAAGCCATCTCTTAACTCCAAAGCCTCTGGCCACATATATGCACACCCCTCCAGACAGAAGTATATACATAATTACAAATATTAAAAATCGGGCTGGAGAGATGGCTCAGTGTTTAAGAGCACTGGCTGCTCTTCCAGAGGTCCTGAGTTCAATTCCCAGCAACCACATGGTGGCTCAAAATCATTTGTAATGAGATCTGGCGCCCTCTTCTGGCATGTGGGCATACATGGGGGCAGAATGTCCTATATATAAGAAATAAGATTTAAGTTAGGCAGAGAATGTGCCTGGGTCATCTCTTCTGTGTGTATGTTATTACTTGAATTCTGACTGTCCTGAGACACTGTAGACTAGGCCTCTGCCTCCCAATTGCTGGGATTATATAGGCTATGTGGGCTACCATGCCCAGCCTGTATACAGATTTTTGTAAATAGCACAAGCCTAGCTTGGGCTTGCTTTATTATTATTATTTATTATGCATACAACATTCTGTGTATATGCCTGCAGGCCAGAAGAGGGCACCAGACCCATTACAGATGGTTGTGAGCCACCATGTGGTTGCTGGGAATTGAACTCAGGACCTTTGGAAGAGCAGGCAATGTTCTTAACCTCTGAGCCATCTCTCCAGCCCGCTGGCTTTTATTCTTGTTCAGAAACTGAAGCTTGAATAGATTTGAGAAGGTTTATCATTTTGAATTGGGGATGGTGCCCACCTCTAGTCCCAACACTTGGGTGGGAGACACGGGAAAATCACTAGAGTGATGCACTGAGTCCTCTTAAAAACTTGAGCCTGGGGCTGGAGAGATGGAGTACAGGATTAATCCAGAGTTCCTGAGTTTAAATTCCCAGCAACCACGTGGTGACTTACAACCATCAGTGATGAATGAGATCTGGTGCCCTCTTCTGGCATGTAGGCAGAACACTTACTACATAATATATATACATACATACATATATATGCATACACATATGTATGTATACATATACATGTGTGACTATACTGGCTTTTTGAGACAGGGTTTCTCTGTAACAGCCCTAGTTGTCTAGTTGTCCTGGAACTAGCTCTGTAGACCAGGCTGGCCTCGAACTCCCAGAGATCCGCCTGCCTCTGTCTCCCGAGGGCCGGGATTAAAGGCATGCGCCACCACCGCCCGGCTAAGGGCTAAATATATATATATTAAGATTTATTTCTTAGCCGGGCCGTGGTGGCGCATGCCTTTAATCCCGGCCCTCGGGAGACAGAGGCAGGCGGATCTCTGTGAGTTCGAGACCAGCCTGGTCTACAAGATCTAGTTCCAGGACAGGCTCCAAAGCCACAGAGAAACCCTGTCTCGAAAAATAAAAAGATTTATTTCTTATGTATACAACATTCTGCCTCCATGTATGCCCACATGTCAGAAGAGGGCGCCAGATCACATTACAGATGGTTGTGAGCCACCATGTGGTGCTGGGAATTGAACTCAGGGCTTCTGGAAGAGCAACCAGTGCTCTTAACCACTGCGTTATCTCTCCAGCCCCAATAATTTTTTTTTTTTTTTTTGGATTTTTGAGACAGGGTTTCTCTGTGGCTTTGGAGCCTGTCCTGGAACTAGCTCTTGTAGACCAGGTTGGTCTCGAACTCACAGAGATCCGCCTGCCTCTGCCTCCCGAGTGCTGGGATTAAAGGTGTGCACCACCACCCGGCAATAATTTTTTTTTTTTTAAGATTTATTACGTATACAGTATTCTCGGTATTCTGTCTGTTTGTATGCCTGCAGGCCAGAAGAGGGCAACAGATCTCATTACAGATGGTTGTGAGCCACCATGTGGTTGCTGGGTATTAAACTCAGGGCTTCTGGAAGAGCAGCCAGTGCTCTTAACCTCTGAGCCATCTCTCTAGCCCCTAAATAAACCTTTAAAGAAACAAAAGCTGTTTTAGCCTGGTACATCTTTAATCTCAGTACTCAGGCAGAGGCAGATCTCTGAGTTGGAGGCCAGCCTGCTCTACACAGAACCCTGTCTCAAAGCCCACCCGGCACCCCAAAATAAAAATAGTTTGGGTTGGGTATCATTAAAAGTTTGACATAGTCAGGGGTAGCAAAGATCTTTAAACCCAATACTGAAGAGGTAGAGCAGACAAATTTTGAAGTTTGAGGCCAACCTGGTTTAGAGTGAGTTGCAGGGCAACACAGAGAAACACTATTGGATGGGGTGGGTCTTAAGAGTTTGGCATAAGTATGATGTTGGAAATTTCCTTGTGACTCCTGGTTGGGACTACTAATGAACATTGAGTTCTGTCACTTTGTCCATTGCCTCCAAAAGCTGCTTGTTTGTCTTTGCAGGACTGATCAGTGGTCGTCTAGTTCTTCACAGTGCTCCAAAAGTCTAGTTTTGGAATATGCACCAAGTCACTGGGGATGTGTGGGGCTTTTTGTGGATTAGCTTTAGTTACCACAACTGGAAGGTACTTATAGATGGTCTTTCATGTAGGGAAACACAGGTATTCAGATGCAGTTAAATGTTCTAAGTGGAAAGAGTTGACACTAATGTGCATTTCTTAGTGCTAGGTCATGTTATTTTCAGTTTGCAGATGGATACTGAAGGTGCAGCTTTCTTTATAGTTAGGCCAGGAGCTGGGTTTGAATTTTCATCTTTTAGAATTTTTACCCTTAAACCACTATGTTATGCCAGATATCTAAGACTTAGAGAACTGGCCGGGTGGTGGTGGCACAGGTGGCGCACACTACAGAGAAACCCTATTTCAAAACAAACAAAACAGAAAGACTTAGAGAACTGAATTATTCTCTACTCCCAGGAAAAAACTATGAAGGGGAAGTGGAGTCTCCAAGATCTGAGTTTTTGTGAGTATGCGCATATGGAGGTCAAAGACAACCTTGGTTGGTCCTTTTCTACCGTGTTTGAATTAGGGTCTCTGAACTTTCCATTTAACCAAAGAGGTTAGTTTGTTTTTAGCTTTTATATATATAGGTTCTGGCATCTGAATTCAGGTCCTTATGTTTGTTCATCAAGTACTTTACCTGTCCCCTCAGCCTCTCCTCAGCTGCTGAAGCTGTTAGAACTGTGCAGCTTCAGACTGGTTGTGGAGGCATGCAACTTTAATCTGAGCACTTGAACAGGCAGAGAAATCTCTGAGTTCAAGGCCTGTCTGACCTTTCTATTGAATTCTTTTTTTAACTATTGTTTTGTGTGAACTATTTTTTTTAAAAAGAATTTATTTTATTTTATTTTTTGTTTGTTTTTCGAGACAGGGTTTCTCTGTGGCTTTGGAACCTGTCCTGGAACTAGCTCTTGTAGACCAGGCTCGTCTCGAACTCACAGAGATCCGCCTGCCTCTGCCTCCCGAGTGCTGGGATTAAAGGCATGCACCACCACCACACGGCCTAAAAAGAATTTATTTAAAAAAAACTTGAGACGGACTCAGCATGTAATTCTGTTTTTGAACTCAAATATTTGCCTGCTTATGTCTTCCAAGCTTATCTTTTTTCTTTTTAAACATAAATCTATATTGGTTCTTTTATTTTACATCATGCACCATAATCCTGTTTGCTTCCCAATACATCCATATCTGCCCCACCCATGCAGCATGTCCCCTCCCAAATTAATTAAAAAAACAAATCACCTCACTTTCTAACACTTCATGGGAAGCTGCAGTGTATCACACTTTTGTGTACCCTTTTGTCCAATCAGCTTATCTCTGGCACACCATCACTGGACCATCACTGAAACTCCTTTTGGGTATATATCCTGTTGTTCCCCTCTGGAATCATGGAGATCCTGTGGTTATCTTCTGCAGGATCAGCCCCTTCACACACTCCAGCAGGTCATAGATGGGGCAGATGTTAAGTGTGGGTTGACCCAAGGCCCAGGATATTCGTTTAGGTGGTAGCTGAGTTGGTTGGTTCAGACCATTGGAACTGTGCCCCTCAGGCGAAGGACAGAGTCAGCTTTCCTAGGCTCATGTCATCTGGGTCAGCCGGTGGTGAGAGGTGGGGCCATCTCTCCAGAGTGAGGAGTGGAGTTCCGGTTTTAGTGTCCAGTGAGGCTGGGCAGGGCAGGCTCAGCACAGCCCTCAGATTTTAACATGCATGGTTCCTATGACCCCCTATGGTAACAACAGGCCATGGACATCATCACAGACCCAGCTGCTATATCATCTCCCCGATGTCACTATGGTCCCTGTGGCAGCATAGTCAGATCAGTATGGCCCAGTGGCAGCAAGGTCCATGGACACCAACATGGTCTCAGGTGGCTGTCCACACCTGGTCATCTGCATATCCCCTGGTATGTACAGGGGCTAGGGATATCAACCCAGACCCTGGTTGCTACTGGGTCATGGACCCAGACATGGCCCATGGCAGCAGCCCAGGTGAGAGACACCATGACCCTGTATGACAGTGTGGGCCACCCAGATTGGCATGGCCCTAGTACAACACAACCCTCAGACCCCAACATGGCCACAGGTTACATCCTAGACCTGGGCATCCATGTGGCCTTTGGTACCATGGACTATATCGACACAGAACCTAGCTGTGGGAGGACCATGAACCCAGACATGGTCTCCAGTGCAGGCCATTGATATTGGTGTGGCCCTCAGACACTAACATGGCCTCAAGTGGTGGCCCAGACCTCTGGCATCAGGCTGGCCTTCTATAGTATCAGGAGCAACAGACATCAACTTAGACCCTGACTGTGGTAGGGCCATGAACCCAGACATGGTCTCCAGTGCAGGCCATTGATATTGGTGTGGCCCTCAGACACTAACATGGCCTCAAGTGGTGGCCCAGACCTCTGGCATTGGCATGCTCTTTGATGGTATCTGGAGTCATGGATATCAACACAGACTGTAGCTGCAGTAGGGTCATGGAGCAGCTATGGCTCCAGGTGACAGTGCAGGCCAGATTGGCATGGCTCCACTGGTGGAACAGTCTTTAGAATTAACATGGTAACAGGATATGCTCTAGACCCCAGGCATCTGTGTGGCCGTTGGTGGCATCATATGGACGTCACAGATCCTGGCTGTGGTAGGACCATGAATTCAGATATGGTCCTCAGCAGTAGCCTGTGCTCTGATGTCACCATGACCCCAGGTGGCAGTGCAGGCCACTCAGGATGGCATGATCCCACCAGGAAAGTGGCGCCTGGACACCAACGTGACCCCAGGTGGTGGCCCAGACTCCTGGCATTGGCATGGCCTTTAATGGTATCAGGAGTCACAAACATAAACACATACCTTGGCTGCGGTAGGATCATGGACCCAGATATGGCCCTCAGCAGCAGCCCTGGCCTGGATGACATCATGACTCCAGGTGACAGTGCAGGCCACTCAGAATGGTGTGGCCCTAGTGGTGGCACGGCTTTGGGTGCCACCATGGCCACAGACTCCAGGCATCTGTGTGACTTTTGGCGGCACCATGGACCACAGACATCAACAAAGATCCACACATGGTCTTCACCATGTATGGCCCAGTCTCAGATGTCACCATGGCACTTTGTGGCAGTGCAGGCCACTCAGATCTTTATGGCCCTAGCTGCAGCATGACCCTCAGATCCCACTCTGGGCTCAGGTGACAGCCCAGACCCTGTGTAATTGCATGGCCTTTAGTGGTATCAGGAGCCATGGCCAAGCTTGTCTTTAAAAATGGTTTATTATTATGAATGCGTTTTCCATGTGCATCAGTACCGGCGAAGGCCAGGAGAGGGCATCACATTCCCTGGAACAGGTGTTAAAGCCTGAGCCTTCATGTGGGCACTCTAAACAAAACCTGGGTCCTCGGGAAGAGCAGCTACTACTCTTGACTGCTGAGTCGTCTCTCTAACCCCAAGGCTTATCCTTTTAAAAATGTGTGTGTATGTGAGCATGTATGTCTGTTCTTTCTGGTGCTGTGCTGCACACTAGCTGGCCTGGGAGCTTCAGGGCCATTCTAGCTCTGCCTCCCATCTAGTATTCTTATGTCTCTTCTCTGTAGTGTTGGGATTAACAAGTGTTCTCATCCCAAGGGTGGGGCAACAAGCCCAGGGTTCAGGCATGGTAGATAAGCCCTCTATAGTAGAGTTCTATCCCTGGCTCTGTAGCTACTCTTGCAAAAGTGTTGCTTATGGTCCTGTCTGATGGAACCACTAGGGTCCTCTGGAGTTTTATTTTCTCAGTCAAGTTCTTAATATCCCTATATGCCTGGCTGACCTGGAACACTGTAGACCAGGCTGGTTTGGGTAGCACTGGGATTGCCTAACAAGTTTATGTGAAAATTAAAGAAACAAACATAGGAGTTGGAAGAAAAAGTTTTTGTCTTTTAATGACAGGCCCAGTTTATTAGAAGGCCTTTGTGAAGATGCACTATGGCAATAGTTTACTTTGCCATAGACACTGGGAAGTGTTTTCTGAGCCAGCAGTTGGCCCTTTGAGCATGCTGGGACAAGTAGATTTCAAGGCTTTCCAGAGTTGTATTCCAAGTGTGTATGTAGTGCCTGGTGTGAGCACATGTGGATGTGGGGTACATGTGGAAGCGTGTGAGGAGATGGGCTCGGGTGGGCTTTAGGACCAGGCTGCAAGTCCAGGTCTGACCAGTTTTGGTGACTCAGGCCTTTGGAGGTAGACTAGAAGCAGGGAGGACCCATTAGAGGCCTGTTGCAGCTAAGAGGCTACACCCAGTCTGATAGGGGGAGTGAAGTTGGTAGGTGGTTGGCGTTCTGGGGCTCCTTGGTAACCTGCGGGTACCTCTGCCTCTGCTGTGAAAATAGTATAACTATGGGAAAGGTAGAGCATTTAAAGTTGTTTCTAGATGCCTCTGGCACAGCTGCCCCTCCCAGTTCTAAGCCCTGTTGTACATACCCTCACTTTAACCTGATCTGGATAGATGTGTTGTGTTCCTATGAGTAGTCCCTTGGGAAAATACGGAAAAACTCCCAAATGGGGAACCAGGAATCATTTGAGAAGTCTTAACACTAGAACAGTGAAACCAGAACTCTGGAATTTTAGGGTTCCAGGGGTTAGAGCATTGTAGGTACATGATCTGCCACTGAGCCCGCCCTTTACCCCATTTGACCTTAGAAAGGTAGCTTAGCTAGGCACGAACATCCAAGGGAGCAGAGAAAACACAAGTTCAAACTGGTTTTTTAAAAAAAAATTGTGTATACAAAGTTAGGAGCTAGATGGGTAGGGGCTGTAGCTGGAGAAAGTACCTCAGCTCTTTTCCAGGTCCGCCACCAAGTAGGGCTGTGTTTCCTTCAGGGCGTCGAGGAGCAAGTTCTTGCAGGTCAGGTCCCAGGATGGAGCGAAGCTGAAGAGCTTTCTCATCTTGTTTGGATTGGTGGTCTCTGCTCGAACTGCCTGATACTGTTCCTCATTCAGCACTCTGCCATACAGGATATCGAGGACACCGTCGACGTCTGTGACCCTGGCAATGAGGGCTTGCCTGTGCTGGTCAGTGAAATGTGCTGGGGACAGAAGTCAGAACAATGTTGAGCACTGCTTCAAATTTTAGTAATTGTAGTTTTAGAGGTGGGGGGATCAAGGAAGGCCACCCACCAAGACTACATAGGTGAACTATTCTCCTGCCCCAGAATGCGTGGGTAGTAAGTAGGTAGGGTTAGTTTTGGCTCTGGCCTTGGCACTACAGATAGGCTGTGCAAAGGTGTGGTAGGGTGGGGAGGCCTCACCTGTTCGGGCTCCCTTTGGAAGAGGGGCACTGGTTGCAGCTGCCACAGCTCCGGACGCTGTAAAGAAATGTCAGGTGGTTCTTTTCCGTTATCAACAGTCTGTCTGGAGCTGGCTCCCCTTCCACCCAGGGTGCTAAGTTCAAGGCTACAAAGGGAAGATCTCTTTGCTTTTGAAGGAGGAAAAGAAAACTAAGAGCCAAAGAGGCAGGCCTGGCAGGGTGCAGGAAGTTGAGGGTAGCTGGACAGGCACAGCTGCACTCACCTTTCTCAAAGACTGTTTGCAGTTGCTTAGCCAGCTCCTGCATGCCCATGTCTCTAAGCACAGTCATTGTGAGCTCCGTGCCGTAAGACTCCAGGTAGAAGCTGACAAGCTTGTCCGTGAGGTCTATGGCGTCCATCGGCAGCAGGATCCCCCGTGGGATGCGTCCGTAGCCCTCGCGCAGCGGCACCGACAGCAGCTTCATCTTGAACTTTTTGAGCTCATCCGCTGTCAAGTTTTCAAGAGCGTCCAGGATGGCATCCCGCGCCTGCCCCATGGCTCTCGGGTTCGCAGCCGCGGTGGCCTGCTACCCTTGCCGTGGCCGGCTGAGACCAGGAAGTCAGCAGCCTAGGCATCCGGATGGGCGGGCCGAGACTCCCCCACCCTCTTCCAGTTACTGCTCCCTCTCTTGCCCCAGCTTGCAAGTGACTTTGAGACTCCTCTCTTGGCTAGGCAGCAGAGGGAGTTGGTGGAGGTGTGTTGGGGGTGGGGGAATGGGGATGGAGGGTGGAGCAAATTGCTATTCTCTGGCTTTTTTGGGAGATGTTCTGGAGTTCTTGCTTGTAAACCAGCCGGCGCTGATCAGCAACCTGTTTCTGTTTATTCTGAATTTACTACTGGAATATATAGATACTTAGGATCTTGGAAATCTAGAAGCTCAAAATCTCATTTCCCCAGATCTTAGGATCCTCTCACATGCCATAGTATATTAGAATTGTAACAGCAAGAGCACTAAGCCCCCTAATGCCACAGAAAAAAAGAAGTGTAAAAGACAGTGACTACTTAGCCTTAGTTTCAGGCATACTTATTAAACATTTTCTTCATCCACCAGGCTTAAGAGTCCCTCCCCACCTATCCACCCAGACAATACTACAAACTACTGCTAGTTAACATAATTACTTATTTGTAGCTCTTGTGGTATTTTTTTTTTTTTTTTTTGGTTTTTCGAGACAGGGTTTCTCTGCAGCTTTGGAGTCAGTCCTGGTACTAGCTCTTGTAGACCAGGCTGGTCTCGAACTCACAGAGATCCGCCTGCCTCTGCCTCCCGAGTGCTGGGATTAAAGGCGTGCGCCACCACCGCCCGGCTCTTGTGGTATTTTTTGGGGGAGGTTGCTACAATGCTGGGGACTGTGCCAAGGGCAGACGACATAGACATTACCTAACGATGTGCTATTTATTTTAGATAAGGTCTAGGTGTGTAACCTAAACTAGTTTTGAACTCTTGGTCCATTTGCTCAGTCTCATGATGACTGGAATTGGAATTGCAGGTGTATTCTACCACATCTGGACTAAGACTCGCCCCCCGCCCCCCAGATACCATCTGGCTGTCCTAGAACTCAGAGATTCACCTGTCTTTGCCTCTCAGGTGCTGGGATTAAGGTGTGCACCACCAGGACGGGTAAAGTTCTCTCTCTTAACACTGTTAAGTTGTGGATTAAGTTTTCAGGGCTATAGAGTGTCTCCATCCTGAGGCATGGTGTTCCAGTAGCAACCATCGTGGGACAACTAGTGTCCCTGACTCATAAAGCTTGTTATGGCTCCTCATTAATCCCTATTCTTCCAAAAATTTCAGCTCATTATGACCAAAAGGACACATCTTCCTAACCTCCACAAAGGATTCTGCCCCTCTCTACTTTTGTGATTCACCAGGCTCCTTGGCTTGGCCTTTGAGAGCCTGTGTTAGCTTCTTCTGTGGTTCTTTTGTTTTGCTGGCTTTTGGATTATAGTACAGCACTTATTCTGCTTGGGTCCTCTTCTCTTCTGTTCCTTTTGCTGAGCCTGTCCTTTGACAGAAGTCACCTTCTTGGGTTGGAGAGATGGCTCAGCGGTTAAGATCACTGGCTGCTCTTCCAGAGGACCCAGGCTCAGTCCCCAGCACCCACATGGCAGCTCACAACTGTCTGTAACGCCAGTTCCAGGAGATCCTCACCCAGGCATACATGCAGGCAAAACATTAACATACATAGATAAATAAATAAACTGTCTTTAGAAAGTCACATTTTCTAAGTAATGTCAACTTTTTTTAGGCTGTGATCTTCCATATGTGTCACTTCTATGCTTTTCTACAGTGAGGGAAGGGCAGGCGCACTCAGGTGGGATGCTCAAGAGCACTTAGCGTAGGGCCGGCAGCTCATCGTCTAGGTCCTGTCTTCTTTTTAAAGCTTTGGTTGAACCTAGGGCATCATTCATTTGTTTGTTTAATTTCTGTTCTCATCCCATCTTTCTCTGCTATTTTTATTTCCTGGGCAAAATGGATTTTCCTTGGTTTCTCCTCTGGATGTCCCTCCATGTCTTTATCATAGTTTTTATAATGTGTCTGTTTACTTTTTCTTTTTTATGTTTATCTATCTATCTATCTATCTATCTATCTATCTATCTATCTATCTATCTATCTATTCGAGACAGGATTTCTCTGTGTAACAGTCCTGGCTGTCCTGGAACTCTCTGTAGACCAGAATGGCCTCGAACTTTCAGAGATCCACCTGCCTCTGCCTCCCGAGTGCCAAGATTAAATGTGTGCACCACCACTGACTGTCTTAAATTTTATTTATTATTGTGCATGGGTGTGTGTGGTTGTGATTTGGTGTGCATAGAAGTAAGAGAATAGCGTTTGAGAGCTAGTGCTCCCCTGTCACCATGAATTCCAGAAACTGAACTCAAGTTCCTGGCTTGTGTGTGGTGCAGGACAATTCTGTATCCTGTCAATCATGTTTTAAATAAATGCTGATTGGCCAGGCAGGAAGTATAGGTGGGAAAACCAGACAGGAAGTAGAGGTGAGAACAGGAGATTTGGGAAGCAGGAAGCTTCCCTGGCATTCCTGCGCAGACCACCAAGGAAGCAGCATGTGTCCCTGTCCCAGCTGAGAAAAGGTACCAGCCATGTACCTGGCATGGATGGGAACAATGGGTTAATATAAGTTATGGGAGCTGGTAGGAAGACTGAGCTAATGGGCCAATCAGTTAATAACCTAATGTAGACTCTCAGTGTGATTTCTTTGGGGCTTGCCGGCTGTGGGGTACCGGGCAGGACAGAAACCCCAACGAGCAGGCCCCTCATGTTACATGTGTGTTAAACTACATTATTTATTTTGATTTTATAAGATAGGGTCTCTAATTTGATTTGTAATTGAAGATGACCTTGAGCTCTTGATCCTTCCGTACTGACCTCAAATGCTGGGATTCCAGCTCTGTATCCTCATACTCTTCTATATGTCTTCTGGCCACATATATTGAGCCTTTGTTCGAATAGGGTGGCCTTTGCTTTTAACTGAAACTTGGGGGCTATAGAAAATTCCATGAGGGAGTAATTGTGTGTGCGTGTGTATGTGTATGATGACTCTGAGGAACAATGGAGCCCTCATACTCACTTCTGGTGGTGAGCACGAGAGGGATCAAGTTGACAATATCTGACCAGTTGCACACAGCTCAGACACAAAGATCCCTGACTGGGATGCTCACCCGACACAGGTCTCAGGAAGTGTTATTAGCACTTAGATAAGATGCCACAGGAAAGCCAGAGACATGGACTGGAGAAATGTTCCCCTTGTTGTCACAGAACTGAAAGTATCACCATGATGGCAGTTTATCTTTGTTTTTTCGAGACAGGGTTTCTCTGTGTAGCTTTGAAGCCTGTCCTAGAACTAGCTCTTGTAGACCAGGCTGGCCTTGAACTCATAGAGATCCACCTGTGAGATTAAAGATGCACACCATCACCACCTGACTTATTTGGCCTCTTTAATCCTCATGATATCCCCAGGACCATGGCCCTATTCTGCTGAAGCTCATTGACATGGGTAATTTTCCCAGGGCACTCAGAGTTAGGATGAGTGTACATTGGTAGCAGCCTGCTGGGAGTTGTGCTTCTGTTTGCATATATTCAGTCATAAGGAATGAATGAGCACTGTTCATGCAATTTGTTTGCTTGCTTCTGAGATAGCATCTCGAATTAATTAACTCATTAATTACTTAGAGACACTGTCTCACTATGTAGTTCTGGCTGTTTTAGAATTCATTATGTAGACTAAACTAGCTCTTTTTTGTTTGTTTTTGAGATAGCATCTTGCATCTATCTATCTATCTATCTATCTATCTATCTATCTATCTATCTATCTACCTATCTACCTACGTACCTACCTATCTATCTATTTGAGACAGTGTCTCCCTATGTACCTCTGGATATACTCTAACTCATTATGTAGACTAAACTGGCTTCAGTCAGGTTCAGAGATCTGAATGCCTCCCGAGTGATGGGATTAAAGGTGTATGCCACTGTTGGGCATGATGGTACAAGTCTTTAATCCCAGCACTTTGGAGGCAGAGGCGAGTGGATCTCTATGAGTTTGAGGCCAGCCTGGTCTACAGAGAGAGTTCCAGGATAGCCAGGGCTACACAGAGAAACACTGTTTCGAAAAACCAAAAACAACCAAAACAAAAAACCCTCAACCCCTTCCCCCACAAAAAAACAACCAACGAACCAACCAGCAACAACAATAAACCCCCAAAAGGTGTGTGCCACTACTCCCAGAGCTTTTCTCACTTTCTAGACCAGAGTAGCCTCAAGTTTCCTTCCTCAGCTTCCTGAGTGCTAGGGTTGCAGGTGTGCGCCATTGCACATTTGTAGATGTATCACTAGCTGTTGGGAGACTTTCCTGGGGTACAGATCGGGACCTCTTCTCTGAGCTCCAGGGACTTGGTTTAGTCTCAGAAGCAGCAACACTGGTTTCTTAGTCCTCCTCCCTTAGACATGGCTTCTTGCTCTGTCTTGTACTGTAACCTTCTTAAGACAATCAATGTCTTTTTCAGTCAAAAGACAGACCTAGTACATTTCTGTCCCCTTTTGGCCCTGGATACACATTCCTATAGATGAATCAAATCTAGACTCTTTAGCCTCAACTTGACAGTGATGGAAATTCTAGACGAGATAAAAATTTTGGATGTTAGATTTTGAAGCTAAACGAAACTGCTTGTGGTTTGGATGACCAGCTCCAAATATCCGTTTGCCCTCCACCCTTCCTGTTACAAACGTCAGTCAAATCCGATCCGTCCAAAATATCAGAGAGGTAGTTGGAGACTTAGAGATAATGAGAATGGGAGAACTAAACCTTCCCTGGACTTTTCAGTTGCCTGGTAAAGAACACTAGCTTCAATCAGGGGCAAGGTTACAACCTGCCCGAAACAGCGGCATTCAAAGACTGTGAAAGACGGCAAAGAACCTCCAAAGAGGAAACTGAGAATTTAAAATAGAAACTCTTGACTGAGACAGCTGATGAGCGAGGAACGAGTATACTTAGCTCAACCCTGAGCAAAACTGGTTGAATCTGATAGTCTAAATGAGAACAAGTTCATTTCTGTCTTTATTTATTTTTGGAATAATAATTGAGCATGATAGTGTGGCATACACTTTAAGTCACAGACAAGCATGGAACAAAATTTATATTCTAACAGAATAAACCAACAAGTCAAATGTATTACATGTTAAATGATGGTAATTGTTATATAGAAAAAGGAATCAGAGAGGGGAAGTTTGGGAAGATGTGTTACTGTCAGCTGTGGCTCATCTGTAGTCATAGTTATTGGCAGGGGGCTTAGGTGGGAAGATGAGTTCAAAGTCAGCCTCAAAACAGACATATCAGTCATGGTCATAATCCCAGTACTTGCAATGTGGAGACAGAGGATCATAAGTTCCAGGTTAGCCTTAGCTGCCACCTGTAGCTTCTGTACCCGGGAATTGGATGACTTCTGACCTCTGTGGGTACCAGGCATGCATAATATAGACAAAACACTAATACAAAGAATATAAATCTAAAAAAGTTCAAAATCAGTTAAACATAACAAATATTTCTGATGAATTGAAAAATACATGACTTTTGGAAAGCTAGGTTTCTTCATTTATCACATAAAGATTATATATGGACACGTATATAAAAATATAAATGAGATTTCTTCCTTTGGCTTGAATATTTTTATAGTTTTCATTCTATTTGGGCTGTTGCCGCCTCCCCCCCCCCCCGCCGCCAATTAGTTCTTTACATAGGCGTGGGAGAGGTTGTGGGACTTGACAAGATCGAATCCTGAATACCTTGCCGTGGATGACCGAACTCACACAGTAATGCGGCTGTACCTAGAGCTTGGGGAGCAAATTAGCAATGGAATTGAAGTTATGGGTGGTTGGGAGCCACCATGTATGTGCTGAGAACCATACTTGGCTCCACTGAGAGAGCAGTAAGTGCTCTTAATCTCTGAGCCACCTGTCCAGCAGAGGGCCATTGTGTGCCACACGAATGAGAGGTTTCCTGTGTAGCCATAAGAGGAACACACTTGGCATGGTAATGCATACATGTGATCCTAGCACTTAGGTGGTGGAGGCAGGAGGATCAGGAGGATCTGGTATATGGGTAGTTTGAGGCCAGCTTGGGCTGCATGACACATTGTCTTGAAGAGCTAAATGCTACAACAACAGTAAGACACTAAGACTGAAAATTAAAAACAAAATATAAGACCTCAATCTTATGTTACTTCATTTCTTCATTTGCTTCCTGATACACAGGGTTTGGCTGCAGCCCTGATGCCCTGGAGCGCATAGCCCTCCCACCTCTCCCTCTTGAATGTGGGATTACAGATGACCACCAGAGCTGGCTTTTTTGCTGTAATTTTTTTTTTTGTTTTTTGAGACAGTTTCTCTGTGTAGCCCTGGCTGTCCTGGAACTCAGGACAGTGCCTCCTGAGTGCTGGGATTAAAGGCATGTGCCACAGCTGCTTGACTCTCTATAATCTATATAATACGTATATATTTAATATATTATCTTTAATATATCTTGATGTTGTGGAATATTATTTTAACTGTGTAAAGAGTGTTACATTTGTTTCTGCTGCCTTTGTGATTGATGCAAAGATATGTTACAAATGTTTGATTGAATAAAAGTTAATCTGGGGTCAGGAGGCTGAGTCAGCAGCTAGCTGACAGGAAGTGGTAGGGAGGAACTAAGCGTAGTGCGGGTTCTTTAGTGGGGGCTGAACAGGACAGCCCCTTTTCTGGGAGATGCAGGCAAGTACAGAAGGTTAGCTACTTGCTAATCAGCCTCCCTGAGTTAGCAGGATTTCTCCTCAACCTTCGAATCCTGAGTTCTATAGAAGGATAGAGATTTAGATCAAGTTTCCTTTAGTGGTTGTGATAGAGCTACTGCGGAGTTGCAATTGCCATTTGGGACATCAGTTACTCTATTGAATGCAAAACAACGTTTGGTACCCAATGGGGGGCACCATAATGTAGTTAGTTCTTTTTCACTCTTTAGGGTCTCACCACCCAGCTCCCAAGTAAATACACAGAGATTTAATTTTACTTATGGTCGCCCAGCCTTAGCTTGACTTGATTCTTGCCAGTTTTTCTTAAATTATCCTGTTTCTCTCTTGCTCTCTGGTTTTTCCAGACAGGGTTTCTTTGTGTAACAGTCCTAGCTGTCCTGAAACTAGCTCTTGTAGACCAGGTTGACCTTGAATTCACAGAGATCCATCTGCCTCTGCTACTGAACTGCTGGGTTTAAAGATGTGTGCCACCACTGCCCAACTAAATTATCCTGTTTCTCTTTCACTGCATTTTTGTTTATGGTCTTTTTATCTTTCTTTATTCTACATATCTTTCTTTTTTTTAAAAAAGATTTTATTTTATTTTACGTGCATTGATGTTTTGTCTGCATTCATGTCTGCATGAGGGTGTTATAAGCTATGGACTTTCATAGCTGAAACCCAGTTTTTGTGTGTAATTATTTATTTGTTCTTAATTGACTTGGAAAATAGGATGTTTAAAACTAAAGATATCAGCTGGGTGGTGGTGGTACACACCCTTAATCCCAGCACTCAGGAGGCAGAGGCAGGCAGATCTCTGTGAGTTTGAGACCAGCCTGGTCTACAAGATCTAGTTCCAGGACAGGCTCCAAAGCTACAGAGAAACCCTGTCTCAAAAACAAACAAATAAACAAACAAAAACAAAAACAAAAACAAAAACCCCAAAAACCCTAAAGGTATCTTTTAAAAGAACTTGCCACTCAGTCTTAACGTCCTGTATAAATGTAATCATGCAAATATTGTCAAGGAGATACTTTTATACAGCTTCATTTTTTCCCCAACAATATGTCATTCACTGCCTATATTGCATTCATAGTGTGCATTTCATACCGTATGTAATGTATTCAGTCGTCCCTTCAAAGACATTCACACTAAATTCTCTCACTGCCTCTTTTATACACAGCACTGCTAAAATGCTGTTTTGTGCTTTGCTTGACTTTATACATAGTAGCTTTCCTAGGGGGGTATGCTTCAAATTCTGAAAAAGCCGGATGAGACTTTGAGTATTGTTGGCACTAAACTAAGGTGCCACTTCCTCTATCTTCTGTCTTGTGACAGATGAGACTGGCAAAAATCCTGTCTCATTTGCTGTTTTAATTTTACATCCAATAATAAGGTTGAATAAAATTTTATTAATGGAAAGCTAAAAAAAGAATATAACAACATCTTTGCATCATTAAATATTCCACAGCATAGATGAATGTGACACATCTTAAACTAATATTCCACAGCATCTTCATCCTTTTGCCTCAGCTTCTCAGGCACAAGTCACCCCACACCAATCTCTCTCTTTTTTTTTTTTTTTAAGATTTATTTATTATGCGTACAGTGTTCTGCATGTACGCCTGAATGCCAGAAGAGGGCACCAGATCTCACTATAGATGGTTGTGGCTCTTCTAAGCCATCCATCTCTCTAGCTCCTGCCCCCAACCCCTTGCTCTAATTATTTTTTTAAAATGGTTTAAAATTTATTTTATTTTATGTGTATGGTGTTTTGCCTGCATGTACGGTTATGTGCCATTGTGTGCCTGGTGCCCACAGAGGTCAGAGGAGGGTGTCAGGTTGCCAGGAACTGGAGTTACAGATGGTAATGAGCCACCACGTAGGTACTGGGAACAGAGTTCTCCGGAGGAGCAGATAGTGCCTTTTAACCAATGTGCTGTCTCTCTAGCCCGGTTATTTAAAGACAGTGAGGGAATATTCTCTGTCTTGCCACTATAGGGCATCGCAATGACACTCAGGAATTAAAAAAAAAACCCCAGGAGTTTGAAAAGGCATCACTGAAAGGTTGACATCAAGAGGAGACGTGAGGGCAGAAGTACAGGAGCCATGCAGTTTCTGGGGTTGAAGGAAAATTGTAGTCAGGGGGTGGCAAGAACAAGTCCTTGAGGAACAAGGTGGAAGGGCTGAGACCCACAGGTCGGAGCAATGAACATGTTCAGACAGGATGTAAACTGTAGGCCATAAGGAAGACGAGTAGCATGAAGAAAGCCTGGGTGCTCCTGGGGCAAGCTCCAGCTCCGAGCTGCAGACTCTGGGCTCAGTTCATTCAATCGCCTACCTATCATTCATTTTCCAAGTGTTTTGGGAGGGGTGCTTCGTGCCAGGGCCTATGTCAGAAAACAGGGAGAAAATACCCTCACCTCAGCTGTGGAAGAAGAAAACCCTTCAGGGCTGGGGAGGTCCTGCCTTCCCACAGGTGGAGGTGGCACTGTCAGTGTGGCTCCGAACTGAGTAGGTGAACTAACTGCAGACAAGGAGGAAGGAAGCCAGAGACTGTGGAAGTGAGAGTCGGAAGGAGGGGCAGCCCTTGGCGGCTGTCTTCTCTGTGTGTGCAGAAGGTTCTGCTTCCGCACTGATTCTAAGCTCTGCCCTGGACGGGCCAGGACAGGTGGCCTGGACATGAGATGTCTGCCTGTTGACTACTCACACTTCACTTTTAGACCGGTTTCCAGAAGCTGTGGGAGGGAACGGGCAGGGCAGCTAAATATAGCTCTCGGGCCACTGAACTATCTGGGAGGGTCTGCCCTCTGCTCAGTATGTGCTCTGTCACCTGTTCAGTCCACTGACTGCCATCTGGCCCTGAGTCCCTGCCCTTGCACCGAGCCTGCTGCTTGCTTCTTGCTGATCTCTGGACGCAGCTCTCTTCACCCTGCTGGTAGGCCTGTCCCTGACGGTTCCTCCTCGGTTCTTTTCTGGCCCAAGTTCTCCCACCAGATCTGTGAGTCCTGTCGGCTGGAGATATGGGGGAGGGGAGGGCTGGGTATGCTAGAGAGGTCAGTGAGCAGACAGTTGGGGAGGGGATTCTGGATAATTCCAGAAGAGTTGGGGCCCAGACATGGGCCAGAGGCATTTAGCCTGGGCTAAATCAGGAGCAAGAAGTGGGTGAGACTGGAACCAGGTCGTGTTTAGAAACCGGGGTTGACAAAGACCCAAATGGGTCATATTTGTTTTTATCTGGGCTGATTGGCAATATCACTCACTTTGGAACACTAAATTTTGTTTACCCGTTCGTTGGCCATAACCAGTCTCTTCCAGTATGGGCTATAAGATAGTTATAGGCTGGGGCTCTGACTGTAGGCCCACAGACCCAGTGTGGAATTGAGCTGGAATTCTGTCTTTGAGTCTCTCAGACAGACTCCTCTTTCCAGGCTCACCATGTCGGCTGCACCAGGCCTTCTGCACCAGGAACTGACCTGCCCACTGTGTCTGATGCTGTTTGATGCGCCAGTGACTGCTGAGTGTGGTCACAGTTTCTGCCATGCCTGCCTGGTCCGCGTGGCAGGCGAGCCTGCCGCTGATGGCACAGTGCCCTGTCCCTGCTGTCAGGCACCCACGCGGCCGCAGGCACTCAGCACTAACCTGCAGTTAGCGCGTCTCGTGGAGGGTCTGGCACAAGTGCCCCAAGGCCACTGCGAGGAACACCTGGATCCACTGAGCATCTACTGCGAGCAGGACCGCACACTTGTGTGTGGTGTGTGTGCCTCTCTTGGTTCGCACCGTGGCCATCGTCTTCTGCCTGCGGCCGAGGCCCACGCACGCCTCAAGGTGTGGGACCCAGCAGGGGGCGGGCTGGGACACAATGGCTAAAAAGAATGGGCTCTGACTAAGGGGCAAGACCACGTGTTGATATGCATTATGATCTTCAGAGAATGGGGGCCCGGGTTGCTAAGGAGGGTGGGCAGGTTAGGTGACCAGGGGAAGTGGCCAAAAGGCCGCAGAAGTCTTCTTGATGAGCAAAACTCACAGGAACCCTCTAGGAGCAGCGTGCAGAATAGCGCTTGCCTGGCTGAAGTCCTCCAGCAAGCCTAGAAAAGCCTGAAGGGGATCTGACCAAATCGTGGTGTGCCTGGCAGATTGATACTGGGTTACCGCCTACCGCCCACATGCTTTTTGGTGAACTGGATGGACCTGCTAGATTGGCGTATTTGTGGGGTGAGGTATCTGGGAAGGCTAGCTGATGGGGAGTTAAAGGCAAGGCCAGGAGTTCTGGAACCCGGCTGTCTAGTTGTCTACTGTGCATGGCAGAGGTTCATTCATCCCTCAAGCTGCTAAACTTGTGTGAGCATGAAGCTCGAGAGGGATGTGGGAAGGGCAAGGCTGGGGGGGGGAGCACTGAGACTCCAGTCTAGGCTGTTATTCTGATTGGAGCTAGAATAGCACAGTGGTGCTCTCCCAAGTTGCACTAGGAAAAATATCCAATTGTAGTCAAACGGACACGCCAGGTATACATGCTCCTACAAGTCATGGGCATCACAGATTACATGCATTCAGATACTAGCAGGTATGTGCCCAGTTGGCCCAGAAATGTCTGTTATTAAGCATTTATTAGCCTGTGGAAAAGTGAGCAGGTGCAGAGGCGCGGGGAGGAAGTAGGGTCTGGAGCGGTCCTTCAGGCCAGCCGAGCCACTGCTATTATCTTCCACTGCCACTGAGGCATTGCGCCTCATCTTCACTGGCCTTTGCCTTCCCAGGGCCTCGCCTCACAGCCCTCCTCCCTGCTCCTGCCTCGCTCAGTCCAGCTAGGAGTCCACCCAGCCCAGTTTCCTCTTTGCTGACCCTAGAACTCTAAACCTAGCTCACTTTTATCTGAAGAGAGGCTAAAACCTGTGGAATAGAAGTGTGAGGCTTCTGGGAACGTGTAAGGAGCAGATGTAGTATTCCAGTCTCAGTGACCGGCATCAGGGTCTGAAGAAGGAGATCCTAGAAGAGAGACAGAAAGAGGAAGGGAACAGGAAGGCTCTGGGACTTGTCCACTTCTGCACACCCATGCCCTGCAGCATGGCTGCTATGAGTTTGGCACCATAGTCCTTGAAATAGAAGGCAACCGGCCTGTTGGTGAGGTTGGTGGCATCCAGCGGCCAAGCTCCCCTCACCTCCCACGATACGTCGAAAGCCACCACTTCAAGCTTGAACTTTCTGAGCCAGTCTGCTGTCAGATTCTCCAGCACCTTCTGGACGGGGCTTGTTTACCATGGCTCCGAACCTCTGATTGCAGGCACCCAGAGCAATCAGGTTAGCCTCAAGAGAGGACATCTGAGGTGGAGGCTGATCTGGCAGCTAGCCAGCGGTCCTTGGTTCAGACCTGTGACTTCCCCTGGGCGAGTATTCCCCAACAAACGCCACCTGTGTCTTCAGTTTCCCCAGGGGAGGTGTCACTTGGTAGAAGTGGGGTGTGACTGTTCCCATTCTGCAGAGGAGGAAACTGAGGGGAGTAAGGGTGGTGAGAAGGCAGAGGTGACTGGCAGGACCTTTTAGAAGCTCTTCCGAGCCTGCAGTTCAGGGATCCCTAACCAGCCCACAGTGGGATTTAGCTGACTCATAGCGGGTATGCACGTTAAATTTTCTGTTCTCAGAGCCCATAGGTATGTAAAGGGGCTGACTAGAGCTCCAGGCACCTGGGACGGGATTTTTAAGTAAGGGGTGAAACCCAGGAAAGGAAGATTGCATTC
Organism: Dicrostonyx torquatus; assembly: GCA_028555095.1. Lineage (NCBI taxonomy): Eukaryota > Metazoa > Chordata > Mammalia > Rodentia > Cricetidae > Dicrostonyx > Dicrostonyx torquatus. The sequence goes on along the minus strand of JAQHUG010000016.1, from coordinate 6,398,474 downwards.
CTCTTCCTCCTTCCTTTTTTACTTCCTCCTCCTCCCTCCTCCTCCTCCTTCTTCCTCCTTTTCTTCCTTCCTCCCCCCCCCAATTTTCTTCCTCTTCTCTTCCTTCTTTACTTCTCTGAGACAGGGTACTATTACATAGGTCAGACTGACTTCAAATTTGTGATCCTCCAGCCTCAGTCTCTCCAGTGCTGGGGTTACAGACATGCACGATCATGCTCCACCTCATTTCTGTTTTTATAAATCCTTTACTCATCTCTGGAAGCCTGCTGTGTGCCACGTGCTACACTTTCCAGTCTGGTGATGGTCTTGTTTGTGATCCTTGCAAGGACCTACACTGAAGTTAACTGGGGAAAGTAAGGATAGTGGGGAGTTAGGAAAATAGACCATGGCGACAAAGAATGAAGTATGGCCAGGTCTGGAGGCCTACAAATGGGCTGGGGACTAAGCAGAGGGCTGGAGAAGGAGCTGCCATTGAGAGGAGAAGTACAAATGGTGAGATAAGGGGCTGTGTTTCGGGGTGGCATCCCTAGCATCTCTTTTATCCTGTCCCGTAGACACAGCTTCCCCAACAGAAACTGCAGCTGCAGGAGGCATGCATGAGAAAGGAGAAAAGTGTGGCCGTGCTGGAGCATCAGTTGGTGGAGGTGGAGGTGAGGGGGCTAAGGGTGGCAGAGCCTGTAGGATCTGTAGGTCCAGGCTGAGGATGGCTAGGCAAGAATCTTCTCATCCTTATCTCAGGAGACAGTACGTCATTTCCGGGGAGCTGTCGGGGAGCAGCTAGGGAAGATGCGGGTGTTCCTGGCTGCCCTAGAAAGTTCTTTGGACCGTGAAGCGGAAAGGGTGCGGGGTGAGGCTGGGGTGGCCTTGCGCCGGGAGCTGTCAAGCCTGAATTCCTACCTGGAGCAACTGCGGCAGATGGAGAAGGTTCTGGAGGAGGTGGCTGACAAGCCACAGACAGAGTTCCTTATGGTGAGCACTGAAGGGCCACCCCTCCCTGCCTCCTGACCATGACTCAGTTTTCAGAGACCTCATCCTGTTGTCATATGGGGACCCCGAAGCCCACAGCAGTGAAGGGATAAGCTAGGACTTCATATCACAGTTGGGTCTCTGAACTGTTGTTCAGAGTAGATAGAGCATAAGTGTCTAAGTGGAACCATTCATGTCAGAAAGGGTACAGGTTTGTGTGTCTGTTAGGACCGTCTTCTAACAGGTAAATGTATGGCTCTGGGATAAGGAAGGGCATCTTTTTCTGTTCACATAAATGTTAATATCCAAGAGTGTCTTTGAGTCCTGGGTTTCTTTAGGCTTTTCTGACCCCACATTCTTGGTTGTCTATTTCACCGTTAGAACTCCCAGAGTCGTCGTCCCCCTCCCCGCTTCATCTCCGTTCTCGTTTTCTCTTTCTCCAGAAATACTGCTTGGTGACCAGCAGGTGAGAACCTGTCTCTTTCTTTGGCTGAACTTGCTTGCCCTAGTCTTCCAGGGACACCCTCTGCTAGCAATGTGCTTTTCATCTCATTTCTGTGCACTGCGTTGAACACAGAAATGAAACGGCCTTGGTCCTTACTCCTGGCAACCTCATATACTGGTGCCATGGTGCCACAGATGTGGACAGGTCACAGGTATCATTTCAAGACTGCTGGGAGGGACGGGGGAGCCAAAGGAGACTCCCCAGAAGAACAGACAGTGGAGTTGAATCCTGGAGGAATGGACCCAAGTTGGGGAAGTAACACGCAAGTGCAGGCTGGCTTAACTCACAATGTAGGCAGGCGGGAACTGATGAGCTTAGCCTCTCAGATGCTAGGATGAACGGCATGGACCACAATGTAGCAATACATTCATCCCTGTTGTGCAGCTGCCCTCTTCATTCATTTCCAGAATTTCCCATATTCCCAAGAAGAAGTTTTAGTGGAAGAGTTTAAGGCAGGGGTGTGATGTGGGGCGATCCTGAAAGTCCCCTCCAACAACCTGTGTCCCCCCCATCCCGGAGTAATTCCTTCTACCCCCACCCCCACCGTCACCTCTGCACTCCCTTACCCAGGCTGCAGAAGATCCTGTCGGAGTCCCCACCACCTGCAAGGCTGGATATCCAACTGCCTGTCATCTCAGATGACTTCAAATTCCAGGTGTGGAGGAAGATGTTCCGGGCTCTGATGCCAGGTACCGAGAGGAGCAGCTCTGGGTTTGTATAGCTGTGGGGTTGGTGGGAGGCCCAGGGCACAGGGGCTGGCCTCCCAGCCCTGCCTCAGAAAGCCATGGAAGAAGCTACACTGTGCCTCTTAGATTCTTCCGTGCAGCTCCCTAAGCCGTGAGGGCCTAGAGTTTACAGTGGGTAAATGACTCGGAAAGCACCCAGCTGACCCCAGGAGCGCTGCTATGGCGGGGTCTGGGTTTTTGACTGTGTGATCCTTGGCCAGTTCTTGTCCTTTTCTGACCATAGAGATGATGGTTCCTGCTGGCTGGGGGTTGAGGTTTTGTAGTGTTCTTGTAACCCTGGGGACAATACTGCACCTGACACTGCCTCTGGGAACCTGTGACTGGGAGCCAAGAGCTCAGCCTGGTCTCCTAGGAGCTAACATTTTTGGGTGCCCACAGGACACACACACACACAGAGCTACTCAGCCTTTATTGTCTCTGGTCCAGGTGGGGGCGGGAATGAATAGAACTTTGGTTTATTCAAGAATAAACTGTTAAGGCCCAGAGCACATCAAGCCAGACAAGGTCCTGGCTCCTGTTCTGGACCTTGGACGTTTTTGTGGATTTGGAATTCCCCAGTCCTGCCCACCATGTGCAGTTGAGCAAATGTATGGATGTGGGGACTCTAAGGTCCCTAGGTTGGTTGGGAGCAGGAAGGCTCCGTGGAGCCAGCCTGACCACTATCTGTTTGGCAGATCTGGAGGAACTGACTTTTGACCCCAGCTCTGCGCACCCGAGCCTGGTCGTGTCCCCTTCTGGCCGCCGTGTGGAATGCTCGGAGCAGAAGGCACCACCAGCGGGAGAAGACACGCGCCAGTTCGACAAGGCGGTGGCGGTTGTGGCTCAGCAGCTGCTGTCCCAGGGCGAGCACTACTGGGAGGTGGAGGTGGGCGACAAGCCTCGCTGGGCCCTGGGCGTGATGGCGGCTGACGCTCCCCGCCGTGGCCGGCTGCACGCGGTGCCCTCCCAGGGCCTGTGGCTGCTCGGCCTGCGCGACGGCAAGGTCCTGGAGGCTCACGTGGAGGCCAAGGAGCCGCGGGCACTGCGCACCCCAGAGCGGAGGCCGGCGCGCATCGGCCTCTACCTGAGCTTCGCCGATGGTGTCCTGGCTTTCTATGATGCAAGCGACGCCGACGCGCTTGCACCCCTCTTTTCCTTCCACGAGCGCCTGCCAGGGCCGGTGTACCCCTTCTTTGACGTGTGCTGGCACGACAAGGGCAAGAACTGTCAGCCGCTGCTGCTCGTGGGGCCTGACGGCGAGCAGGCCTGAGTTCAGCCCCGTGCCAGTACGAGAGGAGGTCAGGTCCCTAAGGCGGTGGGAGGTTTAGGTCACCTTTGTCAGGCCTGGAGTGGGTTGGGAGGGGGGTTTCTGGAGCTGAAGACTAGGCAGAGGGATGGCTAGGGAGGGGGAGTTTGTGTCACAGAGCTCAAAGAAGTACACGGGTTGGGATGGGCAAGGGACGGATGGTGAGGGATGGAGGCATAGGGTCTGTGAAGTAGGATGATTAGTCAGACCCGTGAGGCAATCTGAGTTTGGATTAAGAGTTCCAGGAGGAAGCTGAGGTTTAGGGAGCCTGGGGAGAAGATGGGATTTAGTGGAGAATCTTGGGAAGTCTGTGGAACGGTGGTTCCTTCAGCCCCACAGCCCGCTCCTGAAGGTCCTCTCCTCCTCACAGCTTGACATTCTCCTTACCCAGCAGGTTTCATCCTGACATCCCCTACTCTGCCTTTTCTTTTTTTCTCTCTTCTCTTCTTTCTTTTTTCGTTTTTGTTTTTTGAGACAGGGTTTCTTTGTGAAACAGTCCTGACTGTTCTGGACTGTCTTTTCAAAGCCCCCAACAATCCTGACAGACTGCTGGTACTGTCTGTACTCCCAGCACTCAGGAGGCTGAGGCAGGAGGATGGAGAGTTGAAAGCCAGCAGGACTCTGTCACAGACAGACAAATGTGCACAGAGCAGTGGCTTGATAAAACTCTGCTGTTTTTCTGAGGTAGCAGACCTGGGGGAGGTCGAAACAGGCTTCTGGATGTGGGAGAGATAGCTCGGTGGTTAAGAACACTTGCTGCTCTTATAGAACATTGAGATTCAGTTCCCAGCACTGATACTGTGGCTCACACACTCCAGTCACAATGACTCTAATGGCCTCTTCTGTCCTCTGTGGGCACTTATGGTACACAGACATATGTGCAGGCAAAACACTCATACATGTAGAATAAAAAAAAATTGCCAAAAACAAAAAAACCAAAAAAAAGATTGCCTCTGTGTCTCTATTTCTATTTTTGCCTCTGTTTCTCTTTGGAGACAAAGTCTTGCTGTGTAGCCCAGGCTGACCTAGAATGCACTGTGAGACCCAAGTTAGTTTCAGATTCTCGATTCTCTCCCTCAGCCTCTGGAGTGAGTGTTGGGGTTTCAGGTGTATGTCGCCATGCCCAGCAAAGATGGTTCTTCTAACAAGTTTCTAAGTGTTCTGTAGCTGCTGGTCACCTGGGATCACACTGAGAGCACACCCTGACTAGTCAGCTGTAAGTGGAGACAGAGGCATTGAGTCTAAACACATTTCCTGGTTCAACCAGCGTTTAAAATCTGCCTGACGGAGAGATGTGGGAGGGAAGAAAGGGAACAACTCTTAGACGCCCCCACCCCCGCTCCTGTGCCTCTAGAATATGTTCCTGTTTGGATAGTGAGGAAATCCCCATGCTTCTCACCAAGAAAAAGAACCTGACATTGTCTGCCTGTGGGCGCTGGATTCAACAGAGGCTTTCTCTGGGGCGCCCGGAACTGGCCCCTTCCTGCTCTCCTGTCCATTCATACTTTCTTGGATTTTTTTTTTTCTTGAGACAGTGTTTGCTTCTCTTTGTAGTCCTGACTATCTGGCCTCAAACTCAGAGATTTGCCTGCTTCTGCTGGAATTAAAGGTGTGTGCTACCACACCCGACTACTTCCTTGGATATATATAAAAAAATGCGTGTATGTGTGTGTGCGCGCATGCAAGAGTGAGCAAGCAAGCATTTGTGGAAGATAGAGGTTGATGTTGTCCGTCTTGTTTGATTCTTCTCCACTTTATGCATTGAGAGAGGGTCTCTTGTTGATCTCAGAGCCCGAGGTTCTCAATTCGGCTAGTCTAGCTGACTAAGGATCCCTGCTTCTCCTCTAGACAGCTGAAATACAGTAGACCGCCATGCTGCCCTGGCATTTCTGTGGCTTCTGTTGATCTGAACGTGGTGTTCACGTCTGCATAGCGAACACTTTAACCTCGGAGCCTCTCAGCCTCTTTTTCCACACAGCCTGCTGGTTTGCACACATCTGCTTTGAGGTGGGATAGAGAGAGGCCGAATCACCAACTGTGCTGCATTCCTTAGCGGGCTGCAAGGCTTTGTAGGATGTTACCCTAGGCCCCATTTATGCCACCTGCTTCCATAAATGCCAGGCTGCAGCGCCATCTTGGGGGGCGATACTGAGCACCCCAGACTGTAAATTCTCCTGCCCTGGAGAGGTAAACCAGACTGGGAGCTCCGTCCTGTGGACTGTCTCCCTAGGACTCCAGCACAAGGCCCAGGAAACCTGCATAGACAGTGTTTGTTTTTTTTTTTTTTTTGATTTCTACTTAAAATTGGGCAAAAGAGCTGTGGGTTGGTTTGCAACAGCCTTCCTTTCCACTTCCCTTCCATGCATGGAACAGCATGGGCCTTTATCAGAAGCTGAGTGAGGCTGGCACCATACTCTTGGGCCTCCAGAATTGTGAGCTATGGAAACCTATTACTTCATATGCTGCCAAGATTCAAGTAATTTATTATGGCAGCAGAGTTAGTCTAACATGAGTTCGTCCCTGTGGGAAAGCTGGGAACCCAGAAGAAGTGTCTCCTGTGACATTTCTTGTGCCTTCTGATGTCTTTTCATAGCACGATGATAAAGCCATACAAGGCATATTTACACTGGAAAACAAGAGCACCTGCTTGTTATGTGTTAGTATTTTTGCTTTTATTATTATTTATAATATTTATTTATTTATTTATTTATTTTTGGTTTTTCGAGACAGGGTTTCTCTGTGGCTTTGGAGCCTGCACTGGAACTAGCTCTTGT
>JAQHUG010000016.1:6250036-6281029 GCA_028555095.1 Dicrostonyx torquatus | reverse complement strand
CTATATTAAGGAAGTGGTCTCCTGTGCCAATGCGTTCAAGTGTACTTCCCACTTTCTCTTCTATGAGGTTCAGTGTGGCTGGCCTTAGGTTGAGGTCTTTAATCCATTTGGACTTGAGTTTTGTGCATGGTGATAGATATGGATCTATTTTCATTCTTCTGCACATTGATACCAAGTTATACCAGCACCATTTATTGAATATGCTTTATTTTTTCCATTTTATATCTTTTGCTTCTTTGTCAAAAGTCAGGTGTTTATAGGTGTGTGGATTGATATCTATGACTTTGATTCAATCCCATTGGTCCTCCTGTCTGATTTTATGGCAATACCAGGCTGTTTTCAGTACTGTAGCTCTGTAATAGAGTTTGAAGTCAGGGATTGTGATGCCTCCAGAAGTTCCTTTATTATACAGGATTGTTTTTGGCTCTCCTGGGTTTTTTGCTTTTCCATATGAAGTTGAGTATTGAAGAATTTTGCAAACATGGTTCTTTGAAAGGTGAATGTGAATATCTCATTTCTTATTGTCTTCCCTAGTACTTCGTTCTGCCTGCAGGGCTTGTGATCTGCTCACTCTCCATCCTTTTCCCTACAGCCCCGGCCTCATCTCTTGCCAATCCTTCCACTCTGCGGTGTTAACTCCTTATAGGGAATCAGAGAAATAAGCCCCCCAGTTGGAATTCACTTCACAAACTAAGGAAAAATAAGGGAAACCCTCTAACAAGAATAGCTTGCTGGGTGGTGGAGGCACACGCCTTTAATCCTAGCACTTGGGAGGCGGAGGCAGGCGGATCTCTGTGATTTCAAGGCCAGCCTGGTCTATGAGGCTAGTTTTAGGACAGTTAGAGCTACTACACAGAGAAATTCTGTCTTAAAATCAGCCCCCCCCAAAAAAAAGAAAAAAGGGAAATAAAAAAAGGAAGAAAGGAAGGAAGAAAGAGAGAAAGAAAGAAAAAAAGGAAGGACAGAAGGAAGGAAGAAAGAGAGAAAGAAAGAAAAAAAGGAAGGAAGGAAGAAAGAAAGAAAGAAAGAAAGAAAGAAAGAAAGATCTTGTATCCAGTTTTGGCTGGTACCCAAAGAGAAACTGGCCCTGCATAAAAACTATTTGAGGCTTATGTAGATCTTGAGCCATAATATCTCACAAATGATGTCACCTGAATGTCTCTTTGAAGTCCCAGCTCTGAGAGATGTTCTGAGCAATTAAACCTGTTTTACAGAAACTCAGCCATTTTAGACAAAATAGAGACACCGTCAATATTATCTCTAAAGCATGTCAGAACGGGGAGATTTATACTGTAATGGTACAGTCACACATGTGGTCACAAATGTCACAGTTACCCTAACACCTCAGTTTTCTGCCAACTGCCACTTGCGATCTAAGGTCATCCTGTTGGCCTGGCACAGTTAACCTTTCCTGGTAGGGAAATGGAACCAGAACTGTGAGGCAGTGCTGCCTCCCTTTATCTGAATGCCCGATAGAGGTCTGATCCTTGATATGAGAAAGAGTCCAGTGACCATCTGTGGGCCAGGGCTGTTTTCTGAAACAATCTTAGTGGACATAGCTGACTGTCACTTCTGAAACGCATTTTTTCAGTATTCTCTTGACCTTTTGGTATTTTCTGTTGACCTTTAGGTATTCTCTTGACCTTGGCTGCCTTTAAGACTCAACCCAAGGGCTGCCTCCCCTAGGAGAGTAAGCCTTCCAGTGGTCTCTGCTCTTCTTCCACAGTGCGCTCTTTACTGTTAACGTATCTGCTTCTCCATTGACCTTTGAGCTGTTTTCTTCTCTATTTTGCCAAAGACTCAAATTAATCCCCTTGATTATTCTTGTTGAATAGATTACTAATCCACTGAATGAATAAATGAGTTAATGAACAAATGAAGATCAGTCTGTGCTCCTCACATGGGTCACAGGCTTCGTTCTTAGCTCAGTCTCCCAGGCCAGAGGTGGAGGGCTCCCATTAGGGTCCTGCAGTACTGGCATCTGTTTCTTCCCTCTCTTGAGGCTGACTCACACTTGAAGGTCAAGGGTCAAGAGGAAAGTTCTGTTGGGACAGATGGGAGCTGAGAGGGATGGGGTAAGCAGGGGACTTACATCTATCTAGGTAAAAATTGGGAGGAGCAGAAAAATGCGCCAAGTCATTTCTAACTAGAACAAGTGTTCCATGGAAGCGTGTGGGCTGCTCTAGCCCCCTCTCCGCCCATCTCATCTTGAGGTTCTAGTCTTCCCCTCTGAGTCATACTGACAACTTCCCTCCTGGCCCTTAGCCTCCTGACCACCTTTCTTCTTAACTGCTTCCTTGGTGACTTGGTAGCTGTTTCTGAGTTGCTAGTCTCCCAGAGCCCCGCTTCTGTTCTCCAGTCATGAGCCGTACTTGGATAGCCCTTCTGCTGCTAACCGGTGAGCCTGGACCTGGAGGAGAGGTACTGGGTACTTGGTCTTAGTGAGCCAGGTTCCTGAGTGTAGGATGTGGTTGAAAGAACATGGTCTTGGTAAGAAGAGAGGCATTTGGGGGAGGCAGAGACATAGGGCTGGGGATCTGGAGTTTGGGGAACGAGAGAATGAAGAGTCTATTTGGGGGAGAACCCGAGTGATCCTGAGAATGAGGCTAGTTGGCCTTGATTTACCCACAGATTTCTGAAGCAGGCATAGCAAGCACATCTCATGGTGTACCCATAATACCCCCTTGGTTTCCAGGTTTTTCTGGATTCTCCCTCATCAAAGCCCCAGATGGGAAAAGAGTGTCTTTAAACTTTGAGGCTCACTCTGTGAAAACAGAACCGAAACTTCACAGTGGAAAGTGACCCCTTAGCTGAGCGAAGGAGAGAAGAGCAATGAGCAGGAGTCCAGGGCCAGGGCTCTTGGGTAGTGAGACAAGGGGACCAGGAGCCTGGGAGATGCAGCCGAGTGGGGCAGGATGGCGGTAAAGGGGGTGGAGACCCTCTCTAAAGCTTCTCACGCTTCCCCAGCATTTACTTCTTCTCTTGGCTTCAACCTGGACACTGAGCAGCTGACACGTTTCCATATGGACGGTGCTGGGTTTGGACACAGCGTGGTCCAGTATGACAACACCTGGTGAGGCCGGGGTGGGAGCTGCGCAGAGTCCTGGCCCTCCTCAGCCCCACATTCCAGTGGTACCACCTACATACCTAACCTTTGTGGCAATTTTCTTCATGTTAAGAGTGTTTTCCTGAAAACAGGCCTTTAGGGTAACTTCAGCTAACATCTCCTGAGTGCTCACTCTGTGAGAGGCATGGTGACCTGCAGGTCCCAGGACCTGTTCATTTAGACTTCATAGTACACTTACAAGGAATTGTGCATCTGACATATATTTATGAAATGAAGGACTCCCATCAGGAGAGAACAAAGCAAACCAAAATCTACCTGCCTAGGACTTGCCTTGTTATGAACCTCCATTATTCTAGAGGGGTGAAGCTGACCCTCTCCAGTGGCTCCAGTGTTGATGCTGTGTCTCCCCACAGGGTGGTGGTTGGTGCTCCGAAGGAAATGAGGGCTACTAACCAAACGGGTGGCCTCTACAAATGTGGCTATCACATGGGCAAGTGCGAGCCTGTCCACCTCCAGGGTGAGTCATAACTCTACCTTGGACCTAGTGCTGAGCTCTGATGCTGTGGGCTTTGGTAGAACCCAAGAGTCCCACTTGTCAGCTGCAGCTCTGTCCATAAACTCAGCCTTAGACAAGCTCCTGGGCCCACCCATCATGCCCCCATGCTGCCTCAGCTCCCTTAAGATGTGGATGTTTGCCTCCCCTGTGGGCCCTTGCTGTCTCCCAGGTGGAGGGATAACGTCTTCTGTCCTCAAGGGTGACTGTGCACATGTCTGTTTCCTCAGTGCCCCCAGAGGCTGTGAACATGTCCTTGGGCCTGTCTCTTACTGCTGCCACTAACCCTTCCAAGCTGTTGGTGAGTGCCCTCGGTCTCGCAGGAGGGTCTGGAGGGGTCGAATAGGGACTTGGGGCTGCTGGGCCGGGAGTGTTATGATTGCTAGAGGTGCTGAGATAGGAGAATAGACCAGGACAGAACAAGGCCCATTTATAACCCCTCTGTTCCAAGGCCTGTGGTCCTACTGTGCACCACACATGCAGAGAGAATATATACCTGACGGGACTATGCTTTCTGTGGGCTTCCTCATCTCCCCAGCAGGACCAAAGGTTTCCGGCTGCCCAGCAGGGTAAGTATTCAGGACTACCAGCTATTTTGGGGAGTCCACACACATCCATCTGGGGGTTCAGTGGGCCAGATTCTTTTTCCAATAAGGAAGAGAGTACCTGGACAAATACATTGTCAGATGGTGCAGCATCTCCGGGCACAGTTGGACAGATGCTGCGGGCACTGATACCTGTTCTGCTATTGTCTGGGCACTTTGGTTTTTGCATCTGTCAGATGGGTCTTTGAAAGTAACACGAGATGAGACCCATGGCCAGCCTTGGGGACAGTGCCTGATCTGACATGGCACCAATGAGATCAGCTGATGATGCTATCGGGATGAAAGTGAAGGGGATTCATTTTCCAGTGACAGCTTACTGAACAGTCTGAGACTGGCTGATGGAGGTGTGGTCTGAGTAGTGTGTATGTGTTGTGTTCTCTCTCTCTCTCTCTCTCTCTCTCTCTCTCTCTCTGTGTGTGTGTGTGTGTGTGTATGTGTGTTGGCTTCTCTGGCACTGATGGAGATGGAAGATGAGGTGGAGGAGTGAACTTCTCCAACCCAGTTGGCCTGCTGAAGCTGTCCCCTAGTTTCATAGTCACTCTGAGGCCTAAGGGGAAATGGATGGGCACCCCTTACAGAAATCCCTGTGTTTTGATTCCATCCACAAGACCTGTCAGAAACTTAGCTAGTCTCTGTTTTTTTTTTTTTTTTTTTTTTGAGAGAACACAGAAAGGGAAGGCTGGGGGAACGCTAGGAACGTTTATAGAGGCCATGCATTTGGTTAGTAGCCCGTTTCTTCTTGGATGCGTCCATCACCACTCTGTGCAGTGACAAAGGACACTTCAGTTAAGAGCATTGACACTGCCGTTGCCCCAGAGGGTCGACTCTACTCCCTCAGGCTGGAAAAGCTTCTTCTGAATAAAAATTCTGATATTCCCAGGAGGGGAATCCACGTTGAAACTGAGAACAAAACAAGGATAGTGTGTGGCTCTTGCCAGGGCTGACACTAAAATACCAAACAAAGGTTCAGCACTAATCAATAAAGACAGTATCGGCACAGACTAGGGAGGGTCCTTTCCTTGCTCCAGGAGAGGCACTAAATGTTTTATATGGAAGGAGAAGGCTCTCAGTTTTTTGTAATTGAGACTGGAGATGCTTGCATTTTTTTTAATCTACTGGACTTGAGGTCGATCAGTCACAGCTGTAGCTTCATTATAAGACTCGAAGGCCTTGTCTGAGTCAGGGGCCTAAGGAAGCTTTGCTCTCTGACACAGAGAGGGCCCACGAGTGGGGTTGGGCTCTGACTGCCAAACTGAGGGAGGTGGAGGGCATTGGGAGAAGGAGCTCCTGCAGCCAGGAGACCTTGTGAGTGTCTCTTGGGGGATCAGAGCAACACCTTCTCTTAGAGTGTCCACGGCAGGACCAGGACATCGTGTTCTTGATTGATGGCTCGGGTAGCATCTCCTCCAGCAATTTTAAAATAATGCTGAAATTCGTGGAAACTGTGATGAGCCAATTCCATCGACCCCACACACAGGTGTGTCTCTGGAGCCATGGACCTGGGCTTGGGCCTGCCGGGCTTGCTGAGAAGGCTTGCTGGGTGGGTTTGAGGAGTCCTGGGGAAGCTGTCTTAACCTTCAGTCCTGTGTGTGTGTTTTTTCCCTTAGTTCTCCCTGATGCAGTTCTCCGATAGATTCTTAATACATTTTACTTTCAAGGACTTCATCTCCACTTCAAACCCTTTAATTCTGCTGAACTCTGTAGAGCAGCTGACAGGGTTTACATTCACGGCCACGGCTATCAAGAGGGTCATGTGAGTCCTTTCCCAGAGCATCCAGAACTCTCTTTGGACCTCATCTGCCTGTCTTGGTCCTCTTGTCACTTGGGGGTTTCTGAGTGGGAGTGGGGCCTCTCACGGGAAAGGCTATAGCCTCATTTTCGAGAAGCCATCAGCAGCCAGTGTAGTTTGTTCCCAGACTTCTGGATTCTCTTTCTTCACAGAACGGAACTGTTCACTGCTCAAAACGGGGCTCGGAAAGATGCCACCAGGGTCCTCATTGTCATTACTGATGGGATGAAAGAAGGTGACAATCTGAATTATGATGGTGTCATCCCCATGGCAGAGGCTGCGGGCATCATTCGTTATGCAATTGGGGTAGGACACAAAGATGGCCACCCACTACTTACTTCCTCCTGTCACTTCCTCCTCAAGCAACTTCCTCTAAAGGGCAGAACCCGGTTTTCTCATGTGTGCAGATTGGGGACCTATGACCTCACTGAAACTCCCCAGTGCTGTTGGAGCCTCATTTCAGAAGACTCTCAAGGCTGACTGAGGTGTTCCTGGCAGACGGCAGTACATACAGTGCCTTAGCCACTTGCCTCATTGTGGTAAAGCATCCAGCAGAAACACTTCAGGGAGAAATAAGCTTTATTTCATTTTTCATTCCTTGAGCATTTCACACATGTATGCAAGGACATGTAACCATACACATCTTCATTTCTTATTCTCCTCCCCTGTTTCACACACCTGTGACCACACACATGTGATCACACACATCTTCATTCCTCTTTATCCTTCCCTGTGTCACTAGTCCCTCCCTTTCCTAACTTTCTGTGTTTTTAAAAAAAATAACCCACTATGTCCAATTGGTGCTGCCAATATGTGCATAGCTGTGCGGTCACCTGGACAGCCTACTAGTAACCACACTCTCAAAGAAGGATGACCTCCTCCCTGCCAGCTATGAAGTTCCAGAGGCTCTGTGGGATGGGGCATGGATACCATCTTTCCCATCTGTGCAGGACTTTGGGCTGGCTTGATCTTATGCGTGTCTTATGAAAGTAGCCAGAGCGGGTCTAAGTTCGCGGATGCAGTAGTCACGTGGTGTCCTGAAGCCAGCACTTTGCTGCACTGCCCTAACCCTCCAGCCCTTATGCCCTGTCTTCCTCCTCTTCTGCAAAGGGACGATTTATTTTGATTCATAGTTTCAGAGGGGCTCAGTCCATAATAGAGCAGAAGAAGGGGTAGAATCCATGGTGGTGGGAGTTTGAGGCCACAGCTCTTCACAGTGTGAAGGACCAGAAAAGAGGCAAGAGCGGGTAGGATGGTTGTAGGATACCATCCTAAAGCTCACCCCCAGGGACCTATTTCTGCCAGCCAAGCCCCACCTCACAAGCTGTTCAAAACATGAACCCATAGGGGAGTTTTCAGACTTCTGATTCTCTCTGGGTTGGTCTTTTCTGGGGACAGGTAGGAAGGGCCTTTTCCTATGTACAGTCCCGGCAAGAATTAGTGAACATTGCATCAAGGCCTTCCCAAGAATACATTTTCAACGTGGAAAACTTTGACGCTTTGAAGGACATTCAGAACCAGCTGAAGGAGAAGATCTTTGCCATTGAGGGTGAGCTGCTTGCTTCAGGAATCCTCAAACACAGGGATTTTCCTGGTTGAGACTAGACCCTCATGAGCTAGGCACTAATCCTTGCTTGAGGATTTGGTCTCTGATCTTAGACTCTCCTAAAAAGCCTCCCTGAACCTGGGAAATGTCTTTCTCCCTGAGCCAAGCATCATGCCTCCCCAGGTACAGAGACAGCAAGTGGCAGTTCTTTTGAATTGGAGATGTCCCAGGAGGGCTTCAGTGCTGTGATTACACCTGTGAGTTGAACTTTTTCAGGCTGGTGATCGAGGATGATGGAAAAGAGGGCAAAGGGGAGGCAGGTGCTAGATGGGTGGCTAGAACCAGGGGACGTCATCTTCCGATTAGGCTGGCACTCTGCTCCAGCCTACTGAGTCTTGGGATCCTTTCCTCCCAGGATGGACCAGTTCTGGGAGCTGTGGGAAGCTTTAGTTGGTCTGGAGGTGCCTTCCTATACTCTGAAAATATGAGACCCACCTTCATCAACATGCCTCAGGAGCATGTGGACATGCAGGATGCTTACCTGGGTAAGAAGAGGCTGTGGGAGGAGGAGGGGAGGGACAAGTTGCCTGAAGACAGGAAAAGCCTTGGTGCTGAGGTCTGGACCTCTCAGGTTACTCCACCGCACTGGCCTTCTGGAAGGGGGCCCACAGCCTGGTCCTGGGAGCCCCTCGCCACCAACACACGGGGAAGGTTGTCATCTTTACCCAGGAATCCAGGCAATGGAGGCCCAAGTCTGAAGTCAGCGGGACACAGGTTGGTATGCAAGAAGCCAGAGTGTGGTCAGGGTGAAGAAGGAGGAGGTGAAGGGGCTTTGGGGCCCACAGGGGAAGCTGTGGTACTGGGAGAGGGGCAGGGCCTCGCCCAGATGGGGCATCTGTGAGATGACTTCAGGCTTGGCCTACCAGATCGGCTCCTATTTTGGGGCCTCCCTCTGCTCTGTGGACATGGATGGAGATGGCAGCACTGACCTGGTCCTGATTGGGGCCCCCCATTACTATGAGCAGACCCGAGGGGGGCAGGTGTCTGTGTGCCCCATGCCCAGTGGGGTAAGTGGGGAAGGGTTCTGGCTGGTGGTTTGTGGGTGTGGGTGGAGGGCTGCCCAGATTGGGTCTGATGCTGACTTTGCTCTGCAGAGGAGCAGGTGGCAGTGTGAGGTCACTCTCCACGGGGAGCAGGGCCATCCCTGGGGCCGCTTTGGAGCAGCCCTGACAGTGCTAGGGGACGTGAACGGGGACAGTGTGACAGATGTGGCTATTGGAGCACCTGGAGAGGAAGAGAACATGGGGGCTGTGTACATATTTCATGGAGCCTCAAAACTGGACGTCAACCCCTCGCCCAGCCAGGTGAGGCCCAATCACTGTCTCCCAAAACTACAAGAGCTTCCTCTTTGTCTCTTCTCTGTGACTTCATTTCTTGGCTAGGCACTGAGCATTTTGCAGCAGGTCAAACCCAAGTAGCTGAGACAGGAAAGGCAAACAATTGCCTTCCCCGTTTTGTCTTGAGGCTCATGGTAGTTTCCAAACCATACCTGGTAGTCACCTATGCTAGGTACACGGCACGGTGGAAAACCTCTTTCAGAGACGTGTGTTAAGTGTGAGGTTCAGTGTAAGTTAGGGGGAGTCTGGCCTTTGGGCTCAGCACTCAGTCTCTCAGCGGCTTCCACCGCCGCCCCACACCGCTCAGCTCACCAGTTTTAGGTCTAGCTTCCTTACCTGCTCGTTTTCTCATCCCTTCGTCTTTTTGAATGCTGTTTAATTTTATTCCATTCCTGTAATCAGTGATCCTTCCAGATGCCCAGCTGGGAAGGAGTTTCCTGGGAAGGGATGGGTGCTTGCCTGGGCAAATGTCAACGCCGTCAAACAGGCAGACCTTTCTCCCAAGATTAACCAAGGTCAACAAACACAGGGCAAGTTGAGAATCTGGCATCATCATTCACGGGGTAGTGACTTCACCACTGTGAAGTGTAACCTCATGGTCGTCTGCAAGGAATCACAGGGCCACCATTCATCAGGGTGTGGTGCACGCAGAACCCCCAGCACGGCTGGCTAGTCAGAGTCTGAAGATGCTATGGCTATTTTGAAGCAATGTGTTAATTTCTCAGATTATAGAGTTGTCCTGTGACCAGATGATTCTAGCACAAGAGAACCAGACACCCTCACAAAGCTACACAGAATGCTGCTTGAAGCATTGCTCAGAATCAATAGGCGGAAACAACCCATATGACATCTCCTTTCAGCAGATAAACCAAACGTTGATCCATGCAATGGCATATTATGTCACTACGAGCTAGTACAGGCTATGTGAATGAACTTTGAAATCCTACGATAAGTGAAAGAAACCAGTTAAAAGAAATCATATATTGTATGGTTACATTTACACAGAGTGTCTCTAGCAGGCAAATCCACAGAGACAGCAAGTAGATTACCGGTTGCCTAGGTTTGGGTGTAAGGGGAAGTGACAGGCATGGGTCCCATCTCTTGTTGGGGTGATAAGGTGTTCTAAAATTAATCGTGGAAATGGTCTCACAACTCTGAAGATACAGAAGTCACAGAGCTGTGAGGTGAACCGTAAGGTGCACAAATCGTTTTTAAAAGGCCGTTGTGCCGTCCTCCAGAAAAGCACAAGGAGAACCCTGTGGTTCTGCCAGCATCTGTGTAACACACGAGACTGGATTCCGAAGTACTCAGAGATTATTAGTAAAACCTCTGTGTGTTTCTGTTCCTCCTCCTCCTCCCCTCTCCCATCCTCCTTCCTCCTCCTTCCTGGCTGCCATTTTGTGGGCCTCTCTTCTCTTCCACACTTTTCCTCCATAATGAGCCAAAATAA
The DNA here is from genome assembly GCA_028555095.1 of Dicrostonyx torquatus. Lineage (NCBI taxonomy): Eukaryota > Metazoa > Chordata > Mammalia > Rodentia > Cricetidae > Dicrostonyx > Dicrostonyx torquatus. Next base: position 6,270,622 of record JAQHUG010000016.1, on the reverse strand, counting down.
GCCCGTTCCCCCTTTTAGTGGTTTAGCCAGGGATTTTTGTCACTGTGACACGAAAAGGGACCAACACCTGTCTGTGTCCGTCTGTAGGATGGTGACCACGATAGGATGGACTGGCCACACCTGTTCCCACATAGCACTCGGACTACTGCCTGGTACATTAGCGTGTCGTGTTACTGTAAGCTGCTGTCGTTTTAGTTGTTAGCATCGTTTAACAGCTGAAGGAGATCTGAGGAAGGTGTGTGACTCAGGGAGAATCCCCGAAAGTGTGCCCAGTTCACACCAATGTGCTGCTTCTCTTCCCCAGCATGGCTTACAGGCGTCACTGGGGTTCTACTCATGGCCTTTCTGGTTCACTGACCGCAGTGATTCTTTTCTCATTCACTTGACTGGAAAGAGTTTACATTGTCCTCCACAGGTTCAGATTCCAAACCCGAGATTTCGTGAATGGGAGGACCCTGGAGTCGGTTACCACACCCGTCCTACCAGGGTCCCTTAGTAACTGGCATTTTTTGCTTTTCAATTTTATGCTTGTTACCAATACCTTTGGTCTCCACAGTGTCAGAGACTAAACCACGCGTTTCCTGAGGGACTAGGTATTTTAAGAATGATGGAAGTATGAGAGAACAAAGCCACAGGGGAGGTGGTGCCCCTGAGGGGGAGAATCAGGGTTAGCTGCAGCCACTCCCCCACCCCAGCTTTGTGCCTCTCTGTCCTTTGAAAAGACAGGAAAAAAGGTGATGGGCTCAGGCTGGAGTCAACTTCTTGTTTTGTTTGTAAAGTGGGACTGACGCCTAGATGGGTCCTGAAAGCCTTTCTATTTCATTTCTGTAGTGCATGGGGGTAGTGCATGCACACGTGTGTGTAGGTATGTGTGTGGGCCCATGCATGTGAACGCAGAAGCCAGAGGAGGACATTTGATGTCTTTGTTATTCTCCACCTTCTTACCTTGAGACAGGGTCTCTCGCTGAACCCGAAGCTTGAAGTTTCAGCTGTTCTAGCTAGCCAACTAACTCCCAGAATCTCCCTGTCTCTGCTCCTAGTACTGGGGTTGCAACTACAACGGGCTTTTTCCTGAGTGCTAAGGATTTGAGCTCAGCTCCTCCTGCTTGAGCAGCAAACACTCTTACCCACTGAGTCACCTCCCCAGCTCCTGAGACCCGATTTAGCCTTGTCATTCATCATAGTAAGGTTGACTGCTGACGCATCCCATGTATTGTTCTAATAACCACAGTGGAGTCGCTTAATGCCTGTGAAAATAAAAATATAACCCATAAGCATAAACCCTAACATATTCTCTCTGTGTGTAAAAGACAAAAATAAGGGAACCGAGGCACAGAAAGATTGAGTCCTGGCTCATGTGGGAGTCAATGGGAAGCAGGGACTAATTAAATGAATGTAACTCAGGTCACCAGGACAACCTGCCAGTCTCGGAACCCTTAGGACTCCAGCTGGCATTTCCCAGCTGCCCCTCTTCCTTTTAGACTCTTTTAAAATGATCTCTTTTCAACACTTACCCTTCCTCCTCTCATATTCTTACCTCGCTCTTTCTCACATTGCTTTAACTTTTCTGTGTGTGGGTGCTTTGCCTTCATAACAGATGGGGGCCTGTGTGTGTGTGTAAGAAGGACAGATGTGCATGGCAAGACAGGACGCCAGGGAGAGCGCAGAAGGTTTGCTTTGACACAGGCTCTCTGGTCCTTCAACTAGAGACGCGTCTGTTTGTCCCTTCCAAGTGCTGGGATTGCGGTCATGTGTCCTCATGCCTAGTCAAGGAAGAAGTCCTGTTCCTTTGCAATAGCTCTAGGAACTGGATGATTTGTATAAACCCTACTTTCTCTCTCTTAGTTACGGTTTCTCTTGCTGTGATAAAACACCGTGACCAAAAGCAACCAGGGGAAGAAAGGGTTTATGTCAGCTTTCAGTTTCACATCCCAGTACATCACTGAGGGAAGTCAGGGCAGGAACTCAAACAGGGCAAGAGCCTGGATGCAGGAGCTGCTGCAGAGGCCACGGAGAAGCGCTGCTCACCACCTTGCTCAGCCTACTCAGGATCATCAGTCCAGGGGTAGCACTGCACACTTTGTTCTGACCCTCCAATCTATCATCAGTCAAGAAAAAGCACTACAGACCAATCACATGGGGGCATTTTCTCTAAATTTCCTTCTTCCTATGTGACTTTAGCTTGTGTTAGTTTGGCATAAAAACTGGTCAGCACAGAGGGCAAGGCCATCAATAATGCAGTTTCACTAGAATTCTCGGAGAGGTTGGGCAAAGCCCGTCACACAGTTAGGAAACAAGCTGCAGCTAAACCACCATATCCCTTTGTGGAGTCTGACTCACCTTCTTTTCTGGACAGAGGATTTCAGGATCCCAGCTCTTCCCTGGGCTCCAATATTTTGGGCAGTCACTGAGTGGCGGTCAGGACCTCACCCGGGATGGACTGGTGGACCTGGCCGTGGGGTCTAAAGGGAACGTGCTACTGCTCAGGTGGGCACAGCTTTCCTCAGACACCCTCCACCCTCTCCTAGACTAGGAGCTTCCTTCCTGACTGGAGGTTGAGGTCCTAGCGGTCAAAGGCCTCTTCTCATCTTAGCGTTCTGCCAACAGGACCAGACCGATTCTTCGAATATCACCGACTGTGAGATTCTCACCTTCGGAGATCGCCAGGTCTGTGTTTGAATGTCAGGAGCAGGTGGCCTCTGTTCAGACACTGGGTGATGCCACAGTCTGCCTTCATATTTATGAAAGCTCCAAGACGCAACTAGGTGAGTTTCTTCCCTTTGACCCCCCTGACCTTTGGAAGCCTTCTATCTGATGACTTGCCCCTTGCCTACATGAGTAATTTCTGGTCCTCTCAATCTTCCTTGTGTTCCACATTTCCTTGCAGGTGACCTCAAAAGCTCTGTCACCTATGACCTGGCCCTAGACCCTGGCCGCCTGAGTCCGCGTGCCATCTTTGAGGAAACAAAGACCCAGGCTCTGTCCCGAGTTCAAATCTTTGGCCTGAGGAAGTACTGTGAGGTTGTGAGGTTGCTTTTGCCGGTGAGCCGACTGTAGACGGGTTGTGGGAATCGCTGTGGGTAGAGGCCTTCTGGGGATTGGAAGGAGGTTCAGCAGAGACAGAACACGCATGTTCCGAATTTCCGCCCAGGATCTGGCCTGCAGGTGATATAGCTAATATCTGTTAGCTAAGGAAGCAGATGAATGACTATCACTAGTTGCAGCTGCCAGAGAGGCCACCTAGATGGATTTAGCTTTCTGGGAGAGCTGTGTGACCTCAGATTGACTCAAGCAGGCATTTATTGAGTACATACTTAGAGCTGCCCCCTGAGACATGCCCACAGCAGGGGACAAAGCAGTTATTTCCCATAGGGAGTTCCTTAGTGATGACAGGGAACCTCCAAACAAACCATTTCTAGATAGTGAATGTCAGGTCGGGACAAATGCTACACAGAGAGAGAAAACTAGAGAAGAGAACAGAGCAGTCTTAGGAGGAGCCATTGAATACAGTGGGAGAGCTGTATGGGGGGTGGAGCTTACTGACCATAAATGAGATTGCTCTAGCCCCCCTTACATATGCAGAGATGGGGTACAGCCAATAACTATGCAAGGGACTTTCTTTCAAACTACCCTCTTTTCTAGGCCTGTGTGGAGGACTCGGTGACCCCTATCACTTTGCGCCTCAACTTCTCTCTTGTTGGCCTGCCTATCCCTTCTCACCAAAGCCTTCTACCCATGCTGGCTGTAGATGAGCAAACATACTTCACGGCCTCTGTGAGTCAGTCATTTATGGTGTTGGGGCACAAGGGGGACACCAAGGCAGGCTGTCATTTTGGGTAAGTTGTTTATTAGAAGGAGCTATTGGCAGCATGGACAGGTGTGGGCGTGGTGGAGACTCTGAGGAGAGTTCATGAACACAAGGCAGAGTGGGGAGCTTCTTTTTTAAAAATTATTTATTTTTATTTTATATGCATTAGTGTTTTTGCCTTAATATGTGTCTGTGTGAGGGTGTTGGATCACTTAGAACTGGAGTCACAGACGGTTGTGAGCTGTCATGTGGGAGCTGGGAATTGAACCTAGGTCCTCTGGAAGAACAATCAGTACTCTTAACCTCTGAACCATCTCTCCAGCTCCATGGGGGTCCCATTTTATTGGTCTCAGAGGATGGCAAGGTTTCATGCCAAGTGTTTGATGAGTAGTTCACATTACAGGCCTGCGACCAGGCTGTGCCTGATTCCTGGGCAGGGCGAGGAGGATGTCTGGGATCCTGCATTATGGGCAAAGATATGAGCAGCTTGAAGGCTGTGGGGAAAGTGAGAGGAGGGGCACATGTAGCTGAGGGGTAGCCACTGTATTGGCAGTGCTCTGGTGGCCTGCAGTTTGGCACCCTGAATCTGCAAGCTTCTTTGGGGGAAGTTAGAATGGTGCCTGCCGTTTTCCTTGAGCCTGGGATCTGTTAGGGAGCTCGAGAGTCGCAGAGAGGTTTTTGGTGGGGAGCTTGCCATCCCCTTCACTCTGGCTATTTGCCAGAGGCTGGTGCCTGTGGGTCACCCCAGACCTAATTTCTATATACCCTTTTCCTCAGTTTCCCTTTGAGAAGAACTGTGGAGCCGACCACATCTGCCAGGACGACCTTGGCATCACCTTTGGCTTCCCAGAGTGAGCTTTCACCGGCTACATCTTCCCCAGAGCCTGGCCTCCCTCCCAGGATCTGGCACTCACAGTCTCATGGAGGGCGGACAGAAGCGGGGCATCTCCTGTCTTTCAACTGCTACCCCACGTTTCATCCCCAGACCATTTCTAGCCTCAGTCACAGAATCCTCTCCTCTTCCCTTCCGACATGCAGCTTGAAGACCCTGGTGGTGGGAAGTGACCTGGAGCTGAATGTAGATGTGACGGTCTCTAACGATGGGGAAGATTCCTACGGAACCACCGTTGCTTTGGTCTACCCCGTGGGTCTGTCCTTTAGACGAGTTGCAGAAGGCCAAATACTCCTTCGGGGGAAGGAAGAGGTGAGTGGGCTCGGTAGTACAGGCCCCTGTACTAGGTTCAAAGCTCAGGCTGGTGGCTCTTGCTTAGCAACCTTTGGTGAGCCAAGAGATCTTCGCTGGTCCTGATGGGATGGTGGGGTGGTATTGCCTGGGTTTTGTTCTTCCGGCACCATATTTTGAAGACACTGAATATAAGAAGCGAGTTCTAGGACCAGTGAGATGGCTCAGCAGGAAAGAACACTGGCCAGCAAGCCTAGTGACCCAGAGCCCACATGGTGGAAGAAAAAAATGATACCTGGGTAGCACGGGTTCTGACTGGTATTAGTAACAAAAGCTCAAGTCAGCTATCAGGGGTTGAATGCTGAAGATCAGAGAAGCAGGGCGGCCAGTCACTGGAGAGTTCTTATCTCTACCAATGCTCAGATCAAAGGGGCTATCCTGTCCTCAGACCTCACCTCAGACTGCTTCAGATTACACTGTTCTTCAGATGGCTGCTGGCTCAGACTATTCCTCACCTCAGACTACATCTGAGTTCCTGTCTCCTCCTGCCTTATATTCCTCTCTCTGCCCAGCCATATCACTCGGGTCTTCACCTCCCTAGTGCTGGGATTAAAGGCATGGGATCCCAAGTGCTGGGATCACCTTTATGTGAGCTCTGTTTTAGACTGAATCAAGTTTGTGTAGCCCAGGGTGACCTTGAACTAAGTAAGAAAGCTCCTTCTTCCTCTGTCTCCTGAGTCCTGGGATTAAAGGTGTGTGCCACCACTGCCTGGCCTCTAGGGGCTTAGCCCTGCACTTTGATCTTCAGGCAAGCTTTATTTGTTAAAAACAAACAAAATATCACTATATACATGAAAGATATCATGGACTCCTGCCCCTGATTCCCTAACACTACTCTCTGGGCTCAGAACCCAGGCGATCTGTCCCATTTATCTTTGGCCTGTATGCATGTACTATTTGTTTGTTTTTCCTGAGACAGAGTCTTGCTGGCCTGAAACTCGCTATATGTAGCTCAGATTGGTCTTGAGTTCATAATCCTCCTGCCTCAGCCTTCAAAGTGCTAGGAATATAGGCACAGACCACCAAACTTAGAAAGTACTTAAAAATATTATAAAATAAAAAAATTAATGTGTTGGCTACTCCAGCTTTGGGCTTGCCAGAAGTTTTTCTGTGAAGGCTGGACGGAAAATGCTTCAGCTATGTGGACTATATTGTCTCTGTCCTAGCCTCTCAGCTCTACCTTTTCCAACAGTAGCAGACACTGACACGAATCTACAGAAGTGTGCACAACACAACTTTGTTTACACGAATGTACAGAAGTGTGTATAACACAACTTTGTTTACACGAATGTACAGAAGTGTGCACAATACAACTTTGTTTACACGAATCTACAGAAGTGTGTATAACACAACTTTGTTTACACGAATCTACAGAAGAGTGCACAATACAACTTTGTTTACACGAATCTACAGAAGAGTGCACAATACAACTTTGTTTACACGAATCTATCTATAGAAGTGTGCATAACACAACTTTGTTTATAAAAATAGGCGACAGGTCACTATTATGTTCTAGAAGACAGAACCAGAACCATAAAGAGTTTTAAAGAAACAGGTTTTTTTTGTTTGTTTGTTTTGTTTTTGAGACAGGGTTTATCTGAATATCCCTGGTTGTCCCAGAACTCACTCTGTAGATCAGGCTGGCCTCAAACTTGCAGAGATCTGCCTGTCTCTTGAATGCTGGGATTAAAGGCAGGCACCACGAGCTCCCAGTGAAACATATTTTTCAAAACAGTTATTGTTAAAACAATTTTAAACTTTTACTAAAGTAGTCAGAGCTAAACAAAACATCCTCAAAGCGCCATCGACAAGCACCAACAGCGATCAACATGTTGACCCATTTGCTCCATCTGTTTCTCTGTCTCTCGATGCCAGCATCTCATTTAGCCCAAGCTAGCTTCAAATTCAAGCGGCCAAGGCTTGCCTTGAACTGCCGATCCTCCTGCCTTAACTTTTCCAGGGCTCGGAGCACAGGTGTGCACCACCACACCTGACATTGTCTTTATTTGCTGAAATATTTTCACACAAGGTTAGACATTAGACCATGGCTTCCTCTTCATTTGGCTCTGGAGTTCTGAGCAGCAGTGATGTCTTATGTGGTCCCAAAGCTGTCATGTCACTCAAGGAAATAAGTGTTGAGAGCATGGTTGAATTCCTCTAATTCTCCCCCTAATATCTTGCTTACACCTGGTTTATTCAAACGGGAGTTTAAACTGGGCTCATACATTTGCTTTGTACGTGTGCCCTATCTCCTGACCTAGCATCCCTCCGTGGGAGCACATTTTAATTACTTATAAGAAATGAGCCAGGAAAAGCAATTCCCAGAGAGTGAACAGTGACAGTGATCCTAGATACAGCAGCCCAGTGTGGTGTGTGGATCTTTGATGGATAGTTATTTAACAAGAGGGCAATTTAAAATCAAAATGGTTAAGAGGCAACCCAGGAAAATGGAACATGACTGCTACAATGGGGAGGTTTTGCTAGTTCTGTTATGTATGATTTGTATGGTCTTGTAGTTATATCAAAAAACAAACTTGTTGGTTTTGAGTAGACATTGAAATATATTGGGATAAAATAATACGATGTGTAGGAAGTACCTTAAATTATTAAGAAAAGAAAAGGTGGAGAATAATCTGCGGGGGAGGGGAGAGAAGCATAGGAAAACGTTGGTAGCGTGTGCTGAGATACGGAAAAGTAGAGGTTGACAGTCCCCTCTTTCCACCTTGAGTGTGTTTGAAACTATCCACAATAAAAGTCCTTTAGAAGTAACAAGAAGCTGGGTGTGCTGGTTCATGTCTGTAATCCTAATCCTTGGAGTCTGAGGCAGGAGGATCACCATGAGTTTGAGGCTAGATTGGGCCTTCTAGTGAGTTCTAGAACAATATGGGCTGCAGAACAATAACAACAAGAAGAACAAAAAACCCAACAAGAAGTAAAGGGTGGGGCACTAGTGACTGGAGCTTTCTACATTCTAGGAAGTTTGACCAGATGTCCATCCTCAAGCACTAAGGTTTCCAGGGAACTGTGTGCTTGAGTCCCAGTGTCTCTCTGGAACACTAATAAACACCATCCCCTGTATGCTTTTGACCTTGTTTTAACTAGAACCAATGGCAGCAGCGTTCCCTACACCTCACCTGTGATAGCACCCCAAGCAGGATCCAGGGCCCCTGGAGGACCAGTTGCAGCATCAGCCACATCATTTTCCGAGGAGGTGCACAGGTCAGCCTGGCTTCCGCCTATCCCATCCCTTGTTCCCATCCTCCTCACTCTTCTGTGACCCCTCCCTTTTCTTCCTCAGATGACTTTCTTGGTAACTTTTGATGTCTCTCCCAAAGCTGTGCTGGGGAACCGGCTGCTTCTCACAGCCAGAGTGAGCAGGTAAGGTGGTTAGGCTCAGGGGGGTGTCCTTCTAATTCTGATCCTTACATCTCACACTCATCCTCTGTTCCCAGTGAGAATGATACACCTGAGACCAATAAAACCACCTTCCAGCTGGAGCTCCCAGTAAAGTATGCTGTGTACACCGTGACCAGCAGGTACACTCTCTAGGACCCCAGAATGGTTCTTCTTTACTTGGAAGTAGGGTATGCAAGAGTCACCACCCTCATCCGGGATGTTTAAGATTTTATAGTCCTTTAAGTGGGAGATGATATTGGTAGCTGCCCATATTCATCAATGGGTGTTCGTTATGACCATAATTGTGAAATCACTATCATTACAGCCTATATTTAATGCAGGTTCCAGGTCTCAAAAGGCTTTGAAAATTCACAAGATTGTCTTGGGTCTTTTGGGGTATATGAAATACACCCTTGTCTTTGAGGTTCTTATAGCCTACGTGGAGATCAAGGCTACTGTACCTAAGTCAAAATCTCACCAAGTGCTGTTCTTCAGTTCTTTACCCTGGGTAGCACGGCATGTCAATCAGCTTTCCTCCGCCCCAAGAATCTGAAGCCACCTGCAAATGGAAAAGGCTTATTTGGGCTCATGGTTTGGAGGTTTTAGTCCACGGCTCATTGGCCTGATGCTTTGGGTCTGTGGCGGTGTAGCGTACCATGATGGATGTTCTCACGTCACGGCAGGGAAGCAGCAGAGAAGGCAGAGGAAGGAGCTGTGGTGTTGCAGACTCTGTTGGGGCACCCACACTGATTTAAGAACTTCCCAGTAGGTCCCTCCTTCCTGACTGTGCTGCTCAGAGTGCAAGCCTAAATTTAGGGAACAGGAGAGTGGGTTTCAATATGAAACCGTAGCTGTGGGTTACTAGACTGGTAGTGAAAGAGGGCTCATCTGAACACTGGGAGTCTACGGCATTGGGCTTGACCAGGGTGATTCTCAAAAGGGCCGTTGGCATTTGTGCAAGACTGATATTTTTCATAAGAAACAGACATAGCCCACAGGAGTCGCATATCAGATATTACATCATCAGATATTATCATAACAGTAGACGAATTACAGTTCTGAAGCAGCAAAAAATAATTTTGTGGTTGGGGGTCACCACAACATAGGGAACTAAAGACACATAGCATTCAGGTTGAGAACTATTGCCATAAGGCTTTTTGAACCTTCTCCTTCCCAACTTTTGTAGAAAATAGGAACGAAAGATATACCTGCTGAGGATGGGTGACAGGGAAGCAGGTAGAGAATAGTGCCTTAGCCGGGACTAAGAAGGATGGGAGGAGGTATTGAGACTAGGGAATAGAAAATGTTCAGCAGACTCCTTCTTAGTGTTTGCTCCACGTCGGGCACAGCGTGGCTACTTTCAGTGAATCCAGCTGACAGGAACATTGCTGAGCCCCTATGTATAATTAATCCTGCTCTTATGTTATGGGAATCACCTAACCTGAGGGTTTCTTCTCGTGCACCACTGCATGCTTTCATTGCCCTGAATGTCAGGGGTTCTCCAGGCAGAGAGATGCATGCTCTAAGTGTATATATACCCAGGGGTTCTCATGGCACTTGGCAGGGAATCACAGATAGGGCATAGCACCTGCAGACTTCGGTGATCCTGCAGGTCAGACAGGGCATAGCACCTGCAGACTTAGGTGGCTCTACAGGTCCGTCACAGGTCCCAGTCTCCAGGACAGTCTAGAGCATTTGGGAGGAGTCCTGTGAGTACAGGAGAAGTGAAACTTAAGAGGGTTGCCATTGGGCGAGAGCAGGGAGCTGTGAAACTTAAGAGGGTTGCCATTGGGTGAGAGCAGGGAGCTGTCAAAGGTAGAGTGGGTGCTTCTAGGTCACCACCGGAGAAAGAATTCAGCGAGACAGTAAGGAGTTGGGAGGAGGGGTTACTACAGAGCAAAGGTGCACATTTGAGAGGGAGTGCAAGCTTCTCATGAGAGAGTGGTGTTGCTCAGGATTCCGGAGAGCTTGTCTGATTGGCCGACTGCAGTAGAGAGAATCCTCCTGATAGGGCTTACCCATCTTTTCTGTCCTTACATGGGGCTGTCCTTAGAAGCATGATGGGAACAGCTAGTCTTGTGTGCTAATGGTTATGATCCCTTCAGTAGCCCTGTTGGTCCTAGATGGCTTGGGATGGTCTTGTTTGAGCAGACACAGGTGCTGTGCTGTAGTGTAGCTTTGCCGTTATATCAGACGCAGTTAACCATGCAGGCTTTTCCTCTGTGCCTTGCTAGCTTGCCTCAAGAGGGGGAGTGGTGGGCTAGAATTTGGGGTGTAGAGGCAAAGGTCAGGTCCCCGAGGAATAGAGTGGTAAGGAACAGAGGTAGAATCAGCTGAGATGTGAGGGACCTTGTGGTCTCATGAAGTTTTGTTACATTGAGACCTGCAGAAGAATCTGTCATTGGCCCTTCAAAGCTTCCTGGTGATAAACGGCAAAGAAACAGAAAAGGGGGTGGGGCTAGGAGTCAAGAATGGGTGGGGCACGTGGTCAACAAAATTTGCTGTACCCTACATGTCCACAAAGGACTGAAATCAAGGCTGAGGTGTAGAAATGGGGCAGGCAGTGGCCCCTGCTCTCCCAATGAGTCAGTGGTGTGGATCTTAAGTCTGTTTGCTACACTTCAACCTGTTCTTTCTCCAGCGATCTCTTTTGGGTAGCTCCTGCATGCTCCCTTATACCTGCCCTGAAACCGATTCTGCCCTCTAAACCTTCTCTTATTCCAACCCTGCCACACACCTTGTTCTACACTACCCAAAGGCCCACCTGACTACTTGTATCCTTATACCAGTGCCAGGCCCTCCTCAGGAGGCCAGGTGGGACTTCATGACTCTTCTCTCCCCAGTCACGACCAGTCTACCAAGTATCTCAACTTCTCGGCCTCAGAAAAGGAGAAGAGCAACGTGGTTGAACACAGATACCAGGCAAGTGTGGGGACTTGGGAGCCGGGGAGCTGGTGAGCAGGGGCAGAGGACCTGGGCATAGACTCTACCCACAGTGCCTCTGTGCAGGTGAATAATCTGGGGCAGAGGGACATGCCAGTCAGCATCAACTTTTGGGTGCCTGTAGCGCTGAAGGGAGAAGCTGTGTGGACAGTGAAGGCCCCCCACCTCCAGGTATTCAAAATCAGCCATGACTCCTCAGCGAAGGCCCTTGACCCCCTGTGTCACTCACAGGTCCCTGATGCTGCAGCCAAAGCACTGTCCTCTGCTTTTCTTCTAGAACCTGCCCACCCAGTGCTATCAGAACAGACTGGTGCCAACACAATCTGACTTCCTGGCTCACATGCAGAAGAACCCTGTGCTGGTGAGAAGGACCAGGAGGTTTCAATGTGTCACACTATACACTAGAAGACTCGAGCTCACTTTGCGAATGCCTAATGGCACCAGCTGTATTTAGAAGTGGCTGCTTCTGTCAAGTCCCACAACTTAGTGCTGTCTCCTACCCTCAGACTTAGCTTCCTCCAGTCTGATACTATTTCTCTGGCTCCAGGACTGCTCCATTGCTGACTGCCTGCACTTCCGCTGTGACATCCCCTCCTTGGGCATCCAGGACGAGCTTGACTTCATTCTGAAGGGCAACCTCAGCTTTGGCTGGGTCAGCCAGGTGCGTGGCCAGGAGCAGAGGTCCTCCCCCAGTCCATGCATGCCTGATGGCTCTGGAGCATCCTTGGGTCAGGGCGGCTCTTGAACCCTGAGCTCCTCGCAGGTCCAACTCCCAGCTCTGCCCCACCCTCTATTTTGCAGACATTGCAGAAAAAGGTGATGGTCCTGAGTGTGGCTGAGATCACATTTGACACATCTGTGTATTCCCAGCTGCCTGGACAGGAGGCATTCCTGAGAGCCCAGGTAGTGGCCGTGTGGCAGGCGGCGGCCAGGCTGGCGAGAGGGCTCCTAATGCTCAGTCTGCAGTGCTGGCTGGGGGCCTTGCCAGCCTGGAGGGAGGATGAGTGAAGGGCCTTAGGCACTCAGTGTACAAGAGCTTCTGTATTGCACCCCTTGGAACAGAGCCTGGGCCAGGAGGAGAGGGAGTTAGAGGCTGGGATCCCCGGGGCAGGTGAGGCAGCATGAGACATGATGTTTTCCACTGGGTTCACCTCCACCAGACAAAGACAGTGCTGGAGATGTATGAGGTTCACAACCCGGTCCCTCTCATCGTGGGCAGCTCTGTGGGCGGTCTGCTGCTGCTGGCTCTCATCACAGGTGTGCTGTACAAGGTGAGGGACTTGTCCTTCTTACAGCAAGATTCAATCATGCTCCTCCTGCAGGGTAAGCAGGAGCTCATGCTGGAGTCTGAGCACATCATCACTGGCACACATCATGAGAAAAACCCTCCCCACCCAGTTATCCCTCGTTTGTGTCTCCCCGTCTGAGAGCCAATCTCATCTCTCCCCTTTTCTTTCCTACTCTTCTCTGCTTCTCTCTCTGTTTCCTTTTCCAGAAGAATAGAACATAAGTGCAGACATGGACTTGAATGTTGACACTAGCACCAGGGTTGGGCTGGGTCTTAGTCTTTTTCAGTGTAAGAATGATTGACACCACATAATTTTGTCTGTGTCTAAATGATGCAGTGTGTTCCAGGTTATCTGAAAGTCGTAGGGCTCCAGAGATGGTTACCCTTTCCCTCCTTTAGTCATTTATTTCCTTTCTTTTTTGCATTTGTGTGCATATGTACATGAACTCATGCATGCATGCATGCATGCATGCATGTGTGTATGTATGTGTGTATAGGCGCACATGAGTTTGTGGGTACACATGCATATGTGCATGTGTGCATGTGAAGGCTACCAGTAGACACTGAGTACCTGTCTCTATTACTCTCTACCTTACACATTGAAGCAGAGCTTCTCACTTGAACACAGAGATCAATTTGGCTAGCTAGACTTGCTCCAGGGATCCCGTCTCTACCTTCTGAGTTCTGGGCTTATAGGCAGGACACCATGCCCATTCGTCATTTGTGTGGGCTCTGAGGATCTGAACTCCAGTTCCCACGCTTATTAGCAAGTGTTTTACACACTGAGCCCCTTAGCTTCTCTCATCTCTTCCACTCTCTTCTTCACTTGGATGTTCCTCTTCCTCCTACAGGCTGGCTTCTTCAAACGTCAGTACAAGGAAATGCTGGCAGAGGTGAATGGGCAGACTGTCTCAGGAAACGAGACCTCAGACCCTCAAGATGCCCAGTGAGAACTTGCCTCCTTGTCTTCTTTGAGCCTGCCCTCCTGAGAGGTTTCCCAGATCTTGTACTCTCCCCTAGGTCAGGCTCAAGGACAAAGAAATATTCTTCAGGAATGCTGGAACCAGGCCGTCTTTGCTGTTTGTGTCTTGTTTGGGAAGGGACACTTGTCTGGTCAAAACTTTACCTGGAAACTCTGAGGACACAGTCTTTGCTATGGTCCAGAGAACCCGACTAGGAATTCATGCCTAGAAATACATGGGCAGTTCAATGGCCCCTTCGCTCACTGGCCACTAATGAGCTTTATAGGATGAAGAGTGGAAGTAGTCACCCGCTCTTGTCTGTTTCCAGTTCCTCCCATCTACCTACGTTCAGGATGTTAGAATTGAGCTCTGTTTCCAGGAAGGGAACTTCAGACAGCCTGGGATTCTCTGCTTCCATGCCATCCTCATTTCTAGTAAAATATTGTTAGCATCAGTTTGTAGCTTTTCTCTGAGACTCTTAATCCAGCTCTCTCTGAATTGGCAAGGAAACATCTGTATATTGTAATCAGTGGAGCTGACTTCTAGTGCCAGCGTTGTTAGCTGGGAAGAACAGTGTCATTTTCCCTCAGGAGGGACCTTGCTCTTGTACAGCTCCAGGTCCAAGGAGGCCCATGCCCCTTTGCTGTGTGACTTCTGGGGTTTACCCAGGATAGAGCACTGACAAAAGACCAAAGAAATTATTCCACCCAACCTTGCCTCGCAAACAAATGAGGGAGCTGGTTTAGTTTTTCCGTATCTGACGGCGAACATGTGGCATCTTCAGCAGTAGGAACTGACCATCGAGTTCTAAGATGCAATCAACAGCTGTGGCAAGAGGTTTTTCTTTTTTTATGACTTTGGGGCATCATGGACCTCCTTGACTAATAAATCCTAGGAAAGTAGCCTACCGTATGGCTCCTGAGAATGCCTTTCCCCACAAACGCAGTATGCCTTCATTCGAACTCTTTCACCACTGTCTTACTGCTCCTTCCGATTCTTCCCTAAGTCTAAAGCATTGAGGATTAGCATTATACAATAAAGCATTTCCCTAGCCTGTCTTTGCAGTGAATGATGGCAAATCTAGACTCATGGCTGGTTTCAGTGCTGAGACCAGGAGACTGGTGAGTGCTTGGAATTAAACAGGACACTTACATCGCTTTCCAAGCTCAGAGCGGAGAGAATTTCAGAAAGAGTGGAAAGAGTGTAAGGCCTGAACAGTAGGGAGGAGGGCTGTGAGATGCTGTCTTATGGGGTTGAGGAACAATTGCAATTGTCTGTACAGGGCCTGGACAAAACTGACCTCGTCAATACTCGATCATAGAAAAGGGCCCTGCCCTGTCCAGGGGAGCTAAAAGCATTCAAAGCTTGCAGGAGGAGAGGTTATTGTCTTCAGTGATGTTTACAATTTCAGTGGTGAGCCCCATACCCACACCCATGCACTTGGCTCCGTGAAATCAGAGGGTCACAACACAAAACTGAAAAGCAAAGCAAAACCACATAAAGGTAGAATGGGACTTGTGGACTTGGTGGGCTGGTTGTGCTGGGAGAGAATAAGAGGGGGTGAAGGGATGGGTAGGTAGAATTAGCATGTACGCTATGGCCCCACACTCTCCCTCCCATCTCCACACTTGGAGGCCCAGCTCATGCCACTTGCACAACAACTTTGCTGGCTGAATTCCCCAGACCCCCATCTGCTCGTGTGATATCGCTACTCTTGCAAGCCTATCTCCAGCCAAGCATCTCGTGTGCTTGCTGTAGACCTAGATCTAGTCAGTTTCTGTACCGGTCCAACCTGAGATAGATGTGAAATCCAAGAAAGAAGTCCACATGGCCAGGTATCATTGCAAGAGCAGAAGCTATGAGAAGATCAAGATAGTATGTCCCCACTCAAACCCATTAGTCCTATAGAAAAGCTCTCCAGTGAAAATTACTTAGAGGAACTCTAAGACACAGAATTTAAAAGAACAATGATGAACGTTATCAAATAATTTCAAGGGACGTAAAGAAGGCCCAACACATTGAAATGACTTTGTGTATTCTATCTGACCACAATGCAATAAAAGTTAAAAGAATGAACACATTTCATTCTTTCATAGTTACCCAGACATAAGGAGGTTAAACAACACATTCCTTAATGGTGAATGGGTCAAAGAAGACATTAGGAAAGATTTCTATTTTTAAGTTTACTTTTACTTATGAATATATGCATATATATCATATGTGCGGGGTCCACACAAATATTGACAATAGAGAAATTTATTGACCAATATCCCTATGAATATAGATGCAAAAGTTCTTAATAAAATACTTGCAAACTGAATCCAAGAACATAGCAAAAAGATATCCATCATTTTCAAGTTGGCTTCATCCCTGAGATTCAGGAATGGCTCAATATACATAAATCATAATGAGACCACATAATGAGACCAAAACACAAAAACAAGGCAAAGCAAAGCAAAACAAACAACAAAACAAAACACATGATCACCTCTTTAGTTTTCATGAAGGCCTTTGACAAAAATTCAACATCCCTTCATGATAAAAGTCCTGGAGAGACTAGGGATAGAAGGGTCATACCTCAGCCTAATAAGGACAGTTTATAATAAGACCATGGCCAGTATCAACCTAAATGGAAAGAAACTCAAAGCATTTTTATTAAAACCAGGAGCAAGACAAAGATGTTCATTCTCCCCATACCTATTGAACAGGGATAGGCTACAGTCTTAGAACAGTAAGACAACAGAAGGTGATCAAGGGGATAGAAATAGAAAAGGGAAATATCAAAGTATCTTGCAGCAGGCTTTCTCTTAGGGCACCAACCAGCTCCCAAATAAGGACATGGAGACTTATTATTAGTTAGGAATGCTTGGCCTTATGGCCTTATCTTAGCTTTTATTTTAATGGTTCTCTTTATCTATGTTTTGCCTTGGTTTTTTTTTTTTTTTAACCTTTCTTTCTTTTTGTATGTTCTACTTTCCTGCTTCTTGTGTCTGACTTCCTGGTGGCTGCCTGGCTTCTGGCCCCAGGCATGTCCCTCTCTTTCTTTCTTGTTCTATTCTCCTCACATTCTCTCCAACTTATTTTCTCTGCCCTCCCGCCCCACCTATCCCTCTTCTGTCTAGTTAGTGGCCATTCATCTTTTTATTAGATCATTCTGGTGCCTTAGGCAGGCAAGGTAAAACAAATGCAACACATTGTTATATAATTAAACAAATGCAGCATAGACAAACATAACACATCTTTACATCATTAACAAGGGTATCAGAAACAAACACCTTCACGTAGTTAGAGCAATACTTTGCAACATAAACAAGTGTAATACATCTTTGCCTCGCTAAACAAATATTTCACAACAATATCCTTATTTGCAGATGATATAGATTTATACTTAAAGACCCTAAAATCTCCACCAGGAAACTTTCCACAGCTTATAAACACTTTCAGCAAAGTAGTAGAATAAACAATTAATGCACAAAAATCAGTAGCCTTCCAATATACAAATGAAAATCCGTCTGTGGAAAAAAAATCAGAGAAATAGTTCATTTCACAATAGCTTAAAACATATCTAACATCTCTGGGAAGTGATGGCACACTTCTTTAATTCCAGTATTTGGGTGACAAAGGCAGTCATGTCTCTGTGAGTTTAAAACCAGCCTACAAAGCCAGTTCTAGAACATCCAGGACTGTTACACAGAGAAACTCTGTCTTGAAAAACCAAAAAAATCAAAAATTAATCAATTGAACAAACAAACCAAAATTTAACCTCAAAAACAAAACAACAAAAAACTCATCACCTCTAACCAAGCAAGTGAAAGACTTGTATAATATAACTTTAAGACATTGAAAAAAATTAAAGATTAAAAAAAATTCATGGATTTATCAGATTAATATAGCGAAAATGGCCATTCTACCAAAAGCAATCTACAGATTCAATATAATTCTTACCAAAATTCCAACACAACTCTTCACAGAAACTGAAAAATCAACCTTTAACTTCAAATGGAAACACAAAGAACCCAGGATATCTAAAACCATCCTAAATACCAGAAGAGCAGCTGGAGGCACCACCATCCCAAATTTCAAGTTGTACTGCAGAACTGTAAGAATAACAGCACTGTGTTGAAGCAAAAACAGACATGTTGATCAATGGAATTGAATTGAGAGCCAGACATAAGTCCACAATATATGGGTACCAAAAATACGTGCTGGAGTAAGGACAGCATCCTCAATAAATGGTGCTACTCAAACTGGATGTCTGCATGTAGAAGAATGCAAATGGATCCATATCTATCCCCTGCCCAAGACTCAACTCCAAATGGATTAAGGACCTCGGCATAAGACCAGGTACCCTGAATCTGTTAGATAGAAAATAGGGGATAGGCTTACATTCATTGGCACAGGGGGAGACTTTATGAGCAGGGCACTCATAGCACAGGCACCAAGATAAACAGTTAATAAGAGGGACCTCATGAAAATGAAAAGCTTCTGTACAGCAAAGGACACCATTGTTCAGGCAAAGAGGCAGTCTGCAGAGTGGAAACGGGAATTATACAACTGACAGAGGATTAGTTTCTAAAATATACAAAGAACTAAATAAAACTGAACGTCAAGAAAACAACCCAATTAAAATAGGGTGCAGAACCAGGCAAATAATTCTCGAAAGATGAAATACAAATGCCTGGGTAACAAAGAAATGCTCAGCATCCTTAGGCAGCAAGGAAATGCAAATTAAAACCTACTTTGAGATTTCATCTTACTCCTGTGTGTATTTTTGGTGCTTTCGCCCAGTCTGCAACTGTAGCATGAAGCTGTAAAACTTTTTAGTCATTTCAAAAAAGAGAAATGACCACTCAGGGGAAGGAACAGAAATGTACTAAACACAGAGCAGCACAAAACTTTGCCAATGAGAGCAGTTTGCGTTAGCAAGAGGCATGAATGGGACAGCAAAGCCGCAGCATCCTGAAGCAGAGACGTTCCCGCAGCAATAGCGGGAAAAGCCACAAATGTCTAAAGAAGCTTAGGAAGATTGGCCACAGCTACATGTGACGGGAGGAATAAGTGCAGAACATACACCTGTTCTACACAGAGGTCTACTAGCGCACGCTAAAATGCAGACTGTACCCGGGTCCTGCTGTTGCAGACAGTGGGAGGCTGAGGCAGGAAGGTCGCTGGAGTTCACAATATGGGGGCCAGGCTGGGTACCACTGGAAACACTATTGCGCCCCCCCCTCAGTCACACACAAAAAGAACATTATTTCAATTTAAAAATATTTAAGTTTTAAAAATTATTGCTTGTGTTTGAGTGTTTTACCTGCATGTATGTCTGTGCACCACGTGTGCACTGCCTACAGAAGCCAGATAAGGGCGTCAGATCCCCGGAACTGGAGTTCCATGTGGGTGCTGGAAATTGAACTTTGGTCCCCTGGAAGAGCAGTCAGTGGTCTTAACCACTGAGCCATCTCTCTCTCCCCATTCCCAACATTTAAACCACCTTCTTTGTGTGCGTCCTCACCACTCCCTCATGATTGCACAAGAGCTGCCATAATTCCAGGCACTTCTTCCCCAAGTACTGCACTATAGGCAAAAAGAGCAATTTCTCCTCCTACCCCTGTGCCAAAGAGATAATTTATCTACATTTATTCTCATATTCTCTTGAGCAGAATTAATTTTCTTACTAAGTGGAGTGCTGAGAAGGTAATCATCTGCTTTCTTTTAGGCCATTAGTTAAGTTATTAACTCTATTAAGTTGGAGAAGGGACCTGGGCAGAGGCCTAAGTTGGTAATGTGTTTTCTGTGTAGACGGAAGGATCTGAATTTGATCTTCCCTACTCAAATCCATGCATAATGCTGTTGTGGGATATTAGTTAAAGAGGTGCTAGGTTCTCTTATGCTGTGGAACATTTGTTTAATGATGCAGAGATGTGCTGCATTCTTTTTTTTTTTATTTTTCCATTCAAAAATTTTCACTTTCCCCCTCCTCCCACTCCTTCCCAGACTCATCCTCCTCCCTCCCCCTCCAGCCTTAAGAGAGGACAGGGTACCCTGCCCTGTGGGAAGTCCAAGGCCCTCCCCCCTACATAAAGACCTAGGAAGCTGTGCATCCAAATAGACTAGGGTCCCAAAAAGCCAGTACATGCAATAGAAAAAAGTCCCAGTGCCTTTATCAATGGCTTCTCAGTCAGGCCCCATTGTCAGCCACCTTCCAAGAGTCTGGTTTGATCACAGGCTCCTTCAGTCACAGTCCAGCTGGAGTTGGTGAGATCCCATTAGATCAGGCACACTGTCTCAGTGGGTGGACCAGCCCCTCGTGGGCCTGACTTCCTTGCTTGTCTTCTCCCTCCTTCTGCTCTTCAACTGGACCTTGGGAGCTCAGTCCAGTGCTCTGATGTGGATGTGTGTCTCTGTCTCTATCTCCATCCATCACCAGACGGAGATTCTATGGTGATATTCGAGATAATCATCAGTGTGACTATGGGGCAAGTTCAGTTCAGGCACCCTCTCCTCTGCTGCCTATCTGGGGACATCTCCGTGGACACCTGGGTTCCCCTCTAAAGCCAAGTCTCTTGCCACACCTAAAATGGCTCCCTTAATGTAGATATCTTCTTCCCTGCTCCTATACCCGCTCTTCCTCCATCTCCACCCTCCCACTCCCCCAAGTACTCCCTAGTCCTTCCCTACTGCCTGCCTTCTCTTCCCCTCCCCTTCCCCCAACCCACCCCCACCCTTACCCTCACCCCCATGCTGCCAACTTTTGCCCAGCGTTCTTGTCTGCTTCCAATTTCCAGGTGGATTTAGATATCTTTTTCTTTGGGTTTACCTTGTTATTTGACTTTTCTAGGCTTATGAGCTATAAGCTCAATGTCCTTTGTTTATGGCTAGAGTCCACTAATGAGTGAGTACATACCAAATTCATATTTTTGGGTCTTGGTTATCTCACTCAGAATAG
>JAQHUG010000016.1:6211083-6233400 GCA_028555095.1 Dicrostonyx torquatus | reverse complement strand
GTTCAAGTGTACTTCCCACTTTCTCTTCTATAAGGTTCAGTGTGGCTGGCTTTATGTTGAGGTCTTTGATCCATTTGAACTTGAGTTTTGTGCATGGTGATAGATATGGGTCTATTTTCATTCCTCTACATGTTGATATCCAATTATGCCAGCACCACTTGTTAAATATGTTTTCTTTTTTCCATTTGATATTTTTTGCTTCTTTGTCAACAATCAGGTGTTCGAATATGTGTGGGTTGATATCAGGTCTTCTATTCAGTTCCATTGGTCTTCCTGTCTGTTCTTATGTCAGTACCAGGCTGTTTTCAGTACTGTAGCTCTGTAGTAGGGTTTGAAGTCAGGGATTGTGATGCCTCCAGAAGCTCTTTTATTGTACAGGATTGTTTTGGCTATCCTGGGTTTTTTGCTTTTCCATATGAAGTTGAGTGTTGTTCTTTCAAGGTCTTTGAAGAATTTTTCTGGGATTTTGATGGGTATTGCATTGAATCTGTCCATTTGTCCATTTTCCAATTGGATAACTTTTGCTAAACTATTACATTGTTAGGCTTCTTTAAATGCTCCGTATATGAAAACTTTATCAAATATAAAATTTATAAATATTTCCCTCATTCTGTTGATTATAGCTTTAAAAACAGATTTTTAGTTTTGATGAATTCTAATTTATCTAGTTTTTCTTTTATTGCTTCTTTTGTTGTAGTAGCCATAAGTATTATTATATCGAATATTCTGAGGAGTTTGAACTTTTAAAAAGCTTAGTTCGTTATGTTTAAATCTTTGATCTGATTGAAGCAGTTTTTCTATATGGTTTAGGTAAGGATCCAACTTTAATATTTCATATGGATGCCCAGATTCTCAATCTCTTGCCTCTAATTCTATACACTCAGGCAACTAATGGGTCTCCTATTTCTCTAGTCCAGTGGTTCTCAACCTTTTCAAAGCTTCGACCCTTTAAGCAGTTCCTCATGTTGTTGTGACCCCAACCATTAAATTATTTCATTGTCACTTAATGACTGTAATTTTGCTACTGTTATGAATCATAATGTAAATATGTGGTATGTGATCCCCAAAGGGGTCAGGTCCACAGTTTGAGAACCGCTACTCTCTATTAACTTTCATTTTTTTAGAAATTGTATCACTGGTATTAGATCCCAAAGGCGATTCCAGGAGAGGGGATCAGCCACACCTTATTTGGAAATTTCTCTCAACCTCTGAACTCCTAGCATGTACCAACCTCAAGGTTGGATGGAACAAGATGAATTCCCTAAAGTACTGCCTAATGCTTTATTTAATTCCCCCGTTAATCTGCTGAGCGAACTTTCTCTAAGCTCCACTTTCTAGTCTATAAGCATAAGGGTTCTGTGTTGTTCTGAGGTCTTGCTGCTGGATCTCCATGATCCAACTCTTCTTGCTGCAAGTGACTGGTGTCCTTAAAGGACCGATGGCCTAAAATCTGTCTCGGGGCTTCTCTCTGCTGAACCTGAACAGAATCTTTATTATTTGAAGCAAGTGGAATCATATATTACTCACCCTTTCTGTTTGTTTTCTTTCGTGTGGTATATTTGAATTAAGAATCTGTGGTTTCATGTTAGCTGGGGCTGAAGAATCCTATGATTAACAAGGAGACTGCAGTCACTGATGTGGGAGTTTAACTTTACTGGGTCAATTGATTACCCTAACTTGATGGTTGCAGGTTGTCTACCTGACTGTAAGACAAGATTATGTGTCAGAAACCAAGCAAAGGCGAACAAATAAAAAAGAAGAAATGAAACATTGCACTGAAGCTGTGGGAAACTCATGAGTCAATCTTCCCATTGCTGGGGCAGGCATGGCTGGTTCTGCTGAAAGGCTACAAAAGTTATTAAATACGTAGTGTACTAGTAAAGCGATTGTGTGGCCGGGTGGTGATGGTGCACGCCTTTAATCCTAGCACTCAGAAAGCAGAGGCAGGCAAATATCTGTGAATTTGAAGTCAGCTTGTTCTACAAAGTGAGTTCCAGGACAACCAGAACTACACATAGAAACCCTGTCTGGAAAAACAAAAGAATAAAACCAAATCCAAAAACAAAACCAAAGACAAACAAACAAACCGAATCCCCCCCCCAAAACCCTCAAAACCAACCAACCAAACAAACAAACAAAAGACCCCATTAACCAACCAACCAACCAAACAAACAAAAAACCAAAAAACAATTTTTGTACATTGGAGCTGAAGTCAGGGCCTTGCGCATGCCGGGCGGTGCTGTACCACGCTACATCCAGCCCTCAGCTTCTCTATGGAGTTTTCTGTGTAACTCAGTCTGGCTTTGAATTTGTCATCATGCCTCAGCTTCTGCGTGCTGGGCCACTTACCCTGACGCGGTTGGTGGCTCTCACAGTTATGATGCCCCCTGAGATCCCCTGAAGATGCTGTTTGAGGAATAATGCTGCAGCTGTGGTAGGTGGCAGAGTCTTGGCAGCTTTTGCACTGCGTTTGGGAGAGAGATATTTTCATTGTAAGACGTGGTACCTGACAGTATTTGAATAGTGTATTGCACTCTTAGTTTTTTGTAGACTTGACAAAAACTAGAGTCAACTGGAAGAGGGAACCTCAATTGAGAAAATGTCCTTACCAGAGTAATTTTTTAAAATGAATGGTTGATGTGGGAGGGCCCAGCTCACTGTTGGTGGTGTCCTCCTGGGCTGGTGGTCCTGAATTGTCTAAGAAAGGAGGTTGAAGAAGCCATGAGAAGCAAGTCAGTAAGCAGCATCCTCCATGACCTTGCTTCGGTCTCTGCTTCCAGTTCCTGCCCATCGTTCCTGCTTTGACTTCCTTCAGTGACGTAGTGAGAAGGGGAGCTGCAAGCTGAAAGCGATCCTTTCCTCCCCAAGTTTCAGCCGCAGTGTTTTATCACAGCAGTAGAGACGTTGAGACTCTCTTGTTCGCTAAGAACGCTAAGACACTCTTGCTGAGGCAAGTGATAATATAATAAAGGCAAAGTTGGAAATTTGAATTCTTGTTGAAATCAGCAAAATGCGGGCCTCAAGTACTGTTCATAGAAGGAAGTCCAGAATGAAAGATCATGTGTGAAATGCTTGCAGCATTCCAGATGTGTCTAAGGGCCTGGTGGAAAGGGAGGCGATTGAGAACTCTATGTTTTAATATTCAAGAGATTATTAACCTGGTATGGTGGCACACGCCTTTAATCCCCGCACTCAGGAGGCTGAGGCAGGTGGATCTCTGTGAGTTTGAGGCCAGCCAGGGCTACATAGAGAGACCTATTCTCAAGAAAAGGTGCGGGGGTCAGTAAAAAAAAAATTTCATAGTTCCAAATACAGATGTTCAGTGACCCACAGAACCGACGACTAGGTGTGGTGATTGTTGTGGAGGCATACTGTGAGAAGGAGAGACCCTTGATGCTTTGACTGGAAAGGAGCATCGCAGCCATCAGCCACAGTTCTTAGCCTGGTTCCCTGCAAGGGAACCATCCACACAGTAAAACGATCAGCCTCCGGGGAGTTACACACCAGGTCAAGTAAACTGATGTAAAGTTGTTGCTTAGGAGGCCAATGAGGTGGCTCAGGGTGCCTGCCGTGCAAACCTGACGACCTGGGTTCAATCCCTGAGCCCAGTAAAGGTGGACAGAGAGCACTGACTCCACAGCTGTCTGCTGCCTTACCTCCATGGGTGTGTGGTGGCAATGCACCCCTTCATCACACATGATGATAACAGATAAAAAAGTTCACATAAAAGAGGAAAAGGATTTCAGGGGCTGGATGCGTGTGCTGTTGGTAGAATACTTGGCTCACTTTCATGAGGACCTGGGCTCCATCACCAGGAGGCAAAAACTAAAAGCAACCCAAAGGAATCCAACTTTATGCTGTGTATACTTGACACTTAAATAACTGTCACTTAGGCACACAACAAGTAGCGTATGCTATGGGCAGAGACTTTGTCATGTGCTTCAACCATCCAAGTCTGGCCCCAGTTTCTCCATATATAACTCGCCTCCGTGTTTTTGTAAAATGATTGTGTTGTTTGGAGAGCAGCTCAAACATGCAGAAAATTAAAAGAATGAAGAACAGTCATGCGTTTTCTCCCTGCCAGGCTTCTCCCCCATTTAACAAATGTTAAAATAGTAAGTGTTAATTGCTAAATTTAGCAAAGGTTACGATAAAAAGATGAAGTGCCTCGCCCATGTCACTGACTTCTCTTTGATTTCCAGCTCCAGTGGTTGGTTAGTTTTTCCTGTTTATCTTCGAAAAAGGGAATCCCACATCAACTGAGTGTCTGGCTCCTTCCATTTCAGATAAAGTTGGGTCCATCTGCCTGACACCCATACAGTTACAGGATATACTTAGTCTTGTGCCCATCAAGTTACATTTTCATTATTTTTCTTCCTTGCTGGTCACTTACTTACTTTTCTTTTTGAGTCAGACTCTTGAGTGGTCCAGGTTGTCCTAGGTCATGCTATGTAACCAGGTTAAGCTCTAAGAAGTAATTCTCCCCCAGCTTCCCAAGTGCTGGGATTACAGGCTGGGCCACACACCCAGCAAAGGACACTGTGTGCTTCTGTACCCACATCTGGACTCAGGGTAGACTCCCTCCACCCTTTACCCCTTGGCTCTCCAAGATCTCTCAGTTCCCATTCATGTGCTGCATAGCCTCTATGATTGTCTCTCCAGTTCCTTCCCTTTCTACTTACGCAGCCTTAGAGAGCCCCAAGGGCCCAGGACCTATAAGCCACTTAGTACCAACTCTTACTATCATCTGACTAACTAGGAAAAGGGTAGTCTCTAGGAGAAGGAAGCCAGCTTCCAGTAGGTGATGGGCAGGAATGCATTAAGCCTTTCGTCATGGGGTGTCTTTTGCCTCTGCCCCACATATCTATTCTATTAACCAAAGTCCTTTCCCCCAATGAGGCTCTCTCCCTGCCCCTAGAGCTCCTGATTCATTATATTAACTTCCCCCAAGGAGGTTTAGCACCCTAAAGGCTCTGCAGCTCTCTACGTCCCAGCCCACTGCTCGGTAATGGCTCGTGGAGTTGTGATCTTCCTGTGCAGCTGGGGTAAGGCTTGAGGAGGGGCTGGCAGGTTAACTGGGGACTGTTGGTCATCTCCAACAACTCTTAGGGCAAGTGTTTGAATCAAAGGGAGGGAGGATGGGTGCCTTTGTAAGCTATGCCTTTCCAGAAAGTCCTATTCCCACTTACAAAGATCTATGTACAGAGGTGTAAAGGGGAGATTGCAGAAGCTACCAGGTGGGAGGAAAGGCTGGATTCCACCTTTCCAGGCCCAGGTGTTCTCCAAGTCTTGACTTCAGGCAGGTAGGTCCCACTGCTATCAAGAGAATAGTTCATAATTTGACTGTACTGAGAGTAATTCATGTATCAGATTCATACAAAAGCCTAGATTTGTATTTCTCTTAGAGATGGCAGGTCTGGGTACCGAGCCTGCTCATGGCTGCCCTAACAGAAAGAGCTCTGTGGGTTTTCCATTCCCTGGTGCCTGCCATCTTCCCCATTCACTTCCTGCTGCCCCTGTATTGTTCATGAGGGTTCGAGCCTGCTAATGAGGGGAGTCACCTAAGGTGGGAAGATAAATGTGTGAGGCTCCTGAGCATGTGGCCACAGCTCTCTAAATGTCTGAACCCCAAGTTCAAACGTCTCTCTGGCACAGACTCAGACAGATAACCCTTTTGGAGTGTCCTTGCCCTTGATGTTGTGACGTGGACCCCAGCATCCAGAGACAGCTGGGAATTCCAGGGGCATGGGGAAGAAAGATGGCTGTTTAGCAATATGAGGGAGCAGAGGGGCCTTTGAAAGGTAGAGACCTCCTGAGGGTTTGGGCTTTGCCATCAGCAAGGGGAGCGTGACCCCGTAAGGATCGGGAGAACACACTGGGATCCTGCATGCACTAGCAAGTGGCTCTACTGTGAGGGGAGTTGGGGATATAGCCTAGCACACCCAAGGCCCTAGTACTAGAAATGGAGAGTGAGGTATTCCGAAGCTAATAAAGTAGATGGCCTAATTCCAGATCCCGGTTGTCCTTTGAAATGGCTTGAAGGGAACATTTCCCTGGAACTGTTGCCATCTGCATTGGGTTTGTTCTTTGTTTTATTTCTTATATTTTTGGTTGTGAGCCTAGCCTTTAATGACCGAGCCATCTGCATGTTGCCCTGGCTGGCCTGGAACTCACCCTACTGTAGACCAGGCCAGCATAGAATTTGCAGTGTCTTCATGCTTCTGCCTCCCATGTGCTGAGATTAGAGGCATGCACCAGCACATCTGTTAAATTTGGTTGCTTATTTTTTTGAAGCGTTACATCTTTATTTATTTTGTGTACATGCGTGTGTTTGGGGGTGCAGGGGTGTGGGTGCAGGGGTGCAGCTGTGAGATACCATGGCATGCAGGTGAGGGTCAGGGGACAGCTTACAGGAGTTAGTTTGCACCTTCCACCATGGGAATCCCAGGGATTGATTTCAGGTCATCAGGCTTGGTGGCAGGCCAGCTGAGCCACCTCACTGGCCTGGGTTTGGTTATTTTTGAGGGAGGGAAAAGGATGAGGACCACCCAGATGGCTAGCGTGGAACTGCAGTGGAAGCACAGTGGGAGGAGGAGACTTGGCTCTCTTGGGCAGGTGACACCCTAAACTGGAGTGGGGTCGAGCATCAAGACCGGGAGGCCATTGGGGTTTTGGCATCTTTGATGACTTCCAACCCTTCTACCTGCTGTATTCCTTAGTCTTGGCTTCCTGTGATGGGTCCAATCTGGATGTGGAGAAGCCCACTGTGTTCAGAGAGGATGCAGCTGGCTTCGGGCAGACTGTGGTCCAGTTTGGTGGGTCCCGGTAAGAAGACCCTGCCTGCTCTTCTATGCCAACTCCCTTCCAGGTCCTCGGCAGGCAGGTAGCTGCTGCTGGCACAGGGCAGAAATGTGCCTTGGGTGAAAGGGAAGTCCTTTCATGTCTCTTCTGACACCCTTTGTTATTAATGGGCCCAGGGAGAACAACAAAACTGGAAGAAAGGCCTGGGTTTGTATAGGAGCCTCTGAACCTGCCTTTTATCGGGGCTTCTCTGTGTGTGGCCTCTGTTACTGCACCAAACCCACACTCACTAACCTTGCAGTTTACTGAGGCTCCTGCATTGCTAATTGTTTTACCTTTGCCTTTGCCTTTTGTAAGCAAGGAAGGATGGAAGCAGAGAAATGCTGGGAGTTGGAGGTCTCGACCCATTTAGTCCTCAGCATCTCTTTGCAAAGATACCCCATTTCTGCCCAGCAGCTCCTGTGCTGTCTTCTCCTGGCATGAGCTGGGCATGGTCAAGGTTGATGAAGTTACCCCAAAACCTTGGGGGAATGAGAGGGTACTTAGAAAACTACCAAGAGACTAGAAGACAGGGGAAAAATCTCTCCCCAACCCCAGGAGGCCCCACATTTTTATTTTGCATCGATAGCCACAAATTATACACCTGCCCCACCCACCTCCCACTCCTGGCACTCCTATTCTCTTGTCCCAGAAATAAGAACCAAAGGATTTCAAGTCACAAGTGGCATGGGTATAAATTAAAGTGTCAGAGACCCAAGGAGGAAGGGAACAAACCCAGAGGAATTCCAGGCTGCTCCACGGAAGAGGTAGCAGTGAGCCTGAGAAGATGGGGTTCCACAGGCCAGCAGGGAGCCATAGAGGCCCCTGAATTCTGTATAGTCACCCCTCCACCCAGCTAGCAAGCTGGGGATATGGGAAAAGCATCAGCTACAGACTCTAAGGTCCAGGGTCTCATTTTTTCCCCACCCCCCCTCTTTAAAGATATAACACATAAGAGGAAGGGCCTTGGTCCTGCCTCAAGTGATGTGACAGACTCTGTTGACTCCCCATGGGAGGCCTCACCCTCTATGAGAGTGGATGAGGGGTGGGGTAAGGAGAAGGTGGGGGTGGGGTAAGGAGAAGGTGGGGGTGGGGGTGCGGGAGGACCAGAGGGAGAGGAAACTGGGATTGGTATATAAAATAAGATTGTTTTAAAAATAAAACAAGTTCAGCACTCAGGAGGCAGAGGCAGGCGGATCTCTGTGAGTTTGA
This sequence comes from Dicrostonyx torquatus, assembly GCA_028555095.1. Classification (NCBI taxonomy): domain Eukaryota; kingdom Metazoa; phylum Chordata; class Mammalia; order Rodentia; family Cricetidae; genus Dicrostonyx; species Dicrostonyx torquatus. The sequence goes on along the minus strand of JAQHUG010000016.1, from coordinate 6,225,348 downwards.
GACCAACCTGGTCTACAAGAGCTAGTTCCAGGACAGGCTCCAAAGTCACAGAGAAACCCTGTCTCAAAAAACCAAATAATAATAATAATAATAATAATAAATAAAAATAAATAAATAAATAAAACAAGGAAAAAATGTAACTCATAATGTAACACATTGGTGGTGGCGCACGCCTTTAATCCCAGCACTCGGGAGGTAGAGACAGGCAGATCTCTGTGAGTTCAAGAGCAGCCTGGTCTACAAGAGCTAGTTTCAGGACAGCCAAGACTGTTTGACAGAGAAATCCTATCTCCAAAAATAAATAAATAAATAAATAAATTAAAAAAAAACAAAAATAGCACATAGACCAGCGCTTGAATCTAAAGAGTCCAACTCAACTATTCTTTACACATGTATATGCTGGGACATATATGCCAGGGTAGCTGTTGTTTGGATCGGCTCGCAGTCCTAGGCCACCAGATCCCACCTATCCCTGCTAGGCACCTGCTATCCAATAATTTGGAAGGTAGCTATTGTTCTCACCTCTCTCACCAGAAGTCAGTTTTTAGGTTCCATTGGTAATTTCCTTATTGCTACAAAGCTACGGTTTGTCTTGAAAATTTCTTTAAGTCGTAATGGAGACACTAAAAAGATTGAGTTTCTGTAGAAGAATGAGCTTGGTAAAGAAAAGTCAAGTTTGTTCTTCATTCTTGCCATCAAGTCCCAAAGCCTGCAGCCATCTGCTAGGTTCTCTGCAGGGAGCTCCTGGGCACCCCTTGACTCAGGCCTAGCACACAGAATTGCAACTTTCTGCAAAGTATCCTCTGGAGAACAGAACCGGTAGGAGCCTATTGAATTAAGGCTGCCTTGGCTGACAAAAAGATACAAATCCTTGTTTGCTTTTCTTGTCTGGGTGGGGAGACTGTTGGTAGTGATAAAATATTTTCAATTAAAAAAATCCCCTTGAGGTGCTTTTCAAGAAAACTATTTATATTTCTACTATGAGGATTAGGTGCAGACCTGATATAACCATATTAAATTGTACAATTTAAATTTCTTAATTATATTGAAAAATTTCCAGTTAACTGTAATCACCTTTGCTGGGAAAGCTTATGGCCTCAGAAGCTGTTCCACTGAACTCAAGGTGACTTTCTCAGGTAGCTGAGAATGACAGATTCATAATGTGCTCCCATCCCTAGGAAATGTCATTTTTGGTGCAATATTTTTTTGTAAAAAATCCAGAGTCTTTATTCACCCAGCTGTGCACATATCTACATATGATTGCACACGATAAACAAGCCGGTGGGCATCCCTTCCATGCGTGTGGATAAAACACAGGACTGACTTCTAAACAGTCTCTCAAGTAGAAAATGCCCAAAACTTCCCCCACAAAGCCTTACTTCCTCATGGCAAGATAGTTCCTTGTACCCAGGGTGCTCCTGTTTCTTCTCTGACTGTGAGTTATGGTTGTTTTTCTAGACTCGTGGTAGGAGCCCCTCTGGAGGTGGTGGCAGTCAACCAAACAGGACAACTGTATGACTGTGCACCTGCCACGGGCACGTGCCAACCCATCCTACTGCCCAGTGAGTGAACCCAGGGATGAGCGCACCCAGCTCTCCAAATGTGTTCCTTTCAGTGGACCCCAGCTAAGGCCAAACCCCTCAATGAAGCAGTGTGGTTGAGTGTGACTGTGTGTGTCTGTCTTCTCAGCTCCCCTAGAGGCTGTGAACATGTCCCTGGGCTTGTCCCTGGTGGCTGCCGCCAATCACTCCCAGTTACTGGTGAGTTCTCTGGGTCACAGGAGGGTCATGAGAGGCATAGTAGGACCTGAAGGAGGCTGGGGGTAGGGAGGGGAGTTGGGGTGGAAGACTATGCCTGGGAAGCAATGCTCATGGATGTGGTCTCTGTCTTCAGGCCTGTGGCCCAACTGTGCAGAGAGCTTGTGCGAAGAATATGTATGCCAAAGGCTCCTGCCTCCTTCTAGGCTCCAGCTTGCAGTTCATCCAGGCAGTCCCTACTACCCTGCCAGGTGAGTTTGCTGGAAACAAGGCTTCTGGGGAGCACAGCTTGCATTGTGCGGCCAGAGAGTGAAGCCTTCTTCTTCTGTCCCCTTCTGGAGGGCAATGTGTGGCTAAGCAGGAGCCTCAGGAAGCTGAAAAGGTGGGTGGGAGCACACTTTGGCCTGGCAACAAGGACAGCAACCTTCAGTTGGCTATGACTGGATCAGAGGAGAGCCTGGGTGGTGGTCAAGCAGGGTGTGGCGGTGTCACAGTTGCTACAGGTGTCTAGCACGCCTTGGTTTTCCTTTGATGGCAAAAGCAAGTCTTAAAGAAGAGAAACCCGTGAGGGAGACAGTGTGGATGGCTGCTGGGTTCTCCAAACTCTCTCAAGGACAACTGGCAGAGCTGCAGAAAGTGCAGTGCATGGTTGTGTGAGCATCAGTGTTGTACACGGAGGATGAGACCTGGGTGCTCTCTCATTGAGAGTCAGCCTGCAGGGTTAGGTGTTTTCGTGTGTACAGGTAATAACACCTTTCTCTGAACTTCAGCTTCCACATTGGTAAAGTGGGGTTAGTATTCATGTAGTTATAAAGATGAAAGGATTTAAGGTATACAAAGTGACTAGATCCCTGGCTGGCACAGTCCATGTGATAACCCTTATTCTGTCAAACGGTTGTGTATTTGCATTAAGGGAAGGACCCAGAAAAACTGCCTCATCTGTAGCTTCAGAATGAAAGCCAGGGGTCACACAGGATGCTAATTGAGAGCAATGCTTTAGACTGGAGAGGCCACAGTGCCACCAACAGTGAACGTTTAGTCCATGTTAAAGCAGCAGCAATAATACCCCCAGACTATGCTGCCAGACCAGAAAGAACAGAGAAGCAGTATCTAGGGTTTTAGGATTTGGGGAGACTGTGTCCAACCCAAGGAGGTCAATGCCTCCTCACAAATGTCCTGGGAAGTCACAAGGTTGGATGCCTGATGGTGAAGAACATAGATGCATGAACTAGGTTCAAGAGAGGCAAGTTTGGCAGAGGTAGAAAGAACTAGGGGCCACTGGCTACCGTCTGAGAACCAGTGCTCTGTAAGGCCTCTGGGTTGTATGCAGGACTGTTTTTATTTAACTGGTGAGAAAACCAGGATCAGAGCGGCCTCACTGATAAAAAGAGGCCACAGAGCTCAGCCAACCTTTGTCTTGTTGGTTTATTGCTTTCTGTGAGATGCTAAGCTCTATTCAGGAACTTGCTGTTGGAAGCCTGATGGACACAATAAAAAGAGAAAGAAACAGGAGACATCTGATAGAATTTGACATAGACCTGGCCTGAGAGAAAACAAGGATGTTGTTTTGTAATAAGACTGAAAACAGGGACAAAAGTACAGGATGGCGACTACTCAGGCATGTGCAGGGCAGTGAGGGTAGCTGTCGTGCCTACTGCATTAGGCTATTGCCACAATAAATTAATTAATATGCATATAAGGTGATGACTACAGGGTCTGTCTGCCACTTGGTGACGGTTAGCTGTGGTCACCATCATGTTACCTCAAAAATCTCTAGGTCTGCAAAACAGAGGAAGCCCAAGGCTTCTCAGCCTGCTGTGTGGAAGGCTAGACTTTGTGGTCACTGCAGAAGTAGAAAGGGAAGTGGTGATCCCCACTTCTCCCAGCACCTGCCATGGTCCCACCACAGCTCTGGTTCAGGTTCTGAGACTGGGGAAGGGGCGTCGGCGTGAAGAAATGAAGTAGTCTGACCGCCAGATGAGTTTGAGGCTGGCCCGAATAGCTCCAGTCATCTTTATTCACACTTCTAAAACAAAGATGTTCTTCCCACCCTCCAATGTTAACTTCTAACAAAAACAAATACGTCAAATATGTTTTCCCTCAACGTTTACATCAAAACATCTTCTAAAAAACCCCAAATGCTTATCATTTTGCCAGCTTGGCCAAATATCGAACCAGGGACATCCTATCTTTACAAATCTAAAGAGTGACGAGCATAGGCACACATTATCAAGAGCAACAATATCATTCCAAACTTAACAAAGCATATTTCCAGAAATAGGGGTAAATTGCCGCCAATCCCGTCAGCACTGAATCAGGACAGCTCCCAGGGTCAGGAGTGACAGCTGACATCCCCAGACAAGAAACCTGAGAAGCATCAGCTCCCAAAGAAATTTAGATGAAATATTTGAGAAGAAAAAATGGGGTTTCCAGGAATGATCACATCTGTCCCTTGCGTGACTGACAAAATGACGCAAAAAAAAAAAAAAAAAGCCGCCAAGAGAATCGCCAATTTTATGACAGAGAAGAGAGAGTGCAAGTCGCACTGGTGCTTGCTAAGTGACACTGACCCCCTCGGAGTCCCTGCCTCATCTGGAGGCCCGATGGACAAGCACTCATGTTCTGGTTTGAAACTAGGCCGCATGGCTCCCAACAAGCACCCTTGAGGCCCTGGTGAATGGAGCAGATGAAGTGGAGGGGCAGTGGCGAGAGAAAAAAGTCCTTTTTATTTTAATGGTGCGTAGGAGGCAATTTGTAGTGCTAATGTCTTGGTGTGACACCTCAGGGTTATGCTGGTGGGCTCGCTCCCCACCCTGTGGATAACGCAGGATGTGGGTGCCGGTGGAGGCAGCAACAGGGTCCTGCGCATAACCCACAACCCCAGTGTGAACGTAGGGACAATCTGAAAGGCTCTGCTTATTTGCATGCTTGCCGTATGCCTTTCCTCTCACAGTGTCACCTCTATGAGGCCAGAGGTAGTAGCGTTTTGAAAGTTAGGGCCCTGCAGCCGGGTTTTCCCAGAAACATATTCTGAGGCTTGAGTATGTTCTGGAGAGCAAGGCTGGTAAGCAAGAGGAAAGTGATCTGGGCAGAAGGTAAGGGCTGGTTAGCACTTCCCTTCCAATGGACAGAAACATTCTCTTCAGGGAGGAGTGAGAGCCTCCTGAGGCAGAGGAAGTAACCACACTTCACCCTCTGAGAAAGTGCAAAAGCAGAGACTGCCAAGATTCCCCAGGAAGCCTCCCCAGGGCTGCACAAGTTTAGAAAACTGGCAGGGAGGGAAACCGCATTTCTGGGAAGAGATGTATTGGCTCTGTTGAGGGCCTGCAAGCCGTGCAGAGAGCTCCAGGATTGCAGCTTTGATGTGATGTCACATGTGCTGGTGACACAGTGGCCTTTGGGTCACCCCTGCTCCTGTCAGTCGCCCCTCACCACATTCCTGCAGTAACCCTAAATTGGATTTTGATACAGTTGCGACTTGGATCTGTTTTGGGTTCACTTTCTGGGGTGATTCTGTGTGTCGCATCCAGAAGTCTGTCACACAACAGAGAGATGAACGTGAGGCGGTTCTCTATAGATGCTTCCCTGACCTGGGAGTTTGGACACTAGTTGACTCCGTATGTAGGCTGGAACTCTAGGTAACACACCTCCTGTCCAGAGGGATTCTTGGAACACTGAGCGCTATTGCTGGCCAGCTCCATGTAGCTAGAAGCGAGTGCGTCAGCATTGGAAGGGGATGGACCTGGGAGGTACCCCACTATTCACTGCAGGTATGTTCTGCAAGCCTAGAGAGCTCCTGGCACACGTGTAATGGCGACAGTAATCCTCACACAGGGCCATGCCTTGTATTGATGTGAGCGTGTTTGTTGTTGCAATAATCTGATCCCCATCTTAGAGATAGGGAAGCCGAAGTGCTGAGATATCAATTAAGCAACTGCCTAAATTCATTAGCTAGGGAGTGATGGAGCCGGGGTTCAAGGGCAGTCACTTTGGTGCCAGGACACAACCTTGAACCACCTAGCTAAGCTATACCACCTGTGCTTTCTAACTTCCGAGAGCATGCGGTTAATGCGGAGTTGACTGGTTTCCTGTGAAGCCTATTTGATCCCTAGCCTTTATTCCTCCCTCCCCACTTTTCCTGGCCTCTTTGAGGGCAAGCAAGGACAGTCCCAGGGTTTCCAATGCAGGAAGAAGAGGGAAGGGCCGTCTCTGCAGAGGGCTTGACTCTGTTGAGTAAGAAGGACCCCAGGAGATGGTTAAAGCCCATGCGTGCATCTGATTTCTCTCTCCTTCACTGCAGAGTGTCCAGTACAAGAGATGGACATTGCTTTCCTGATTGACGGCTCTGGTAGCATTGATCAAAGTGATTTTAGCCAGATGAAGGCCTTCGTCAAAACATTGATGGGCCAGTTTGCGAGCACCCACACCTCGGTGAGTACCAGACATGGTGGCCTGTGGAAGGGTGACACAGATGTGGCCTCACACAGCCGGTGGAGGAGGAAGTCCAGAGGGAGAGCTCATGGCAGGGCTGCGAGCCAAGGACAAGGCACTAGGTCATGGCTCATTTGGCGTTGAATATGTGTCCACATGTTCCACGTTGTTTAACACAGCTGAGGATAGCGCATGCCTGGGATCCCAGCACTCGGGAGACTGAGGCAGCAGGGTCACATGGATTCAGGTTCAGCTGGACCATAAAACATGACCCTTTCCAGACAAAAACCAACCAGCCAACCAAACATACACAGAGCAACAGCGAAGGGCTTTAAGACAAGTTAGTCGTGAAACCTCACCATAGGAAACTCAAGCAGGCGAGTGGTTTCTTTATTGTGTGTTCTGTATAATCCACAATATTTTTATCTTAAAGTACGTGGGAAATGAACTGTTATTCATAACAGTTGGATTATTTGTAATCCAAAGTTATTCCTAAAGTAAAGGTTAATTGAAAATGACAGCAGGACCATTGGTGAGATGGTTCAGTGGGGAAAGGCGCTTGCCGCACAAGTGGGATGACCTGAGCTCTCCCCTGGGACCTGCAGCGGAAGGAGAGAACCAACTCCTGAAAGATGTAAAGATGTTCTCTGAGCTCCATGGGCACATCATGGCTCACTTGGACGCGCATGTGCACGCACACACCAGAGAAGGGATGGGGGGAAAGGAGAAGGGGGGGAGGGGGAACGGAAGGGTGAAGGAGGGAAGGAGCCAAGGAGAGTCCTGAACCTGGGGTTCCCTTGACTTTCGCAGTTCTCCCTGATGCAGTACTCAAACATCCTAAAGACCCATTTTACCTTCACCAAATTCCGGAGCAGCTCGAACCCCCAGAGCCTGGTGGATCCCATCGTCCAGCTGCAGGGCCTGACGTACACAGCCACAGCCATCCAGGAAGTGGTGTGAGTCCCTCCTGCCCTCGGGAGGCCCAGGAGGCTCTGGAGACCCATCGGGGAGAGGGTCAGCTGTAGGCAGAATGCTTTCCAGAGCGCAGTTCCCACATGTGAGACTGGACTCCTCCGCAGCTACTTCCCCTATGCCTGGTTCTAGGAACCTCAACAAACCCTTTCTTCTACACATCTGGTCAGCACTGGAGCCAGGTGGTCCCTGCAGGACTCACTTAAGGTGGTGGCAGAGGGTGAGGTTCTCCTGTGGAGGAGTGAGACCGAGTGTCTGGGATCCTTGTTTTTCTGTGCGTCTTTGGGTGCTGCGCTAAAATGTGATAGGATCATCCCAGGCAAGAGATCCTTTGGCTAAATCACTAGCTCTATTTCATGGTGGCTCTTGTGCCTTGGACACAAGATAGAAATCCCGAAGGGTTTAAAGCCACACAGTAACACCCCTCCTGCAGCCCCTCCTCAAGCCCTCAATGCTTTCCCGCTACTGAGCCTTGGGATAGAAAGTATATGAAATGAATTGACAGTAGCTCACGGCTCCAGGCTCATATCCCAGAATGCACTGCAGCTCTCCAGCAGCCCGTACCCCAGAGCCAGTCTCATCTTAGCCGAACTCAGCTACTGCTTGATCCTTTCCAGCACTGATCTAATTTTCTTCTCTTCTTCCTCCCCTTCTTCCTCCTTCCCTTTTTTCCCTTAAGACATTTCATTTTAAAAAGACAAAATGGCAGCACTGGCATTGTGTCTTAGTCTTAGCATTTAATAGGGAGTGGCATCCCTCTAGTCCTAGCCCTTGGGAGGTGGAGACAGGAGGATCAAAAGGTCAGTGTTATCCTAGGCTGACTTTGAGACCCCTTTGGTATATCTGAGACCAGTTCAGCTGGTCATTCGTAAGATCTTATGTAAAACCACAGCTCACAAACTCCAAAACAGTGGCAAGGTTACAGGATTAAGGGTTACCTATAATTCCTCTAGACATTCTAGCATATAGAATACTAGAAACAAAACGTGATACATTCAAATGAATCAATAAATTCCACCTGCCTGACATAGCTCAAATTCTATCATTTGCCTTTATGCAGACTGGTGGCATGTGGTCACAACAGGGCAAAGCAGATTTTCCTCTATTTTTAAAGAAAATTTTAAATTTATAGCATGTCCCATATCTTGCTACAGTTTTGACTTTTACTTTTCAACAAAGGAGCCAAAGAAATTGAGTTATGTTTTGTTGAATTCCCTCCCTAATGTCGGACAATTAGGTAGTTTCTAGCCTTGTCTTTGGCAGGTGTTTTGGTATGTTCTGGACTTGAGGGTGACGGTGCACAGTTCCCTTTTAAGCATTTGTTAGAGCTATGACCTGACCGACACTCACTCACAGGCCTTTCACAGTCATGCAACCTCTCCAATAACCAGGCACCATTTGTTTCCGTTGCCAAATCTTGTGGCTTCAACGACATATTCTTTCCTCCTAGTCCAGAGAGGATGGCGGGTCCAGCTGTTTCTGCAGATGTTCTTTTATATAGCCAGAACCCAGAGAGCTCCTTCCTACGCTTGGTGCTCAGGAAGGCCTGGCTGGAGGGAATGGGCTCAGCTGGGGCTCATCTGAGATGGTGGGACTTGTGTCTGCCTGTGGTCTCTTCCCATGGGCTGCTCCTGACACCTCTAACAGAGCAGCCAGACTTCTCTCACGGCGACTTAAAAGCGTAGCCGGTAGCTGTGTGTCTAGATCCGCGAGGAGAGTACTTGCCTGGCAGTGAAAAGAAAGCCCCTGCATTGCTCTGGATGGAAGTGAGTCACGGGCAGACCCGGTTCTCTGTGGAAGAAGAGACAGTTTTAGAGCATGGTCAGAGCACAATTGCTACCATTTTGCTCGGAGAGAATCAGAGGTACAGAGAAGTTAAGTATCACGTACAGAGGTATCTGACTCCAGAGCTGCTCCGCACCACACTGCCTCTAGGAATGGAGTTCTGTGGTAGAGAGACTTTAGTAACTAATACGAATGTCTTTACTATTTTCCTTGTCTCTAGTTTAGCATTCCAAAAGGAAGTCTTTTATCTTTTCCTTCCTTTCTTCCCTCACCCCTATTTTTGGGAGAGGGTGTTTGTGGAATGGGTAAGAGGTAAGGGGATAGGTGTGAGAGTCAGGGTGAGAGTGTGTGTGTCCCAGATCTCGCTGTGTAGCCTAGCCAAACTGGAGCTCATTCTCCTCCTGTCTCCATCTCCAAAGATTGGGATTGCAGTCCTGCCTCACCACTGCCAATGCTGGGTAGTTCCACAGTGTGCCCAGCATGGTCTTTCTAACGTAACCAGATGAGCTCCTGTCTTTGTAGGTTGTCTTTCCATGATCAATTCTGTCTCGATAGTCGTTTCTCTTCATTCTCTGACAGGAAAGAGCTATTTCATAGTAAGAATGGGGCCCGCAAAAATGCTAAGAAGATCCTAATTGTCATCACGGATGGGCAGAAATACAGAGACCCCAAGAAGTACAGTGATGTCATCCCCGAGGCAGAGAAAGCTAAGATCACCCGCTATGCTATTGGGGTACAGTCTCTTTCTCCTCGTCTCCCTCAGATCCAGCCTGCTCTTCCCCCAGTGAAGGCTCAGTGGGTTTCTACTGCTTAGGCACCTCTCTGCTGCAGGTGGGAGATGCCTTCCAGGAACCCAGTGCCCTGCAGGAGCTGAACACCATTGGCTCAGCTCCCCCGCAGGATCACGTTTTCAAGGTGAACAACTTTGTAGCACTAGGTAGCATCCAGAAGCAGCTTCAGGAGAAAATCTTTACCATTGAGGGTGAGTGGGGACAAGCTCTGGCCTTGTGGTTGAAGGGATTGCTCCCAATTGCCCCCTGTAGTCTTGTTGTTCATCCTTATTTATGTCACCCCAAAAATGCCCTGTAGTGCTCAGGACCCAGACCCTACTCGCTCTGTTCTGAGTCCTCACACTCCCATAGCTTTGGAGAATCTAAGTGACATGTTTCCCCACAGGGACTCAATCAAGGACAAGCAGTTCCTTTCAGCACGAGATGTCCCAAGAAGGCTTCAGTGCAGCTTTCACGATGGTGGGTGGAAGGGGCACTTGATGAACGGACATCAACTCTGGGCCTTCTGTGGGTGGGATGGGGCCCTAAAGGTGCCAGGAGCAGATTTGATCTTAAGTCCTTCTGACTGAATGAACAGTATCATCCATGGTTCTTAAGGTGCGGGGGACAAAGGAGAGCAGGAGACAGCCAAAGCTTGAATTTTCATGGGACACACACTGTCGTGAGTAGAGAGGCCACACAAAAAGTTCTCTCAGACTCTCCTGGACATTGGGATAGAGAAAGGAAAGTGTTCAGATGACCCTGCGGGATGAGGAAGGGCCAGACCCGGAAAGGTCTGGGGACCGATTACTGCAGTTAGGGGGAACGCTGTTGAAATGGTTCTGGGGAAGGAACAAAGCTGTTATGCTCGGAAAGGAAGGGGTGGACACAGCAGGAGCACAGTGAGTTAGGGACAGTGAGCAGCGGGAGGGGTAGGAGGGCCCAGACCACATGGACCAGAGAGAAAACAGTGCAGGAAGACTTGTCTGAAAGCTGATGTGTGCCCAGAGCAGCTAAAGAGATTTTCTTCTAATAAGTTGGGGCTGAGTAGAGCGTGGCAGAAGGGAACCAGGTTTGTTTGGAACTGGTCACTGGAGCTATGTCAAAGGGCCATTAAGCACTTCTTTCGGTGTTTTTATATTTCTAAGTTCTCTATAATCCAAAGTCTAGAAATGAATATGGAATGCTGGGGAGCGTGAAGCATTGCTACCCAAGGGTGCTGACAGAGAGCTTACAACAATGTGACAAACGTGGCTTTGTCATAGAGGAGCTGAGAGAGGGACTGGGGTGGTCAGGACAAAGGTCCCCTAGGTCTGGGAACAGAGATTAACTGCCCAGATTCAACCGAGAAGTGACCCAGATGACATTCTAAGGGGACCAGTGATGGTTTATTAGCATACTGGTACCTACATACTGGGTTTGAGGAGGCCTGATTCTGGGATGGGAGAAATTAGAACAAATGGCAGGAATCTAGAAGGCAGAATGGGTGGAAGGGTAACAGGGCCGACAAGGGCAAGGACAACGTATTGAGAGACTAAGGAGTTAAGGTCTAGAGACAGCTAGTGAAAGCTAAGGAAGAAGAAAAATTAAAATGACATTTGGGGACAGGCTTCTTTGGATTAGACTTGCACCCTGCTCCAGCCTGCTCAGCCCTGGGATCCTTTCCTTCCAGGATGGACCAGTTCTGGGAGCTGTGGGAAGCTTCAGTTGGTCTGGAGGTGCCTTCTTATACCCCCGAAATATGAAACCTACCTTCATCAACATGTCTCAGGAGAATGTGGACATGTGGGACGCTTACCTGGGTAAGAAAAGGCTGTGGGAGGAGGAGGGGAGGGACAAGTTGCCTGAAGACAGGAAAAGCCTTGGTGCTGAGGTCTGGACCTCTCAGGTTACTCCACCGCACTGGCCTTCTGGAAGGGGGCCCAAAGCCTGGTCTTGGGAGCCCCTCGCCACCAGCACACGGGGAAGGTTGTCATCTTTACCCAGGAATCCAGGCAATGGAGGCCCAAGTCTGAAGTCAGCGGGACACAGGTTGGTATGCAAGAAGCCAGAGTGTGGTCAGGATGAAGAAGGAGGAGGTGAAGGGGCTTTGGGGCCCACAGGGGAAGCTGTGGTACTGGGAGAGGGACAGGGCCTCGCCCAGATGGGGCATCTGTGAAATGACTTCAGGCTTGGCCTACCAGATCGGTTCCTACTTTGGGGCCTCCCTCTGCTCTGTGGACATGGATGGAGATGGCAGTACTGACCTGGTCCTGATTGGGGCCCCCCATTACTATGAGCAGACCCGAGGGGGGCAGGTGTCTGTGTGCCCCATGCCCAGTGAGGTAAGTGGGGAAGGGTCCTGGCTGGTGGTTTGTGGGTGTGGGTGGAGGGCTGCCCAGATTGGGTCTGATGCTGACTTTGCTCTGCAGAGGAGCAGGTGGCAGTGTGAGGTCACTCTCCACGGGGAGCAGGGCCATCCCTGGGGCCGCTTTGGAGCAGCCCTGACAGTGCTAGGGGACGTGAACGGGGACAGTGTGACAGATGTGGCTATTGGAGCACCTGGAGAAGAAGAGAACATGGGGGCTGTGTACATATTTCATGGAGCCTCAAAACTGGACGTCAACCCCTCGCCCAGCCAGGTGAGGCCTTGTCATCGGCCTCTTCTATTTTGTTCCCCTCTCCACATCTTGGGTTGGTTAAATACATCCGTCTGGCTGCTGGTGACAACCACTGTCTCTTTTCAGGCCCTCAGTAGTCTGTTCCTCCACACTGAGCACCAAGCATGTTTGTGTTGACCGAGCCTCCATTCTGCTGTGGACAGCTTTCTAAGAGACTAAGCTGGGAACTTAAACTCTTGAGTCAGCCATCATTTGCTTCGTGTTCTTTGTTGGAACGATTACTTTAGATTCTGTAACCTTTAGTTGTTTTCCTATGTAACAGAAATGATCAGGCCAACTCCTTCCTGTAAGGATAATATGTACAGTGAGTGCACTGAGCACTCCATGAACCACACATTTTCTGGATGACCATACAAATGATGAGCAAATCTACTTTAATCCCATGTCTGTATATTTATTCCACTGTTGCTTATACTCTAGGGCAAGCTGGACTTGTAAGAGGGCCCTCTTCTTTCTTTCTGAGAGTCTCCTCAGACACCCCCCCTCACTGTTTGCTTTCACCTCCTAACCCTTCATTTTTCCTTTAGCAACCCCCAGATACCATCACCTATAGGTTTTTCTTCTTTTCTCTTCTTGATCAGCGGATCACTGGCTCTCAGCTCTCCCTGAGGCTCCAGTACTTTGGGCAGTCACTAAGTGGAGGTCAAGACCTTACCCAGGACGGCCTGGTGGACCTGGCAGTGGGAGCCCAGGGACACGTGCTGCTGCTTAGGTGAGAACTCACCCACATCCCTCCCCTGTCCACGGTGCCCAAGTCACTTGTTCTGGTCCTTCTCTCAGAGATCAGCATCACGTCCTCAGCCCTTGTTTATGTCTCCAGGAGTCTGCCTTTGCTGAAAGTGGGGATTGCTATAAGATTTGTCCCCGTGGAGGTGGCAAAAACTGTGTACCAGTGCTGGAAAAGGATTCCCACGGTCCTTGAAGCTGGGGAGGCCATTGTCTGTCTCACTATCCGCAAAGGGTCACCTGACCAGTTAGGTGAGTGATTTCCTAAAATTGGGTCCAATTTCCTAAAATTGGGTCAAAGGCTCTGTAGAGGGCAGAGCAAGCCCAGGAACACAAATCTTTTGACTTTTCCTGAGCTGCCTCAGTCAGGGCCTGAGTTCTTATTTTCCCCTTCTTCATGCACCCAGGCCTATTGGCTCCTGTCTAGGAAGACTCACAGCCTGTCTCTTCTCCTCCCCACTTCAGCCTCTGACCCTGCTTAAGCTACCACATCTCTGGTTACCTGCACTGAAGCAGAGACTCTCTCGGTGGTCCTCACACCTATCTTTACCCCTCTCACCCATTGTCCAATGAGAAACTAGGTTTGATTGATCCCAAAATGTGAAACTAGGCTCCTTGCCCCAACACTTAACACCCTTGCAACTGCTTTTTCTTACAGTATTGGAGACTCCAGTCATTTCTGTGATTCTATCCCACTGTGGTCCCTCCATGAATCTCCTGTCACTCCTCATTCCACCCCTCTCCCTCCATGTACTTCTGTGATTGTGCCAGCCTCTATCTCCCCCACAATCTTAGGAACATAAAAAACTTTCCTTTCCCCAGAATTCATTCACAGTCCATGTATTTAGCTTCTCTATTAGACTGAGATTCATGAATGAAGGGTCTATCTATCTGTCTGTTTGTCATCTATCTATTCTTCTACCTATTATCTATCTATCATCTATCTACCTACCTATCTACTGACTGATCCATCCATCCACCCACCATCCATCCATCCATCCACCCATCCATCCACCCATCCATCCACCCACCATCCATCCATCCATCCATCCATCCACCCAACCACCCACCCATCCATCCATCCATCCATCCACCCATCCATCATCCATCCATGCACCCATCCATCTATCCATCCATGCACCCATCTATTCATCCATCCACCCA
>JAQHUG010000016.1:6192690-6210915 GCA_028555095.1 Dicrostonyx torquatus | reverse complement strand
CCACCCATCCATCCATCCACCCAACCCACCCATCCATCCATCCATCCATCCATCCATCCATCCATCATTGTCTGCATGTTTATTCTCCAAAGGTGGTGCAGTCATGGGCAGTGCTCAACAAGCTTAAAGAGCTAAATGGAAACAGGAATTCTAGGTTCTCTGCTTTTGCACTTTTCATTTGCCTTTTTACATCAGGTGATGTCCAAAGCTCTGTCAGGTATGATTTGGCCTTGGACCCGGGCCGTCTGATTTCACGTGCTGTTTTTGATGAAACCAAGAACTGGACTTTGTCTCGAAGAAAGACTCTGGGGCTTGGCGATCACTGTGAAGAGATAAAGCTGCTTTTGCCCGTGAGGATTCTGTGTTTGGGGAAAGGGAGGGAAGAGTTTGGGGAAAGGTGGCAGGTAAAGAAGCGCTTGGGGAAGGGGAAGAGCCAAGAGTAGTTTGTCAGGTCTTTGGTCTCTATTGTGTGAAATGGGCAGAGAGAGGACAATGAGACCAGAGAGGAGAAGGGCTGGGAGTGAGCCTGGCCCCTTAGCCAGGATGTGACAGTCTCTGGCCCCTTAGCAGCCTGGATGTGACATTGTCCGGCCCCTTAGCCTGAATGTGGCACTGTCTGGATACAGAGGAGGAGCCCAGTGAAGGAAAGGAAGAACGATGGTGGGTCTTCAAAGTTCCTTCTTTCCCAGGACTGTGTGGAGGATGTGGTGAGCCCTATCATCCTGCGCCTCAACTTTTCCCTGGTGGAAGACTCTGATTCATCTGGGAATCTTCGTCCTGTGCTGGCAGTGGGCTCTCAAGATCACGTGACAGCATCTGTGAGTAGCTGTCCAGTGGAATCCCCGGGAACAGGGTGGCTTCATTGTGTCGCTCTGTGCTTAAGAATCCACAGCAGATCCCAATCACCCACCAGTGACAACACACCCAAAGATGTCCCCCAGCTTCTTAGGCCTGACCTAGCTGGTACCCTTGTGCCTGCCCAGCACGTTCTACACATTGCCCTCTTCTCTCATCCTTACCTTGGAACCTTGGTCTGCAGTAATTCCCATTTGAAAAGCGTTCCCTTCTCTCTGTCCAAAGAAACAGTCTGCCTCATCTCCTCTGACCACACGGGTACCTCCCAGCTCCCACTTTTCCTCTGGTTCCTAAGTCTGCTACGATTGTCCATTTCAAAGCAGTGTACCTGGAAACTGAGACAACCCATCTGCATTGGTGACTGTCTTGGGTCATACATTTCTTGTGCATTATAGCTGTATCTAATTCACCTGTAGTTTTTACTTCCCCAAACTTCCACCCAGTCAAAAACTCCTGCCCTATTTCTAACACTTAGTAATGTTTGCTGACTAGCTGCTGCGGCACGGGCTGGACTTGATCCAGCTAGACTTCATTGTGCTGAAGCCAAGACCCTATGTTATCATTCTTTCAGTCCAGCCTTCAGCCCGAGGCCCATTCCTTGCTAGTGTCTATGAGAGTACTGGGGGCAGAGGTTTGCTAACAGTCCAGTGAGGGGGTTAGAGACTGAGTCAGATATGGAAGAGAAAGGAGCAAACCATTTTTGTTGCAGCTCCCATTTGAGAAGAACTGTAAGCAAGAACTCCTGTGTGAAGGGGACCTTGGCATCAGCTTTAACTTCTCAGGGTGAGTGCTGTCTCCTTCCATATGATGAACCACTTGTGACCACCCCCTTGACCGTCTTTAAAAAGAAAACAAATTCTGTTGGAATACGATCAGCTCAAGGTTCATGAGTTCCCACTATCTTGCTCCTGTCCTTGATCCTCTTCCAACTTACCTCCAGTGGAGTCTCTCCTTCAGGCTTTCCCTTCCCTCCTCAGCCTGCAGATCTTGGTGGTGGGAAGCTCCCTGGAGCTCACCGTGACAGTAACTGTGTCGAATGAGGGTGAGGACAGCTATGGAACGTTAATCAAATTCTACTATCCAGCAGGGCTATCTTATCGACGGATAATGGAAATACAGGTAAGCAGGTCCCTTGGACTCTACTGGATAGCTAGGGCCTTTTCTGTCTCTGATACTAAAATACTACAGGCTGAATGAACTATAAAGAAATGACAGGGGGCTGGAGAGATGGCTCAGAGGTTAAGAGCACTGACTGCTCTTCCAGAGATTCTGAGTTCAATTCCCAGCAACCAAGTGGTGGCTCACAACCATCTGTAATGAGTTCTGGTGCCTTCTTCTGGCCTGCAAGTATACATGCAAGCAGAACACTGTATATGTAATAAATAAATAAGTCAATCTTTTTTTAAAAAAAAGAAATGACAGTAATTTGGCTCATGATTCTGGAAGTGCAGACTTAAGGGGTGCGTCTGGTGGTGGCCTCACTGGCAGAGTCTCAAGGCAGTTCAGGAAACAATATAGCAAAGACATGTGTATATGTATGTGTGGGTGTTCTGTCCTCTTCTATCCTGGAGTCCCACGTTAATGACCTTATCTAATTTTAATCACTTCCCAAAGGCCCCACTTCTAAACACCACAGTCTGAGCAAGTTTCTACTTCGTTAATATCTCACAATGGGGATTAAATGTCACACATATAATCTTGGGATCCTCAAGCCATTTTCAAACCCTGGCCCTATAGCTTCCGGTTTTATAATTCTTCTACCATGTATGTATCTAGATATTATAGATCATCATAGATAAAATATATTAAGCCTATGTGTCAATAAATAATATAAATCAAATATCCATAAAAATCATACCTAGTCAGAAGTAAAAAACTGCTAGCTAACATCCTTAAAGTCTTCCACTCTCTGTCTTTCCCTGTCACAACCCCGTTCTCTCCCCCATGGTGATCAGATTTTTAACTTCATGAGAGTCATTTCTAGGAGTTTGTAGGGTTGCCATCCACACGTGTGTCCCTAAATCACACTGTTCAGGTTCACTGGGGCTTGAGTGAATGGAAGAGTGTGGTATGTGCTCTTCTGTGTCTTGACCTCTTCCTTCAGTGTTGTTTGTGAGGTCCTCGGTGTTGCTGCGCGTGATTGTGACAGCTGCACCATTGCGACCAGATATCTGCCAGAAACAACCTGAAAAGAAAGAGGCGTATTTGGCTCCCAGTTTAGAAGGTGTTTTAGTCAGGTCTGCTGAGGGACAGAACTGACAGTATCAATATCTATTAAAAGGGGAGGTGCACAGTTTAGAGAGCATGCTAGTCAGGGTTCTTTAAACTGATACAATGAGTATATATTAAGAGGGGATGGATTAGGCTGGTTTATAGGCTCTTGTCTGGGCAGTCCAGTAAGGGCTGACTCGGGACAGGAAGGCTGTAGCTGTAGCTGTACTCAGGACTGGTAGCTGTCAGTCATGAAGCTGATGTCTCAGCACTCTTAATCTGATGCTGGAGCCCTGGGGGACCCTCAGAGAGTCGCTGGGCTTCAGTCTGTGTTGGAATCCTGAAAAAGATGGATTTAGTACTGGCCACAGCCACAGGACAGATGAACTTGCCAGCTTGCGTGGTGAGGTAATTCTACCGGAGAACACACAGACACCCTTAAAGCCAAGCTGTGTTGCCGACTGGCGGCTGCACAGGGAACTTTCCCAAACCACGCAGCCCTGAGCAACACTACTTTTTGTCTTTTATGAAAAAAAACCACACCTGGTTGATATGTGTTGGTTAGCAGGAGCAGTTAGCAAGGAAGCAAAACTACAGGAGCCATAGAGCAAGGTTAGCACATTTTCTGGGCCCTGAAACTATGGATTAGGTTTTGTTCTCATTTTGGCAGGGGTTGGAGCCTTTGTGCTGGTGTTAAGATCAGAACATTGCCTCTTAAATGGTGTCAGTCGTGCTAAGTTCTCAGGACCTGTTTGTACTACAATGAGAGCAGACGGAGAACCAAGTTTCCTTCTCTAATGTCCTTTTCTGTGGACTGTCACCAGCTATGTGGCTCAGATTTAGGGTGGGTCTTCCCACCTCAAATAATCAAATTAGTAAGTCCATCAGCTTGGGATTTAGTTGATTCCAGATATAGTCAAGTTGATACCTAGATTAGCAGCCATCACAGTAGGTGATGGAGACACAATGACTGCAGCATGGCCTCTGTAGCGTAAGGAGACTGACTATAACTACCAGCAAAGAATAAAGAGGCCTCGAGCAGGCTTCTATATGTCTCAAGACCCATTCAGAGTAGCATGCATCATCCAGCGAGGCTGTGCACCCCCAAAGGTCTACAATCTCTCCCTACCCCAGAAAACAGCACCACCACCGAGGAGGACAGAGTAAACAGACAGATGAACCCGTGGCAACATTTCACCTTCAAACCCTCGCATAACGCAACAGCACAACAGTTTCACGGTGTGTGAGAGCCCTGCATGGCTATGTCGCAGTCTGTCCGCTCTACTTCTGATGGTTGCTTTCCTGATTTGAGCCCTGACTGTTCTTGAGCTGGTATCTGCAGGATGCATAACATTTTGGGAGATTTATACCACACAGGAATTCTGTAGATTGAACATTTTCAAAAGTGCCTATTTGCACTTCTGTGAGTAGCATGTGGGGGTCCCTGTGCCTGCCTATCAGCTCTTGACACTATCAGACTTCTCAGCTGTCAGTATGGTCACACATTTCCTTACAGTTTTTGTTTGGAATATTCTAGAGAAGTTGTGCAACTTTACATTCATTTTGTGGCCCTTTGGGTCTTCTTTGGGGGAGGTAGAGGATGTGTCTATCTACATATTTTCTTCTGTTCTTGCTTGTATTTTAAAAATTGGCCAGCATAGTGGAACACACCTTTAATCCCAGCACTTGAGAGGCAGAGACAGGTGGACCTCTGTGAGTTCGAGGCCAGCCTGGTCTACACAGTGAGTTCCAGGACAACCAAAGCTACACAGAAAAGCTCTGTCTCAAAAACCCAAAAAGACAGAAAAACAAATCAGCAAAAAAGAGACCAAAATAAATAGATAAATAAATAAATAACTCTGGATGTGGCGGCATAAACCTTTAATACCAAAACTCTCATGTGGTGCAGAGGCAGGAGGATCTCTGTGAGTTTGAGGCTAGCCTGGTACACATAGTGAGTTCTAGGCCATTAAGGACTACCTAGGGAGACCCAGCCTCAAACATCGATTTGCAAGAGCTCTTTACACACTCCGATGGTCCTGTAGAGTGATATGCTGTCCTTTCAGTCTCTGTGTTGTGTCTTCCAGCACATAAAGGGTGTCTTAATTCAATCCAATTGAGTTATCAGTTTTTTCCTCTATTCTTAGTATTTTTTTGTGTATGAATCTTGTCTAAGAAATACTTCCTCACATCCTAATGCCCCAGTGTGTATATCTTTCCACCTACCCATAGATGGCAGGCCTTTGCTCTTTGTCCCCCCTCCCCAAGTCCATACCGTCTCTCAGACTTGTACACCAAGGGTCACTGCCTACCCACCTACAGCCACTTGTTGTCTCCCTGTTTCCTGCCACCCCTGAGGTGATGTCACAGCCAGCTCTAGCAAGGTCTGATCCCAATCAGACCTTGTATGGAGACCAAACTCAGTAATGACGAAGTGTCATGGTCACAGGCTGGCCTTGAACATCTGAATTCAAGTGTTACAGGCATGCGCCATCATGCCCAGTTCATGAGGTTCTAGGAATCAAGCCTAACACAGCTACAAAACATCCTTAGCCTGACAAAGGTGGTTAAGGATGCTTGACAGACAGCAAGACTGATGGCCGGAGCTCAATCCCCAAGACTGACAAGATGGAAGGAGAGAACAGGCTCCTGCAAAGTATCCCCTGACATCACACACACACACACACACACACACACACATGCACATACACACACGCACGCACACACACACACACATGCACACACACACACACGCACGCACACACACACACACACACAGAGAGAGAGAGAGAGAGAGAGAGAGAGATATCTAATAAAGCATTAATGTTTAAAAGAAAACAATGTATTTCCTAGGGAAGGGTCGTAGTTCAGTGGTAGAGAATTTACCTAACATGCATGAGTGAGGTTCCCCACCCCAAGGTTATAATAAGCTACAATCCCTTTTAAAGTCTTTATAGTTTTACTTTTGTACTTAAAAGTCTTTGAAACAACTAGAGCTTATTTAATATTTAATAAAACGAGACAGGGATCTCATTTCATTTTTCTCTCTGTATTTTTATTTTTCAGTATGAGACAATTTTTCTTGGTACCATTTATTGAAAAGCCCGTTCTTCCCTACTGTTCATCAATGACACTACCATCTTACGTCAGATAACAGTGGCAGTTTGGATGAAAAGTGTCCCCCATAGTCTTAAGAATTTTATCACTTGGTCCTCAGTTGGTGGCACAATGTCTGGGAGGTTTAGGGTCCTGCTGGAGGAAGTATATCACTGCTGAGCTGGGGTCAAGAGTCAAAGCTTCAGGCCACTTGACGTTTATATTTTCTGTTTAACACTGTGGTTGAGGGTGTGAGCTACATCTGCCATACCTCCCTGCCATGACAGACTCTTATCCCTCTGGAGCTGTAAGCCAAACAGACTCTTCTATATTGAAGTTGCCTTGGCCACGGTGTTCTGTCACAGCCACAGACAAATAACCAATGCGGTAACTTGAATTCATCTGTTCTCCTATAAGCAACCTCACCAGCGCCCACTCCGCTTGGCATGTGAGGCTGAGTCCACGGACCAGGAAAGCCTGAGGAGCAGCAGCTGTAGCATCAATCACCCCATCTTCCGAGAAGGCATGAAGGTCAGTGCTACCTGCCCCCCCCGCCCAGATCCTCAGCACTGGCCTCCTTGTCCCCACACATTCCCTCCCCTTCCTTTCCCACGATCTTCTCCATGTCTTCCTTTCTTTCTCCCCTCAGAGCACCTTCATCATCACATTTGATGTCTCCTACAAGGCCTTCCTGGGAGACAGGTTGCTGATGAGGGCCAACGCAAGCAGGTGAGCCCGGGAGAGCTAGGCTGCCACTCCTCCTCCAGCCTTACACCCCAGCTGGCTGTTGTTTTCCTGGACTCCTTCACAACTGTCTTCCTCTCTTTTTCTCCAGTGAGAATAATAAGCCTGAATCCAACAAGACTGCCTTCCAGCTAGAGCTCCCCGTGAAATACACTGTGTATACAGTGATCCGTAGGTACGAAATCCCTTGGCCCTTTGCTTCCTCCAGACCTGGTACTTCTTACTCAGCGGGCTCTCACTGTAATGAGAGTCTGAATCAGCCCGTTTTACGACAGTGGACTGAGGCTGGACCCTAACAGAAAAGCTGTATAATTCTCTGACAATCGTGCCTGCTGGTGGGATTGCTCACCTCTTCACCATTGCTACCCTCTTCTTCCTCCTGTATTCAGTCTTCCTTTAGCATGACGTGAACACACCAAGTGAAGCTACTAGATTAAGGTCAAGACTCTCCTGGGCATTGTGTGCTGGGAACTTGACCTAACAGGATAGGTCTGTCACCACACTGAGGCGAGACAGGGCAGAGGAGGGGGAGCTGGCAGGAGAGAGGAGCGCAAAGCTGCTGCGATGGGCTTGAAGGCGTGTAGGTGAGGGGACAGGGCAGGCTAGAAGCAAGCAAGGGGCTGTATTTCAGATAGGAACTGTGTGGAAGCCTGTGAGAATACCAAGGAACGGGTTTGGTGCTGTGACTGCTGCGTGTGTAGGAGAACTGGAGGGGGTCAGGATCAAATGTGTCATTTTGTCAATGACACGACCCATGCGTGGACTACATGCATGCGTTTTCTCTCTTATCCCTAGGAAAACACTTACCACACAGTGTAGAATTAAATATACTGGGGATATTTTAAGTGTTTTTTTTTTATTATTGTGGGGTTTGGAAAAAGTTATATAGGTTTTTTTGTTTTGTTTTGTTTTTTAGTTTTTCTAGATGGGTTTCTCTGTAGCTTTGGGGCCTGTCCTGGAATTTGCTCTTGTAGACCAGGCTGGCCTCGGACTCACAGAGATCTGCCTGCCTCTGCCTCCCGAGGGCTGAGATTAAAGGCATGCATCACCACCGTCCAGCTGAGTTATATAGTTTTTTAAAAAAATTATTATATCCACTTAATCCTCTGGACAACCATATTGCTCTCCCATTTTTTTCTCCAGTAGAAAATTCAAGAGGTTATATAACTTGCCCCTGTATTTACCAGGGAATGTCTCCTACACGGCCGGCTTTCAGAGCAGGGTTGCTTCTATTGTCCAAAGTAAGCAGGCAAACCCAAGGCTTCTGCCAAAGCAACTTTGTGCCCATGTGCATGTTACACACCTCTCAAGACTGAGGAAGGCTGAGTGTTTTACTTAGAGCTGAAGAGAGGTTTAAGGCCCGGAGGTGGCTCAGTGGGTAAAGTCACAAGCTGCCAAGCCTGATGCCTGAGACCCACACAGTAGGGTCAGAGAACAGACTTCTGTGTGTTGTCCTTCCACCTCTAAACGAGCCTGGTGGCACACGCCCTTCCCCAGATAAACAAGTAAATGTAAAACAATGTTTTTCAAAGAAAAAACATTTAGAACTAGAGATTTTAAAGTAAGAAATGGGAGTCCAGAGAGAAGAGGTTCGGGAAGCACAGAGAAGTCCCAGCTAAAGCCTACGGAGAGAAAAACCCCAGTGTTTATGGACAGCTCCTGTGTGCTGCTACAGCCCTCTTTAGAGAGAGAAACGGCAGGACTCTAGTGAAGTTAAATGACTTGCGTGTGTCTGAGATGTGAACTCATGCAGTTTGTCACCAGTGCCTCGGTTCTGAGGCTTGAACCTGAGGCGCAGAGCAGGCGATGCAAGTGTCCTGCTGCAGAGCACACCTCAAGCTCCCCAACGTGCTCGCAAATGTCACGTTGATAGTGTGGAAACTATTGGGGTATGCAGGGTTCTGGGTAGGTAATCTGGCTTCTGGGTGGCGGGTGGCGAAGCATGTTGGTCCCTTCCTCTTTTTCCTTTTCCTCCTTTTCTCCTTTCCCTTCTCTCTTCCTTCTTCTTCTTAAAATCAGGCTCACACTATGTGCTCCTGGCTCTTCTGTAACTCTCTATGTAGACCAGGCTAGCCTCAAACTCACAGAGATCCATCTGCCTCTACCTCCTTCTGGGATTATAGATGGGCACCACTATGCCCAGCCTGCTTTGTGGTATTGGGATCTGAGACATCCAGCACTGAGAGGGTGGGAATTAAAACTTAACTAATGAAATCATCAGCACAATCCAAATACCCTGGAAAAAATTTTGTGTGTGATGATGCTTTTATTTATGTCAGCATTGGTATACCATAACACCTTTTTTTTCAAAAGTAAATATGTGTTCTTTATTTTATCATTTAAATTTTTATTTTTGATAATTTCATACATGAGCAACGTATTTACATAGCCTCCATTCCTCTCTCTCCCTCCTTCCTGCTCCTCCCAGGGCCCTCCCTTTTCTCTTTTGTAACAGTTAATGTCTACTGAAAGCCATGGATAAGCCAGATGTGCTGGCTTGCAGCTGTAATCCTTGCATTTCGGAAGGCAGGGGCAGGAAGATCACTGCAAATCTAAGGCTGGTCTGGGATACAATTTGAGGCCTGTCTCGTAAATGCAAAAACAAGGAGCCAGCAGACAGAAACCCCTGTCAGCATATAGGGGCCATCCCTCTGCACGTGTGCTAACTTGCCCCAACATGACTGTACCTACTTCCATTACTGCCACCAGAGACAGGCTCTTACTCCATTTGTTCCAAGTAATCTAGCCTTCACTTCCTAGATCCCCCATAGGCTTATTTATTCTGGCAGAAGACTTTCTAGTAGCTCCTGAGGCTGCTCCCTGTCTACTAGACTCTATCAGCTAGAGGAAGCATATAAAGGCTTTTTCTCCACTGGAAAAGGTTGAACACTACAAATGACATGCAGAAGTCGGGTCTGAAAGTAAAAAATCCTAGAACTCGACTAAGAACATTTCATGCCAAAGAAAGAACTGGAACAAATCCATGGTGGTATAAAGAAGCCAGGGCACCAAGGGAAGAGCTGGTAACTCCGTGTGTCTGGCAGAGAACAGTGTAGGGAGAGGAGAGGCATGGGCACTGAGGCTGTAGATGCACATGGGGACCGGTGTTGTTTCCCTGCGTCATCTGCGGGGCCCAGCACTCTGCAGCAAGCTACGGCTCAAATGGAGATGGCATCAGAGCTGCTTTTCACCAACGTGCCATTTTCTCTAGGCAGGAAGATTCCACAAAGCATTTCAACTTTTCTTCTTTGGACGGGGAGAGAAGGAAAGAGGCCGGACATCGATATCGTGTGAGAAGCTAGAGGATATGCAATTCGGTCTCAGCTCAGGAGGGGGAGGACTGGAGAGCTAGGGGTAAGAAATAAATGGGGGTGTTCTAGGGATCATGCTGACATCAGGTCTCCATTTCCCGCAGGTGAATAACTTGAGTCAGTGGAAGCTGGCCATCAGTGTACACTTCTGGGTCCCCACCCTACTGAATGGTGTGGCTGTGTGGGATGTGGCTGTGATGACCTCAGCACAGGTACCAGCCTGAAGTTTCTCTCTCCCCAGGATTGCTTTCTATAACAACACCGTGCCCTTATCAGGAAAATGTCCCCCACTCTCACCCCCAGGGTGTCTCCTGTGCCTCACAGAAGGAACCCCCTCAGCATTCTGATTTTCTGACCCAGATTCAAAGGCGTTCTGTGCTGGTGAGAAAAGCCCATGTCCTGGGGAACACAGGGATGTACTGATGAATCAGAGCTGTGTGGTCTGTCTGTGGTTTTAGATCCTCTACCTCATGCTGGACAGCCTCCAGTCCCTCTTTTCCTCTCTCTAATAAAGACCCTCCTCAGCTTTATTCCCCCCACTTCTCCAGGACTGCTCCATTGCTGACTGCCTGCACTTCCGCTGTGACATCCCCTCCTTGGGCATCCAGGACGAGCTTGACTTCATTCTGAAGGGCAACCTCAGCTTTGGCTGGGTCAGCCAGGTGCGTGGCCAGGAGCAGAGGTCCTCCCCCAGTCCATGCATGCCTGATGGCTCTGGAGCGTCCTTGGGTCAGGGCGGCTCTTGAACCCTGAGCTCCTCGCAGGTCCAGCTCCCAGCTCTGCCCCACCCTCTCTTTTGCAGACATTGCAGAAAAAAGTGGTGGTCCTGAGTGTGGCTGAGATCACATTCGACACATCTGTGTATTCCCAGCTGCCTGGACAGGAGACATTCCTGAGAGCCCAGGTAGTGGCCGTGTGGCAGGTGGTGGCCAGGCTGGCGAGAGGGCTCCTAATGCTCAGTCTGCAGTGCTGGCTGGGGGCCTTGCCAGCCTGGAGGGAGGATGAGAGAAGGGCCTTAGGCACTCAGTGCACAGGTGCACTAAATGCTTGGAATAGTGCATCGGCAAGCAAGGGGGAATATTAAAGACTGGGAGCCTGGTGTGTGTGTGTGTGTGTGTGTGTGTGTGTGCGCGCGCGCGTGAGTGTATGTGTCAATGAGTGTGTGTGAGTGTGTGTTAGTGTATATATGTATTGTGTGTGTGAGAAAGAGCCCTCTTTGGTCTTCAAATCAGGTAGAGACAGTACTAGAAGAATATGAGGTCTATGAGCCCATCTCCCTCATCGTGGGCAGCTCTGTGGGCGGTCTGCTGGTGCTGGCTCTCATCACAGCTGCGCTGTACAAGGTGAGGTATTGTTTTCCAGTGGTTCCCCTAACTCTCCCAGTGTGCACCACCAGCTGTGCCATGCACGAGACAGGATAGTGAACACTAGGATCATAGTTGTGGGGCAGGCTTGGGGACATGTTCCATCTCTGTCACTTACAGTTTAATTTTAGGCAAGTTGCTTCTCGTTTGGGGGGCCTCTTTTTTTTTTTTTGCTTCTCGTTTTTGAAATAACAACAAGACTTGCATCACAGATTGGCTGAAGTGAAACAGAAATGCCACGGTATGTGTGTAAATCTGCCTGACGATTAATCTGTGCTTTTCTCCTGTAGTTATGTATCTAACCTCATGCTGGACAGCCTCCAGTCCCTGCTTGGCACACAATCTCAGTACGAGACAGTTGTTCACATGCATGTTCTGGGACACGGCTAGGAGTTTAGTTCTCTTATCATCAACTTTTTCTCAACTTTCTTCCCTGCCCTCTTACCTGGTTTTTCTGGCTTACCTCATTTCATAGCTTGGCTTCTTCAAACGTCGGTACAAAGAAATGCTGGATAGCAAGCCTGTGGCTCCTGCGACAGCCGGTGAGGCCGATAACAGCTATGAGACCCCACATCTGCTTCTGTCCTAGGAATCTGCCTTCCCAGGATCTCTACCAGGAGGAGTTGGTCTTGTTTCTGCCTAGGAATCGACTGGCATGGGAACAAGCACTCTACAGCTCAGGGCTAGCCTGAGCAACTTCCCAGCATACATTTTCATATGGACAAGAATTATAACATAACCCAGAGCGAGGCGAATATGCTTACCATACAATGCAACGCTTGGATGAAATGTTGTTGTTTTAAATAAAGGGAAAACGGAGGAAATTTCACATTTTCTTGTATGGAAGAGCTTGAACCCAGATACCACCTGCCCTTCTGGGGTCTGCCCAGCCCCCTGCCATGCTGTTCCCAAAGAGCCAGAGGACACAAAAGTTCCACAGCTTTATTGCCCTTGGGGCTGTCCCCTGGAACTTCAGGGGCTCTCGCAGCCGGTACACAGAAGGTCAGTTGGAGGCCACGAAAGAGTATGTCTGCTTCAAGAGTCCTCATAGCCGGTGGGCAAAGGATTGACGTGGGGGTTGTGGAAAAGCGTGTGGTTGCCATCCCCCCAGGAGAAGGGCTGTAGAGAGAAGGCAGACAGGTCACTACCATCCCTCCCCTGGGACTCATTCTCCCACCTGCCCTCACTCAGGCTCAGACTGTACCTTGGTGCGGATGCGGAGGTGGTGGTAAGGAATGAACTCTGGGCGCTCATGGTGGCCAGCATGCATCCAGCAGTTGAGGGAGCAGAGGGCCACGCTGGGCAGTGCTAGCACAAAGGTCAGGAGGCGCCAGGTGTTGGCTGCGGGAACAAAGGAGAGGGTCAGAGAGAGGCTATCCCTGGGCCTAGAGGCCTGAAACACCAGTGCCCGGTGCATCGGGTGGATTGGTGGAGGGTAGCCAGGAGAGGGAGGGGAAAAGAGGAGGACAAGAGAACAGATGGGTTAGGCGACTAAGTCACAGTCAGGCTAGCCCCACTTACCTCCTGCCCCACCATGGTCTCCTTTGGCTGCACTGGCCAGGCCCCGACTCAGGACCTTAAGAGGCAGAGCCATTGCTGAAGAGACACCGGGAATGACACTGTCCTTTCCTCTCCCCTTCACTCAGCCTGGAGGCTGCCCTCCCCTCTCTAAGCCAATCACCTGTTGAGCTGGAACATAGAGGGCTATTTTTAGGGGCTTTCTCTATCTAAAGTGGGGCTTGACTGGCAGAAGAGCCTCTCCAGGCAGCTGATGCAATGTGCCTTTCATTTTGGCAAGAGAGCATTTCAAGTGAAAGATGTGCCTGGCTTGGTGAGCCAAGCCTGTCACCCCACCGCTTGAGCCACACAGGCAGGAGGATCAGAGTTTACAGCCACCTTTGTCTGCTTAGTGAGTCCGAGCACAGCAGCTTGGGCTATGTAAGACCCTGTCTTTAAAAGTGAAATAAAAGATGGCCGGTGGTGGTGCTCACCTTTAATCCCAGCACTCAGGAGGTAGAGGCAGGCAGATCTCTGAGTTCGAGGCCAGCCTGGTCTACAGAGTGAGTTCCAGGACAGCCAGGGCTACACAGAGAGACCCTGTCTTGAAAACAACAACACAAATGGGAGGTAGAAGGGCAACAAGAATGTAGTTTAGCTGGTAGAACGCCGGGAGTGTCTGCCGGCCCAGTACCCACAATGCCCCATGTCTGTCCCCAGTGCTATTGTAAGCCCAGTGTAGTGGCACAGATTTTTAATGCCAGAACTTGGGACATGGAGGCAAGAGTCCAAAGCCATCCTAGACTACATACCAATGTCAAAGCTAGCCCAGGCTACACTAGACTCTCTAAATAAATAAATAAATATAAAAATATACTATCTATTTCCATAGTAATGGGGAATGATTTTTCTTAATATTCTGTTCTCAGGGGCTAGCACAGACTAGGCATGCATAAAATTAATGAAGTGCCCATTTAAAACAATATTTATCAGTGTGGGGAATTGAATCCCAGGACTGTGTGCATGCTAATTAAATGCTCTTCCTGAGAGGACTCTAGCCAGCTTGAGAATGGTAAACAGGGCTCTGACAGGCCTTGCCCTTTCCCCATTCCCTCTGCCTTGTTAAAACCCTTGGATTACATTCCTAAAGCTGGACACCAAGGTCTGCCTTCTTATTTGGCCACTTCCTCCTCCTGAGGCTGACTACCAAGGTCCAGCTATCAGAGTATTGAAGTCCAGCAATCAAAAGACCCCTTTGGCTCACCTAATTAACACACCCAGTTAAAATTAAATGCATCACCCTAACATGGGCTTTCCCATTTTACCTTTATAAACCACCATTTGCTTATGTGCCCCTCTGTCTCCTCTATCCAGAGGCAGTCCTTTGTCTTCCCCATCGGGTACAAATACCCCTCCTCTCCCTAGTTCCCTCCCTTACCTTCCGTCTCCTGTCTTTGTCTCTTATTCCCTGCCCTCTGTCCCTCTGGAGAAAATAAATCTTTGTGCTGAGAACGTGGTCTTGGGGGTCCTGAGCCCACATTGATCCACTTCATCTGCACTGAGCTCAGTCATTGTCTTTGCTTTTTCTTACTTTGTATTTTTAGAGTGTGTCCCACAGCACTGTGTAGAGTTCAGAGGACGGACAACGTTGTGGGGTTTGTTCTCTCTGTCTACCTTTAGGTGGATTCTGGGAACCAAGCACAGGTCACCAGACATGTTTAGCGAGCACCTTTGCCCACTGATCCATCTCAGGCAGACGGGGAGAAAAGACTGAAAGGAAGCAGCCTCTTCAAGCACTGTAGCCAGAGCTATCTCCTCAACTGCTGGATTTCTGTTCTTTCTCTCTGAGAAAGGGCTCTCTCTGTAGGCTAGGCCAGAGTCAAACTCATGACCTCCTGCATTACAGGTGTGAATTACACTGTGCTCAGAATTACAGTCTTAACAGGATGCCTATAGCTTGAAACAAAGTTTGATGTATCTAATCTGAACTCAGTTTGCAGAAGTGAGTCAGCTGCAATTTCAGGAAAGGCCTCTACACCCATACTTCTTCGTTACTTTAAGTTGGGGCTGCTGAGATGGCTCAGCAGGTTAGGGTGCTTGTTGTCAAGCCTGAGCTTGATCCCAAAGACCCACGAGGTGGGAGAGACTCCCGCACATCTTCAAGCTCCTCTTGCCCACAAATAAGCAAATAAATGTAATAGAAATGGAATGGTTTCCATTTGCCGAGGTTCCTCCTTCAGTTCACCTTCCTTGGTGACTCTACTGAACAATAACAGATTCTTCTGAGCATCACTTTTGTCCTGCTGGAGTTTGGGACTGCTGTGGCCTTAGGGCTTTAAATTCACCTGTCACCTCCCTGTATGCAGTTTCCTGTAACCCCCTCCTTATTTTGTACCACTATGGCTACTGAAGAAAACAGAAAGACAGACATTTTTACTTACAAAGACTCTACGTCTTTCTTTTCTCCTAAGAAGCTAGCCGGCAGGAGAATCCCAGAGGTTTGCTGGTTGTGACTTGATTACTGCAGAGGTCACGACTGTCCTCTGTCGCCATCGTGTGGTACACTTGCCCAAGTACCTGAATTTTTCTTTTTTCTTTTTTTTTTTTTTTCACTCGTTGTTAATTTTGGGGCTGCTCCGGACTGAACCAAGAGGCGGAGCATACTAGGCAAACCCACACCCCTGGTTCACCTTTTCTTTTCCTCCTTTGGCTTTTGAGACAAGCTCTCACTGAGCACCCCTGTCTGGCTTGGAAGTTAAGTCCTCCTTGGTGCTGTATTTTGAGATGCTTGCTTCCACATCCAAGTTTTAATTTAACTGCTTCTGTGTGGAGACTGTAGCGTCTGCACCCGCCACTGCCTCTGAGCTCTCTCTTGTGCTGGTCACTAGATTCCTATTCCTGGAAGCCTACTTCGTTCTTTGCTTCAGGCAGAGAACAGAACAAACTCACCAACTGCTAAACCCCATCGAGCAGCATCCCAGCCATTTGTTAGACATTTGCCAAGTGGTGGTGGCGAGGTTCGTGGAGCGATGGCTCACACCAATCTTTCTTATGCCTGTTCCCTAGGACACTACACGGTATTGTTAGCAGGAAGGTTTTTGAATTCCTGCCCAAGTCACCACACGTTATCGGGGAAATTGGATTCAGAAGAAAGGGTGGACATGGTGCAGAGAAACCTGTTCTTTTTCATTTTTAGAGAACGCCCATCTACAAGGACGGGTGAGATGTATAGCCAGGCATAAATCATTAAAGAAGGTAGATAATTTCTCCAGAATATCTGTCATTCCCAGATACAGCAGGGCTAACATGATCCTTCCTACCAGGCTTTACCCCTTCGAGGCATGGTGGCTAGGCCTATAGGAAACATTAAGGCCAACAGTACTGTGAGTCCGGGGGAGCAGAAGGCACTGTGATCACCATCTCCAAATGCCCCTGTTGAATTCCTTAAGATCCTGCCATGTGAGCTGGGTGGTGGTGGCGTACGCCTTTAATCCCAGCACTCTGGAGGCAGAGGCAGGCAGATCTCTGTCAGTCTGAGGCCAGCCTGGTCTACAGAGTGAGTTCCAGGACCACCAAAGATACACAGAGAAACCCTGTCTTGAAAAGCCAGGCACAGACCCATCAGCTTTTGGATTTGCCACTGGAGCAGGGCTGTGGAGTTATTCAGATTTCTTCAATACATTGACCAACCAGCTTCTGGTTGAGAGGGAGGAGGGCTGATGAGCCTGCCTTTGTCACTGGATGGTGACAAAGGGGTCAGTCTGAGTGGGCTCTTACGGTGTCCTCTTCCTCAGCTGGGGTTGCTCTTTCCCCAAGCATGGTGGATCCATAGGAAGACACCTGCAGTTTAGTGTTTAATGAGCATCCAGAGTTCAGTCTGTTGTGCTGGCTGGTACTATGGCAGAGGATCTCCATTGTATTTATTTGACACTGCCCTGGAGACTCCTCATAAAATCAGGTATTGCCTCTCAGCCCTGGGATTATCCTTGCTAAGAAGTGAACTGAATGCCAAGTTAACAGATGTGCTAACTAGCATGCAGGCCCCATGCCAGTGAGGCAGTAGGCTTAGATACAATGTCCCCCTGTTTACAGCATCACAATGTGTCAGTTCAGGAAACAAATTGCTATTTGATTCTCCATTGCTTGAGATATTTGGGATGTGGCGGTATGGGCTCCAAGACGCTCCACCGTGCAAGAGAATTTGCCGATCATGTGAGACACTAGTAGCAATCCATCTTCCCTACAGATAGGAGAGTTCTCTGGTCCAGGCTTTGTAGCCATGGACAGGAGCCGACGACTCTGGAAAGTCTGACTTCCTATGCATCCCTATCTTGTATTGAGGCTAGCGTGCAGCTTGCTCTGATGTGGTCTGTGTCCTATCCAAAAGGAAAGGGCACTACTTGAGCCTAGGGATGCCCTACCACGCAAATATACCAACCAACTACTCTTACAGAGTTCACATACTGTAAATTTAACCCATTTTATTCAATCCTCCATAACCAGATCTTATTTTTATAATTTCCTCTTGCTAAAATACTCTCGGTTTTAAATACTATTTCCGATTAGCAAACTTCAAGCTTAGTTTCAAACTTGCTCTGCTTGGAAAGCTCTGTCCTGACATTTTCACAGCACACACAGCAGACTGTATAGTGGGAGCTGTCGACTGGCCTCTGTATAATGGGAGACGCCGATTGGCCTCTGTATAATGGGAGCTGTCGATTGGCTTCTGTATAATGGGAGATGCTGATTGGCCTCTGTATAATGGGAGCTGTCGATTGGCCTCTGTATAATGGGAGCTGTTGATTGGCCTCTGTATAATGGGAGCCTCTGTATAATGGGAGCTGTCGATTGGCCTCTGAATAATGGGAGCTGTCGATTGGCTTCTGTATAATGGGAGATGCTGATTGGCCTCTGTATAATGGGAGATGCTGATTGGCCTCTGTATAATAGGAGATGCTAATTGGCCTCTGTATAATGGGAGATGCCAATTGGCCTCTACCTCCAACTTTGCCTCTGTAAATAAATTACATTTATATTTGAATGGCTACAAACATATTGGAGGCATAGTAAAAACGATTCATCACTTATGAGATGATTGGTTAGTTAATTCAAATATTCAAATTTAAATTACCTTTTTTTTTTTTTTT
>JAQHUG010000016.1:6174206-6187933 GCA_028555095.1 Dicrostonyx torquatus | reverse complement strand
CCAGACACAGAAAGACAATTGTCACATGTACTCACTCATAGGTGGTTTTTAAACATAAAACAAAGGAAGCCAGCCTACAAACCACAATCACAGAGAACTTAGACAACAATGAGGACACTAAGAGCGACTTACATAGACCTAATATACATGGGAAAGTATAAACAGACAAGATCTCCTGAGTAAATTGAGAGCATAGGGACATTGGGGGAGGGTTGAAGGGGGAAGGGAGAGGCAGATAGGAGAGCAGAAAAGAATGTAGAGCTCAATAAATATCAATAAAAAAGATAAAAAAAATTAAACATCTCATCCTAATACAGGGTTCCCCCTTTTACATTGATCAATCACCATTTTCCTTGGGCCATGTTTGTCTCCTCTCTATCCAAGGGCAGACCCCCTGGGACAAGTACCCCTGCCCCGCTTCCCTCGTTCCCTTCCCCTTCCCCCTTGTCCTCTGTCTCCTGTCTTTGTCTCTTATCCCTGCCCTCTGTCCCTCTGGGGCAAGTAAATCTTTGGGCTGAGAACTTGGTCTTGGGGTGTCCTGAGCTGATACCAGTCTCTTTCAGTATCCTCCTAGGAAAAGTATGTCACTTGGCAGTGACCTTCCTAAGAAAACCTCCTAATGGGTCTAATGCCTCTTTGGTAGGCAGTCCTGTGAAAGCCCTTCCCCAAACAGTTGTCTTTTCAAAGAACACTCCCTATAGGATGTGGCCAGTATCCTCTTCTACCTCTGTGGGGTGGGCTGTACTGGGACTTGGGGTCCAGTCCTGGCACCCTACCTAATCCTGCAGACTCCCTGTGAATTTGTCTTTTTTTTCCAAGACAGTATAGGGTGGAAGTCAGCCATTCTGGGAGTCAGAGGAAGTTCCAAACATATTGTCAGGGAGCTCTCATTTCATTTTCTGGGACTGGGTTGAGCAGTGTCACAAAGGGCTGACACAGAGGAAACCTTGCTGGAGCCTCTGTTTGTTAAGGGGGAGACAATTCTCAGTGCTCAGAGATAACCCAGCTCTTTAATTAGCACACAGCTGTAGCCTCTCCCTATTGTTAAAGAGGCCCAGCCCAACCAGAAATATTTTATAAAATACATACATTGCCATAATCTTGTCTATGTGGCATTTTACCATCCTAGGGAGATCTTTTTATCCCACCCAATGGAGGTTTTTCTCAGCGCTAAGCAAGTTTTACAGAAGCGGTAATGTGCAAGTTTCTAGTTACAGCAGTTTTATATTTAGCAAACAGAACTGGCTGTCTATGCTCTTTTCCAGAAAAAGAAGGAACACACAGCAGGTTTAGAAAAGCAGGCATCAGTCACCCAGTTTCAGCTCTGTGGTCTCAGATTGGAGGCATTAGTACTCTGTTTTCTTACTCTGATGCAACCTGGTGTTTATTTCCTGAGTAAGCTTGTGAATCGTGCTTTGCTAAAGTTAACGCTTGCTATTTCCCTTCTCCACCTTGGCACTCACTCTTCCTGTGTGCCACCAGAGCCACCTCTTCCTAGAAGCCCAAGATTTCCTTATCTTACCTCTAGATTGCAGTTTGTTTTCTACATGGCCTTTATTGGGGGCAGGGCGGGCTCATTTTCTTTGTCTTCTAATTATTTACGCAGGTTGTATTTGTTACAGTTGGACAGCACTTCCTGGTTTGTGGCAAGGGATACTAAGGAAATATTACACTTGGAGCGGCACACTGGGATAAAGAGTAAGGTGCCCGACCTCTGGCTAGGGCTTTACCCCTCCCCCTAGAGCCCCATCTACCTGTCTAGGGATTAAAGAAGTGGTCTTCACCCCTTAGCCCTCTTGGGCTGGTCTCAGGTAGCTCAGCCCAGTACTTTGTTGTAGACCTCTGTACCTACTTCCATCAGTTGCTGGATGAAGGTTCTATGATGACAGCTAAGGTAGTCATTAGTCTGACTACAAGGAAAGGCCAGTTTAGGCTTCCTATCCATTGTTGCTTAGAGTCTTAGCTGGGGTCATCCTTTAGGATTCCTGGGAATTTCCCTAGTGCTATGTTTCTCTATAGCCCTTTAACAGCTCCCTCAGTCAAGATATCCCTTTCTTTTCTCTCCCTCACTGTCCTCCCTTCTTGAGCATCCCATTCCCTCCTGTTCTCCTCCACCCTCCCTTCTCCTCCTCCCTCCTAATTTTCTCAGGAGGCCTGGTCTGTTTCTCCTTCCCAGCGGGATCTATGAATGGTTCTGTTAGGGTTCTCCTTGTTACCCAGCTTCTCTGGGGTCGTGGACTATAGGCTGGTTTTCCTTTACTTTACATTTAACATCCACTTATGAGTGAGTACATGCCATGTTTGTCTATCTGGGTCTGAGATACCTCACTCAGGATGGTTTTTTCTGGTTCTATCCATTTGCATGCACATTTCAAGATGCCATTGTTTTTTTAACCTCTGAGTAGTACTCCATTGTGTAAATGTACCACATTTTCTTTATCTATTCTTCAGTTGAGGGGCACCTAGGTTGTTTCCAAGTTCTGGCTCTTATAAATAATGCTGTTATGAACACAGTTGGGCAAATGTCCTTGTGGTACGAGTGTGACTCTTTTGGGTGTATGCCTGAGAGTGGTTTTGCTGGATCCTGAGATAGAGTGGAGTCACAATTTTCTGACAAATGCCACACTGATTTCCAAAGTGGCTGTACAAGTTTGCATTCCCACCATGATGGTGATGCCCACAGAAACAGCTGACCTGAGTTGGGGGAGCTCACTGACTCTGAACTGATAGCAGATAAACCTGCATCAACCAAATTAGGCCCTCTGAATGTGGGGGACAGTTGTGAGACTGGCAGTGGGACCAGGATTTATCCCTATCCTTGAACTGGTATCTAGGAGCACATTCTCTTTGGAGGGACACCTTGCTCAGCCTAGCTATAGGGGGAGGGCCTTGGTCTTGCCTTGAAGTAAAGTGTCAGACTTTGTTGATTCACCATGGAAATCCTTACCCTTTCTGAGGAATGAATGAGGAGGTGGGGAGGGGGGAAGGTGGAGGAAGTGGGAACGGGGATAGTTATGTAAAATGAGAAAAGACTGTATTTAAAATATTTCAATAAAATTAAAACAGCTATTAATTAAAAAAATAAAGTAGTGATCTTCAACCCTACCTGTGTAACAGAATTACCTAGGACCTTTACAAGACTGTGTTAGCCAGTGTTGAGAAATTCAAGCTAAAGGACCTGGTTTTCATCAGTAACTTCCTAGGTCCATCCTGTTCCTGCAGCTCCTTTCTGAGAAAGGTCCCAGGTGATGGTGAACTGACGAACCGAGGTCAAGGCTCTAAACTAAGGTGTCCATGGGCTCTCAGCACGTGAGCAGGTGATGAATGCTCATATCATTGAAACTGTCTCCACTAGGATCACTCTGTATGTTTAGTCAAAATGATATGGAAGGAAGGTCTGGAAAAAGTTGGCCCTGAAGGTGGCTGGGTGGTTATGCCGGCATGCATGCAGTGTGGCAGTGGTGTGGGGAAGGCCTTGGGCTGATGGAAAGGCCTAGGACCATTGTAGGAAGGAGGCTGAGATTCCAAGGGGAGGATCCAGCCAATGGGATAATCACGTTCCAGGAGACAAACAGAAGAAGGAATGCTAAAAGGGACAGTAGAACTGCTTGTTCTGTCCCCCCAAGTGTTTATGCGGAGGCCATGTGGAACCTCACTAAACATTCCGGGGTAAGGCAACAGAATATGTCCACAACATTCCTTTCTCCATGTGGTACCCTGTGAGATCCTGTGTCTACAGAACTCCTGCAAGGTTCCCAATGGTGCAACCTAGCCAAGGAGTCACCTCCAGTCTTCAGACAGCGCCCAGCCCTGGCTGGGGAAGGCTGTTAGCACTAGAGAGGGCTCCAGCCTCACAGGAACTGCCCTGAGGGACGCAAAAGGGTGTGTACTCTTGGCTTCAATGCAGAAGAATTTCAGGACAAGCCAGTATTAAGTGAGGTTGGGGTTCATTAAAGGGGATACGAGACAGATTTAAGGCCCAAGAAGCACACCTGAGAGGTTGGGTATGAGCTTCTTTGAGAGAGCTGTGCCTAGTTGCTACGCTAGTCAGGATTCTGGTAAATAGAAGTCAATATCTTCAATACTTTGGCTGGCACCTAACAGGTTTACAGTTGAAACGGTCAAACTGTACCAGAGTGCAGGAAGTTAGGCAATCTTCTCTGTAAACAAAGTCTCCCAGAAAATGATAGGGAGAGAAGTGAGGCCCTACCATGGCCAGATACATTCAGGAGTAGGGGAGTAGGACTTTCCGGGGGTGCAACTTTATTAAACTGGCTCACACTGCAATAACCGACCCAATAAACTCAATGGTTCACCAAGATGGATCTGCATAGAGTACTTTACTCTGGAGAAGGTTGTCCACAATCTGGTCCAGAATTGGGATCCACAGTCATCAGCACTAGAATTTCCAGAATGCCTCTTGGTTACACCAGAACCTGAGGATGCTCAAGGATCAAGGCCTTTCTTGAAGAATTTTCACCTCAGTTAACTTTCAAAATACAAATCTCCCCGAAGCTTTACTGGGCGAGATTGTGTTAATTGTCCACTTTAACAGAATTTAGAATCGCCTAGGAGGCAAGCTTCTGGGCATTCCCATGAGGGATTATCTTTTAATTGAATTTGAAAATAACTTTTTACATAAATATATTCTAAACATTGTCTTCCCTCCTTCATCTTCCAGATCCTCCCTGCCTTCCCATCCATCCAAATTAATGCCTTCTCTCTCTCTTCAGAAAACAAATAAGCAAATAAAAAATCGACCAGAATAAAAAGGAAGGAAGGGAGGGAGGAAGGAAGGAAGAAAAAAGAAAGAAAAATCATGAGAAACACATATACAGAGATACACACACACACATGAAAACACAAAATCAGAAAATATACATGCAAAAGACTATAGAGATGAAAGATCTGTATTTTTTTAAAGTTTAGACAAAGCAATATAAGAAAAAAAAATCTCCAGAATACCACTGAGTTCTTTTTGTGCTGACCATCTAGGGTTGGGCAGGGCCTATTCTTAAGTGAGTTTTAGACATCCAGTGAGATTTTATTGAAGAAAGCTAGGGGTCTTTTTGTTGTTGTTTGCAAGTGGTTGTCAGTTGAAGATGGCCTCTTGGTGAGGGATAGGGTAGGCTACTTCATCCTCTCAGCTCTGCGACCGCATCTGGCTTGCATCTGGCAGGTCCTGTGCATGCTGCCACAGTCTCTGTGAGTTCATATGTGGGCCAGTCCTGCTGTGTCTGGAAAACCCTGTTTCCTTGGCATCTTCCATACCCGCTGCAGTTTACAATCTTTCAGCCTGCCGTGGAAGACTATTTTGATACATTAATTGGTATGGGAAGACTCATCTTAAACAAGGACAGGACCATTTCTTGAGAAGGGGATCCTGGACCATATTAAGTAGAGAGCACAAGCTGAGGATATATCCATGCTGCCTTTGTGTCTGGACTATAGTCACATGACCATCTCCCAAAGACTGCAGCCATGACATCACTGCTATGATGGACTGTACTTGGAGCTGTGAGCCTAAATAAGCCCAGTCTCCCTTCCACTGCTTTTGTCAGGCAGTTTTATCATAACAGGATAGTAACTAAGATACCTGGTTAATTAATTAATAAGGAACTGTCTATAAAAAACTCAGGTCTGATCTAAAAAGGAGTAAGAAAATTTTTGAGCCAAATATGAGTTACCATTTGCTACATATAACAAAAAGATAATAGCAGCTGTCAGTTCACAGAGACAGCAGACACGTAATTCCCTTCAGAAATGAGCTTTATTAGAGTAAAAGAGCCTCAAGGCCACGATGGGGTCCCAAGACGGAAGAGAAAACATTAGACAAAAACAATACATGGGATATGATGGGGCCTTAGAGGGAAGGGGAGACTTCCCTTTAATGTCGGGAGGAGCTTCAATAAGAGTGAGGATAAGAGTCATTGATATGTGTATGTACATGATGCATGCACACACATACACACACACACACACACACACACACATATATATATATGAGAAATAGAATAAGCCATTATGAAAGGGATGGTGTGGGGGAGGCCAGAGGAGCTTCTGCAGAGGGCTTCCTTGAGATTTCTCAGACT
Source organism: Dicrostonyx torquatus (assembly GCA_028555095.1). NCBI lineage: Eukaryota > Metazoa > Chordata > Mammalia > Rodentia > Cricetidae > Dicrostonyx > Dicrostonyx torquatus. The sequence continues at coordinate 6,181,841 of JAQHUG010000016.1, read as the reverse complement.
AATCTCCAGAACAAAGGAACAGTCTGACATCTTATAATTTTAATCATTTTTTAGAGGCAGCAGTAAGTTTCACATCACCCAATTTAGTTCAGCATAGCATATGTAACAAGGAACATGAAAGAAAGCTGTCAAGTCACAGCAGATTGCTTCTTAACTGTTTCAGGGAGAGCTGTGGGGAGGCATGGCCTGATTCGGGTCACGGATTCAGGCCCAAAGAAGCAGGCCAATCGTGCTGACCAGTTTTACGTCAACTTGACAAAAGCTAGAGTCATTTAGAAGAGGGAACCTTAATTGAGAAAATGCTCCAATCAAATCGGCTTGTGGGCAAGCCTGTGGTGCATTTTTATGATTGATGATTGATGTAGAAGAGCCCAGCTCACTGTGGACAGTGTTATCTCTGGTGCTCTTGAGCCCTGGCTGTATAAGAAGGCAGGATGAACAAGGCAGTCAGCAGTAAAAGGACTGGTATGGGCACCAGACACCCCAAGACCAAGTTCTTAGCACAAACGAGATTTATTTGCCTGGGAGGGACAAACGGTAGGAAATAAGAGACAAAGATAAGAGCTAGAGAATGAGGGAGAAGGGGAAGGACAGGGGTATTTGCCTGGGAGGGACAAGGACTGACTGCCTCTGGATAGAGAGGAGACAGACATGGCCCATAGAAAAATGACAGATTATAAAGGTAAAAGGGGGAAAGCCCTGTGTTAGGATGAGGTGTTTGATTTTGTTGGACAGGTCAATTAGGTGAGCGAAAAGGGGCTTCTGATTGCTGGACGTCAATGATAGGGATTTTGAAAATCCCTGGTTTGGGGGTTTCTTAACCAATGCAACCAACCAAATCCAGTTGAGTTAATAAAATCAGGTTTAATAAACAGAGCAAAGCAAAACATTCCCGGGTGACTCTCGGAAACGGGAGGAATCATATGGTAGGACCTGGGTCTTGAATACCCTGTAGTGTGGTCTTGAGCATCCCAGGGGAGGTGCTGCCCCTTGGCAAGCTTTCTGAGGGTAGAGTTTGGAGGGGAGCGAGGCAGAGCTTCCACTTAAATACTCTGGTAGCTGGACCTTGGTAGTAAGCCTCAGAAGAAGGAAGTGGCCAAATAGGGGAACAGACCTTGGTAGCCAGCTTTAAAAATGTCATCTAACAGTTTTTAGCAAAGAAGATGGAATGGGGGAAGGGCAAGGCCTGCTAGAGCCTTTTCAGGCAGCATTCCTCCATAGCTCCTATACTAGCACCTGCTTCAAGCTCCTGTCCTGGCGTCCTTTGATGATGGAGAGGATCCTGAGAATTGTAAAGCTGGACTAAACACTTTCCTCCCACGTTGCTTTTGGTCCCGGTGTTTTGCCCCAGGCATAGAAACCATAAGTAAGGCAGAAATTGGCACTGGGCCGTGGGTATTGCTGTGACAGATGTGACTTAGGGTTACATCTGATGGACACCACGATCAAAGCAGCTTGGGGAGGAAAAGGTTTATTTGGCTCATGTGTCCATATCACTGGAGAAAACACAGGAGTTCAGGCAGATCAGGAACCTGGAGGCAGGAACTGATGCAGAGGACATGGAGGGGTGCTGCTTACTGGCTTGTTCCTCATGATTTCTCAGCCTGCTTTGTTTAGAAGCAAGGACCACCTGCCCCGGAGTGGTGCCACCCACAATGGACTGTGCACTCTTAGATCAATCATTAAGAAAATGCCCTACTGGCTTGACTACAGCCTGATCTTATGGGGGGCATTTTCTGAGCTGGGGTTCCCTCCTCTCAGATAACTCTAGTTTGTTGACATAAAACTAGCCAAGGCACTAACCATGTATTTTTAGGAGAGGCTTGTGAAAAGATTTTGGATCTTTAAGTTGGCAGAGCCTAAGTGTTCAAAACTTAATGGGCTGTTCTGCGGGAGCATGTCAGATAAAGAGCTGAGAGAAACGCAAGCGATGGATGCCTGGCTTATGACTCTCCAGGGAGAGGTTTGAGAGCCTCTCCAAGACTCTATAAGGGCCACTGTATACTATTTTGAATTCAAAACTACTAAAATGAAACTTTTGCTTTGCTGGAACAACTAATACTGGCTAGCGGAGGCTTAAGAGTCAGGTCTGATTAAGACGAGAGCTGCATCATGAAAGTTAAACCTTGGAGTATTTCCTCAGGTTAGCACACAGACGCTGTGGTCCAGACTGGGCGGAGGAGGTTGCATCTCATGCTGGCAGACTGATGTTACAATCCAAGGATCAGGAAGTTTCTGAATACTGCCTCTTTAAAAAGTAGGCAACTAGACACTACAGGAAATCCATAGGCTCTTCTACTTTTTGATCCCCAGGAAACAGTCAATAGCTGCATGAAAAATAATTCCTTCTTAATTTCTACATTCTAGATCTCATGCAAGAATTTCCCGTACCAATTTGTTGCACAGCAATTTCCTCTGAACTGAAACCTTTCACTCTTCAGGGAGGCTCCTTAAGACTGAGGAAGCAAACAACTCAGTACCCTCAGGACATCCCTGAAACTTACAGGCTATACAAAGCCCTTCCCTCCCCAAGGTTATGTAAGTGGTAAGGATTGCTGAGGAGACTCTCCAGCCTTTGTGCTTCATTGTACAGAAAGCCCCGAGGTTCCACCTGGCATGAATTATCACCCATGCTGGGGTGAGTTTTTGGTGATCCTGTACATAACTCTTTACTCATATTCCTGTAACCCAAAAAAATTCTTTGTTTCAGATCAACGTTGTTGATATAGTTGCTTTGCTCTGATGTTGGTTTCCTGTCTAGGGCAAGTAGATACTGCATGTCTCCCCAGGAAGAATGTCACACAACACTATTATATTGGCCATTCCTTCACTTTCAAATTTGTTCATTGTCACCCAAGGTAGGGTAAGTGGAGAGAAGGTGCCAAACCAGACTGTCTTTACATAACACTGCCTAGACTCAGACTTTTACCTACAAAAAGCTTTGAGGGCTGAGATGTTCATTTCACATATTATTTTATTCTCAGAAATTAGCACAGGGTGTTTATAAATGAAAGAGTAATCCATTAATAATCATTAAGGTCATCTTTTAATACAGTGACAATTTTTTATATAGAGATTAATGTCCTTAAACTAAACATTCCCAAACTGCCATACTATTTGAGTTTGTAGATTTATTTTTTTCACACTAGAGGTTGAAACTATGATGTGCAAGGCAAGCACTATGAATGAGCTACATTTTCGCACCTCTTTCCCCTTCAAGAGGGTTGTTGTAGAATAACTGCTTAATCATGTAAAAATGAGTTGCATGTTTTCATGCTGCATTTGTTGTGAAGGTGTGTTGCTTTCGTTTATGCTGCATTTGCTTAACTATGTAAAGATGTGTTGCTGCTTTACCTTGCCTGCCTAAGGCACCTCATTAGTTTAATAAAAAGCTGAATAGCCAAAATCTAGGCAGAGTAGGGATAGGTGGAGATGTTGGGCAGAGAAAAAAGAGGAGCTATTGTATGAGCCCACTTGTTTGTTCCTGGCTGCTCAGCTCCGAAATAATCACACAGAAACTATATTATTTGCAACACTGTTTGGCCAATAGCTTAAGTGTATTTCTGGCTAACTCATATCTTAAATTAATCCATATCCATTAATCTGTGTATTTCCACAAGGCTGTGGCTTACCAGGTAAAGTTCCGGCATCTGTCTCCAGCGGGGCAACATGGCTTCTCCCTCACTCCACTTCTTTCTCCCAGCATTCAGTTTAATTTTCCCTGCCTACCTCTATTCCCTGCGCAGGCCCAAGACAATCCTTTATTAACCAATAGTATTCACAACATACAGAGGGGAATCCCACATCAAGGAGCCAACCTGCCAGCCAGCCAGGGTCCAGTCAGGCAGATAAGGAAGAAGCAGGAAAGCAGAATGAACAGCACTTAGATAAGGTAAACGAGCCTCAGGACAGCAGAGATTAATAGAAATGGGTAAATTTAAGTTAGAGCAAAAAAGGTAGTTAGAAACAACCCTGAGCTAAAGCCAAGTATTCATAATTAATAAGTCTTTTTGTCATGATCTGGGAGCTGGCTGATGGTCCAACAAAGTCTGCTACACAGGTTTCCCCCATGTAACCCAGGCTGGCCTTGAATTTATGATCCTCCTCCTACTGCCTCCTGTTCAGACTGATTTTTTAAAAATTATTTTAAAGCAGAAAAATTATAAGAGTGATTATTCCTGCATGACTTGATAATAATGTCCTAATGCACAACCTCTGAATATTTGAGTATATATTTTCTACATGTAAGACCATTCTCTTGCCTAACTACAACCATCAAAATCAGTAAGTTAACTGCCATCAAAACCTTAGATTCTACTTCAGCTTTCCCAATTAACTTAAAATATCTATTTCTTATAGCAAAAGGGTCCAGTACCTGTTGCATTAATAACCATGTCTATTTAGTCTTCATTATTCTAGAACAGTGTATCAGCCTTCCTTGATTTTAATTACCTGAAATCTTTTATTATTGGGATGGCACTGGTTCAAGACTATCGAGAGCCAGGGAATAGCCAAACAAAGGCACAAAGATATGTATGCACACGTATCTCTGCTTATTTCTGTGTCTCCTGTCTACTAACACCTTCAGTTCTAATCCAATTCAAGAGCTACTTAGGTTTCTTCTTTTTCTTATCTATGTCTTTCTTTCCTGACAGAAAAACTTGACTTTCATTATCCTTAGTATAAGTGCTTATTTTATCAGTGTCAGCTGGACAGTCTTACTGCTCCTGCCATCACCTTACTTGGTTAATGCTCCCTAACCTATGCCAGCCCATCTGCCATGTGGATGGACACTCTTCACCTTGCCATGTATTACTGCTCACAGAAAATGCATATTTTGCTGTCTGCTCCTAGCTAGATAACCTTCAAATTGCTCAGGAAGGGGAGAAAGGGAACTGGAGGAAATCAACAAGAACAGATCTTTCCTTCTAACTTGCTATTCAAAGCAAGTTCACTGGTTTAGAAACTAGACTTCGTTTCATTCACTCTTTGATGCAACCTTAAAAAGAAGTGAACAAAGCCTTTCCTGAGCTGAGTGCATGGGCTTGGAGGCGTCTGCTTTTTTAACATACAGAGTCAAGGCCTTTTTTGCTCCATCCCTGGAGAGCAGCAGATGTTAGTAAATCAAGAGAGGCCTCACATAACAAGCAGGGCTTTAGTCTTTCTTTTTTATCCTGTCACCCTGGTATCTTCTAAAATATCTTAGAATCTATCGGGAGTTCAGGGCTGACACTGGTGAAGAGAGGTAGATTGTATGAGTGGGACTGTTGTGAAATAGAATATTTGTTTAACTAGCTAAAGATATGTTACATTTGTGTTGCAGAATAATTGTTTAACTATTAACTATGTAAAGATGTGTTGTATTTAACCTGCATTTAGTTAATCATGTAAAGACATGTTGCTTTTGTTTATGCTACATTTAATTATATAAACATGTGTTGCTGTTTCACCTTAACTGCCTGATTAGTCTAACCAAAAAAAAAAAAACCAAAACAAACAAACAAAAAAAGCTGGATAGACAATAGCTAGGCCGAGTAGGGATAGGCAGAGCTAGTGGGCAAAGAGAAAAGGGGGCCAGCCAGCCAGCCAGCCAGCCAGTCAGAAGCTAGCCAGGCAGACATGGAGGAAGCAGGAAAGCAGGGTGGACAGTATACACAGATGAGGTAAACGAGCCTCAGGGAAGCACAGAGATGAATAGAAATGGGTTGATTTAAGTTAAAGGGGAAAAGAGCTATGTAGAAACAACCCTAAGCTAAGGCTGAGCATTCATAATTAATAATACATTTCTGCATCATGATTTGGGGACTGGTAGTTCAAGAACATCTGTTACAGGGGTTCTCTGGTGACTGGGTTTCTGAACTATGCATATTGGGATTCCAATCATGACTTCTTGTAGTCAATACTACAAAAACTACTGTGAGCCCCTGGCCCAGAACTGTTGCTAAGAGCAACTTTCCATGCTGAATGGAAGTTCTAATTCCCATTCTTCACAGTCATGGCCCCAAAGGAACTTCCTCCTCTCTTCAACCTTAAACAGTTGAAGTATGGGAATGATGTAGGTCTGGGGTTGAAGGAGATGAGAGGCAACATGTTCATAACTTTGAAGCAATGGGAAAAAGGATCCTGCTGGCTCCATGCCACATTTGGTTCAGTCATTTCCTGCCATCACAGAGGAAACTCTTTCCCAGAACAATTAAAGAACATAATGCCATACTGCTCTGGATAATAGAACAGCTATAGAAGAGAGAATTAAAAATTGAGGAGAAACCATAAGGTGAATATTTTGGAAAACTTCTACAAATGAACAAAGACCAAAATTAAAAATACAAATAAATGACATTGTCATTGAAGGTCTGGTAGACACAGGTGCAGATGTAACAATAATTTCATCAGAATCTTGGTATCCAAATTGGCCTCTTCAGGACATAAATGTTCAGTTCTTAGGGATCAGAACTATCTCAGATAAAGCAGAACATGAGATGGGTCAAATGTACAGGGCTAGAAGGACAGAGAGGAATATTAAAGCCATATGTAGCTAACATAGCAATGAATTTGTGGGGACATGATTTGTTGCAGCAATTGAATACTCAGATTAACATTCCTCTAATCTTAGAAACAAACCATTAACTAACATATGTTTCTGGAAAAAAAATATTAGGAGGTTTTATAAAGAAAGTCACCAAACATTCAGGTTGTACAAGAACAGGGCACAGCAGCTGTTGATCTTTCAAAGGCACCAACAACTCTACTTTTAAAAGAGTTGACAGACAAACCTGTCTGGGTTAAGCAATGGCCTTTAACAACAGAGAAACTGCAGGCTTTAGAACAGCTGGTACAGGAGCAACTAGATGCTCAGCGTATTGAAGAATCAGCCAGTCCTTGGAATTATCCTGTATTTATTGTTAAAAAGAAATCTGGAAAATGGAGAACGGTAACAGATTTAAGAACTGTTAGTAAGGTGATTCAGCCAATGGGTTCTTTACAGTCTGGGATTCCTTTGCCTTCTCTATTACCTAAAGGATAGCCTCTTATAATTATTTATTTTAAAGATTATTTCTTTACTATACCTTTACAGAAAAAAAATTGCCTTCACAGTCCCTACTTACAATAATTCTCAGCCTACTAGGAGATATCAATGGAAGATTCTTCTACAGGAAATGTTAAATAGCTTCACCCTTTGCCAATATTTTGTAAGTCAGCCATTGGAAATGATATATAAGCAATTTCCTGAATATATAGTTTATCATTATATGGATGACATCTGACTCAAATGTAGATTCTTTGGAAAGAATGTTTGAGAAGTAAAGAAAAATTTGCCTTATTGGGGATTACAAATTGCTCCTGAAAAAATACAAAGATGAGATTCTATTAATTATTTTAGGTTATAAAATAGGATTATAGACAATTAAACCATACAAGGTGCAAATTAGGAGAGTCAACTGTAGACTCCTAATGGCTTCCAAAGATTGTTAGGAGACATTTCCCAGCTCTGGCTCACTATTGGGATAAAATATGATGAACTGATTCATTTAAAGAAGACCTTAGGTGGTGACAATGAGTTAAATAGACCCAGGGAATCATCAAAGGAAGCTGAGAGAGAATTGTCTTTGATTGAAGAGAAATTACAAAAAAAAA
>JAQHUG010000016.1:6146669-6169588 GCA_028555095.1 Dicrostonyx torquatus | reverse complement strand
ATACCAAATTGACATCATTATTTATTCAAGTACAAGATATAATCAGGAACAGGCATCATCTCATATACATAACACACATCCAATCCCCATACATTTCTGTCAGGTTCTCTAGTACCAGTTAATGCAGAAATAGATAATTATTGATTGGAAATGTGTGTAAGGCCTCAGAATTTCATAAAAAAAGTATCAATAGCAAAGGTTTAAAAAAGGACTTTTTCATTACATGGCAACAAACCAAGGAGATTATAAGGAAATGTCTTACTTGTTCTTTATACAACCAAACACCATTACTTACAGGAAGTAACCCAAAGGATACTCAAAAGAATAAAATCTGGCAGATGTATGTGTTCCATTTTGTAGAATTTGGAAAACTAAAATATGTACATCACACCATTGCTACCTATTCAGGTTTTCAATGGGCAACAGCTTTGAGTTTGGAAAAGGCTGCTTCAGTAATTACACATTTGGTAAAAGTTATGGCCATCTTGGGTATACTTGCACAAATAAAGACAGACAGTTCTCCAGCATATGTCTCTAAGTAAATGAAAGAGTTTTTTGCTTATTATAATATAAAGGATATTACAGGTATATTACACAGTTCTACAGGACAGGCAGTTATAGAAAGATCAAATCGAACTCTAAAGGATATGTCAAATAAACCAAAAGGGATGATAAATACTCCCAGAAATAGATTGCATAATGCTTTATTAACTTTGAATTTTCTAAACACTAATGAGAAAGGAACAACAACTATGGAGAGACATTGGATAGTAGAAAAAACTACAGAATTAAATCAGCCAATATACTCTAAAGATGTACTGACCTCAGAATGGAAACTGGAAGATGTCTTATGTTGGGGAAGGGATCTTGCTTTTGTTTCCATAGGAGAAGAAAAGCTATGGATACCATCAAAATTGATAAAGATTCGATTTGAACAAGAGACACTTCATAATTAGAAGGGATGATAGTTCATCAAAAATCATGGCCTTTTAATCTGAACTAAGTTATAAAACTAACAAAAGCTTTTCATTTTATCAGATATAACTTGCTAAAAGAGAATCTCCCCAAAGTTAGGATTGGGAAAGGTTTTATTTTCAGGAGAATAAAGGTATCCAGCTAAGGAATCTGAAGACTACTGGGTAAATGAGACATCTGAAGAAAAAGAACAAATCATCCAGGAAAAAAAATGTAACAAGAAAAAAAGTAAATAGGCCTATTGGCATATCATATTTCCAACAGGGTAAAATTTTAGAAATCTTCCCAAATGTTTGTTTCTGCTGTTCTCTACAGACATATAATGCAAATGATCTTTTTGTAGTCACAGTCTAATTAAAGATTAAAGCTGGCTTTGGAGGTAGAGTGCAACTCTCTCCTTCTCTAAACCCAAGCATGCTTATTAAAGTGAAATCCAAAAATCTCTGTCTCATGTCAGAAGTTATGGGACAGAAGAAAAACAAAATTTTAAGAACTATTTTATTGCTACTAATCTCACAATCCTTTGGTTTTGTATTGGCCTCTTGAAAGCTTTTCTTAAGGTATAAAATTTATAAAATTAATATATAAGCACTTTGTCATGATACTAATTGTCATATAGAGTACTAACTAGTTCTAGAAAAAGGTTTCACCTACCTTCCTGTATATGATTTGGGGTTTGAGTCTCTATCAGTTTTCTGCGGTGAACCATAATCACACCTAACAGCAGCCTTTGAAATCTCAAAAAGGAGGATGGGCCCCACAATGACGATTCTTCCAGGACTATGATAACACCACTAAGCTGAAAAACACCACCTAAAGATTGGCTTTGGACTACAAACTGCTCAGAACGATTTCGAGGTGGCTAGCTGAGATGATCCAGCCTCACAGACTACTCTAGCCAGGACTTGAGACAAGCCCAGCAAACTTTCCCATTATACAGAGACCGAACAACAAATGATACAGCTACCTCTCGCAGGACTTGACAATTAATCCAAATTTTTCTTTTCAGGACCTCCTAAAGATACTATCACTCCCAGATAACAGGAAGTAAATTTAAGAATATGAGGTCCACATTCCCAAGAGGTGGGGTGGGTGGTTTTTGGTCATTCAATGGATTATTTATATTTGTCATTGTTTAGGGGGTTAGTTACAAGTTATTAGTGGTAATAACCAGAAAAAAGTTAAACAAAGGAAATTAGATTCAAGGTTCTTGTTTTGAAAAGAAAAAAGGGGGCTATAGATATGATAGGATAAAAGGGTAGATTATTGAAGCTATTTTTTAAAACGTTTTAAATGTTTTACACTGAACTTTTGTATATTGTATACAAATTTTGTATATTGAGATTAATTTTGTTAGACTATATTGTACAAACATTTCTACTCTTGTTCAAGGTATTATACCTATATAACTTATTTAACAATGTAATGTAAATTTCTAGTCCTTGATAATTATTATTACCAACTGTTTAGGATAATAAGAAAATGCAGGTTAGTAGTTAATCACCTAGTATAATCAAACTTGTAGTCATATTAGGTATATTTTCAAGGTCAAACAAAGATGTATTTTAGATAGACAGGTTATCTTCAAACACTTCAGATATCTACAGAATATGACATTTAAGATGTTTTAATAACCTAGGTTCTTCTTCTTCTTCTTCTTTTTTTTTTTTTGACAAGACATGTCTACTCCTGGAAGCACCAATCTACTTCAGAGAAGATAATGGGCATCAAAGAAATTCCACACGGAGTTTTTCTTTGTGGCAAAAGTAAGCTGCTGGGCAAGAAAACGCCCTTCCCTTGACTGTTTCACAGAAACTTCTGTTGGATATGCTAGGCCTGTAAGCCAAAGATAGATGCCCCAACCTTGTAGAGGAACTTTGGGTGGCTGTCCAGCCAGCCAGTTGTTTTTATCATTACATTTTTTTTGAATGTTGCTTGCTTGTACTTCCTCCTTACTCAGTTAATATTATTTCCTTCTTGGGTCTCTGAGGGAGTTGAAGACTAGATAGTTATAGTTGTTCTTTGTTTACCAGGCAGAGAAAGCAAGATAGAAAGTAAATTAGGTACAAGACTTTGGACTGACCAAGACAGGAAACATATGCATTATTTCCTCTGAATTTGTCAAACAAATGGACAAGACATTGTTGTACTTATTGTCTGTATATATTGTATATAGTTATTTTACATACTATATATAGTTTTTCTTAAATTAGTTATAGCCTTCTTTTAGACAAAAAGGGGAATATAGTGATATTTTGTTTTAATAAATAAAGCTTGCCTAAAGATCAGAAGGGCAAAGCTAAGCCACTAGAGGTCAGGCAGTGATGGCACACACCTTCAATCCCAGGATTTGGGAGACAGAGGCAGATGAATCTCTATGAGCTCAAGGCCACTCTGGGCTACACAAGATCAATGCAGGAACAAATCCAGGTGGTAGTGGCTCACACCTTTAATTCCAATATTAGAAGGAATATAAAATGGAGGAGAGGTTCAGTCTGTTTAATCTGCTTAGTCCGCAGACTAAGCCTTAGTATAGGTAAGACTTCTCTAGTGGCTTGGCTGTTTTGCTTTTCTGGTCTTTAGGTTGAATCCCAATATTTGTCACTGGGTTATTATTAGTGCTACAGTTTAGACAGTAGGTCCAGTGATTATCTGCTCTAATGTGAGAAGGCAGCTTTCAGCTTCCCTAAGGCAGCCTTCCATGCTCACCTGTGCCATGTGCTTAACACACATACACAGGTATGGGTAGAACATTTATGCTCTCTCATTGTAACGGAGCCAAAGACCAATAGTAAGCAGTATAAACAGAACCCAGTCATAGCTATTTATTGAGTGCCAATTATGTATGTATTATGCTCAGGTATTCAACTCAAACTTTGGGTTGTGTTTTTTGAAGTACTAGTGATGGGAACACATCAAGAATTCCTTTACTTACTCCTGCTTGGAGTAAGTTTCTCTTACCCAGCTTGAGGAGCCAGAGCTCTTTATTAGACATTGCCTGGGTCATGCCTTTCAGATTTGCTCCAGGTAACTTTGCCTTTATGGGACAATAGTCTACTCCAGGAGTGTCTAGCTCATTTCTGAAATCTCAGAAGCTGATCTGTGAGCTGCCATGATGCTTTCTGAATGATATAACCAACAGGACTCCAGACTTGAGAACTGAGGCTTACTGAGCCATTTCCCTAAGCAGGTACTTGATGAAAGTAAGTATATTCATGGAATCTTCACGGCCTGGTGAGGTAGACTGCATGTTTCACAGATGAAGCAACTGAGACCTAGAAGAGGTAATGGGCCACACAGCTAGGAAGAGACAAACCTGGACACTTAGAAACTGAGGCTGGGTAACTTGGTATTCTTCCTCTTTGGCCTCTTACTCTATACAGACACAGTTCTAGATGCAGCAGAACTGGAGGGCGGGGAACAAGAAGTTTGCAGTTAAGGATGAAAGTGGACTGTTAGAAAGGAGCTAGTTAGTCCTTGAAACAGAAAACGCCATCCTCAACCTTAAAAGGGTTAGTCCATGCCTCAGGAAACTGGACTGCATCTGCTTGGACATAATCATCTGATTAATGATTATGCAATGCTTTGGAAAACCTCCCAACTCTCATATATGCTAATTTTAGCAATAGAAATACAATTGGGTGGGCAATCTGCCTCTATGTCAGGCAAAACGGCCGCTTAATCTCAAAAGTTCAGAAGTCTTCACTATTCTTCCAGAGGGGAGTGAGGAAGTGTATGGGGGACATGGTGGGGAGGAATGAGTGAGGGGATTTTATGAGGGAAGGCATTAAGGACTAGGAAAAGGCCAGATGACAAATCTTGGGCCTTGGCCCAAACCTAGAAATACCATAAAGTATCCTGAACTCAAAGTCTGTTTCTTTGTTTTGACCTTATTGCCCACCATCTTAGTGCGAACAGTAAAAATAGTTACTAAGGGATAATAGTTCTTTGAATGGGATCCTACACCCAGAGTTTATATAACAATCTCAAATTCAAATTCTTAGGTCCTTTAGCTAGAACATAGCCTTCTTTATGATCCCCTCTGGTCTACCTTCAACCTCTTCTACTATAGTACTCAACAGGAACTTTGCCTGGCTTGTAAGTCCTCTCTTCCTCTGGGAAAAAGTAATTGTTGCTTTTGTTATGATTAACCTATCTCAAAGCAGCTGGGTTGGGGTTATGTGAGTCTGGATACCTAAAAACTTCCCTCTAGCTAATGAACACCCTGAATGTAACCTCATAAAATAGGACATTTTTCTTTTTTTCTTTCCTTTCTTTTTTTTTTTTTTAAATCTTGTCTCTTTGAAGGTAGTAGTCACAGCTCTAGTGCTATGTTCTTCTAGCCTGGGGTTCCTGTCTCAATCCAGATGGAAATTTTGAGTCCTATTATCAGCCCTTAATTAAACCACCTTAGGGATGCAGAAGAGGTTTGTTAAAAAAAAGAAAAAAATCTTGGCTTCTTCAGGCTTCTCAGGGCTGGACCAACCCGAGATAAAATCTGGATTAAAATTGAAGCCAGGAATATCTGCAAAAGCTCCCGTCTTGGTAATCCACTGGTGTTAGACAAGGCTGGGAGTTATGGGCAAAGGCCTCGCCACATTACAGGCAGAGGTAAGTCTCCTTGCTACTGTGTGTCACCTGGCAGAAGAGCAAGTGGGAAACCTGCCTGAAGCTCCTGGCACACTTGCAGAAAATGTGAGGTCTTTGACCTGTGTGGATATGCTGGTGTTGTCCACAAAATACTAGCTGCAACCAGGACACTTCTAGGCTTTGTGCCCATGTGTGAACATTAATAGACTGTGGTGTAAGATTTTGCCACACTCTGGAAAGGCCGGTCATTTGCTCAAGTGGATGCGCTGGTGTTCAGTGAACATGGTGCTCTCATTGAAGCCACGTCCACACTCCAGACACCTGAAAGGCGGTTCTCCGTTGTGAGTGCGCTGGTGCCTCAGGCAGTTAGAGCTGTTGGTGAAGTTCTTGCCACACTCGCAGCAATTGTAGGGCTTCTCCCCCGTGTGTGAACGCTGGTGTTCCAGCAGATAGGAACTGCGCCCAAAGCTGTCTCCACACCAGACACAGAAGTACGGTTTCTCACCCGTGTGACAGCGCTGGTGCTGTAAAAGGTTAGAGCTCAGGCTGAAACTCTTGCCACAGAGTCCACAGCGGTAGGGTTTCTCACCAGTGTGAGTGCGCTGGTGCTGGATGAGGTTGGAGCTAACCCTGAAAGCCTTACCACACTCAGCACAAACATAGGGCTTCTCCCCAGTGTGTACCCGCTGGTGCTTCGCTAGGTCTGCACTGCGGCCAAAAGCCTCTCCGCACTCCATGCACTTATGAGGCCGGAGACCTGAATGAGATCGCCGATGTTTAGTGAGATTAGAGCTGAGGCTGAAGCAACGGCCACATTCTGGGCAGGGGTAAGGTTTTTCACCAGTGTGCACCCTGTAGTGCTTAACCAGATCTGAGCCACGCCGGAAGCTTTTGTCACACTCTGGACAGCTGAAAGGTCGGTCACACCCATGGCTGCTTTGATGGTGAATGAGGTCAGAGAGGCTGGCCACAGTCAGCCCACAATTCCGGCACCTGAAAGCTTTGGGGACTGCAGGATCATTGGTCTTGGCAAAGACTTCTTCCTCAGCCCCTGAGTCTGACCTACATAGGTACTGCTGGACCAGCAACTTTTCCCCAGCGGCTTGCTCTGGCCGCGCCAGGAGAGGGCGCTCATGCAGCTCAGCCTCGCGATCGAGGGGCGATTCGAGGGCTCCCGGGAATTTTGACGTTCGGTTTCCCAGTAGCTTTGCTCCATCTGGATTCTCCCTACCTGCCTCTGGCGCCGCAAGTTCCATAGCGGGAGAAAAGTGCTCGGTTTCCGAAATGCCACCCGCTTAGCTCGTCAGCATAGCTGGAGAAAAGAGGCATTTGGGGCTCGGAGGCCAGCACCGGAAACGGAAAGGTCTTCAGGCCCGAGCTGCTCTAGGAAGCAGCAGCGAACTTTCTCGGTAGGTTTAACTCTATCATTCACTTAACGAGGGCTTGGAGTTCTGAGGCGATCAGTCCAGCTTCGGGGCCCTCGACTACTGCGTTTAAGGGTTGCCAATAAAATCTGAATGAGAAAAGGCGGTCGCTGACAAGGACGTACCAGGAGCGGAGCCGCTAAGTCACATTGAGCAGCACAGACTCCGTAGCCGGCCGTCTGGCTCTAGAAGCAACAGCTCACTCCTAAGCCCTGGGAAGAGTGTCTCACCCACTTTAAACCGACTACATATACCAGCATGCACCGCACGCGCCTCTTGCTTTCACCCAGATAAATACCATTCTCGCCATGTCTTCTGCGACTGTGCAAGTACCCAAGTTCCAGACTCTAGAACTTCAACTTCCGACTCGCAGGGTAACTGCGGCGGCGCCATTCGGAGCAGCAGTCTGGCCACGCCCCTCTCTTCCAGTTCCGCTCTCTCAGGGAACCGGCGAGGCGCGGGGCGGAGCCTCAGGCCCGGGCCAAGATGGCGGCTGCGAGGCCGGCCCTTACGGACTCGCTCTCGTTTTGCCTCGCGCAACTCACGGCGGCGGCCGGGGAGGGGCCGGGTTGGGGAAAGGACCCCGCTACCAACGAGACACCCCTGGGTCGCGCGCTCTTAGCGCTTCGCACGCGCCACATCAAGGCAGCAGAGGGGATTGAGCGCTTCCGGGCACGCGGCGGGCTCCGCCCCCTTCTCTCCCTGCTACGCCGAACGGCTGCCGCGGGCCCCGCCCCGTCCCCAGCAGGCTCTGGCTCCGCCCCTTCGTCGGTTGCGTCAGCTGGTTCTTCCCCTGGCCACGCCCCCGCTGCTGAGCTGTCTTTGACGCCTTCGTCGCCAGTGCGCCTGCGCAAGACGCTTGATCTGGCGCTCAGCATTCTAGCCAACTGCTGTACGGAAGGGGCGTGTCGAGCCGAAGTGCGTCGACTTGGAGGCATTCTCCCTTTGGGTAAGTGTTCCGCCCCCATTTCTTAGTACTGTGCAACCCTTAGTTCTCGTCTCTGAGTGCAAGCTTTGTGATGGATGGTGCAGCGCCACTCATCTCAGGTGTGCTGTGTGACGTCACTGCTCTCCCTATAAATTATACCCGGACCCTTCCAGATCAGGACTAGGTATTGACCCCTGCCTCACTTTTGAGCGAATGGTTTGTACTTTCTATTTTTGGTGTTTTGGCGGACAGTACTTACTGCTATGTGCGTCGCTGTGCATAGCTTCACGTGGATGAACTGGAGGCGGTAGTTTTAAAAGTTCAGAGAATGGACTTAGGAAGTGGTGCAGTCAGACATACCAGGCAAATCAGTCCCTCCAAAGCTAGAATCCCTGTGTAATAACTAACTACCGGACAAGACTGAAGTGAGCTAAAATGAAGTTCAAATATAGAATGCCCAGACTGGGTACTTAAAACCGTATAGGAAACAAATTCCAGCAAAGGATAAGCCTTTCCGTGTACTGGCTGATTTGGAGCCTCCTAATGGTAATGATGGGAACAAAATTGTGTCATTGCTTTTCCTCATAGTTATGCCAGTTTTGGCAAAAATCTTAATTTTTAAAGTGAAGCATTTATATATTTAAAACCTGCATAGAATGCACTTGTACAGTAATGCGTTTGACAAGAGGCTTGACAATAGCCTTGTAAATACCACATTCTCTCTAACCTTGCTTCCACATTTCTGTACTGGGCACGATTACCTTTTTAGTGGCAGGGACAAAAGCTGACTTGAATTGTTATGACAGCCTCAACCATCCTCCCGCCTCTGCTCCTTTCTCTTGTAATACCCCCACTACAGTTGCCCAAGTGTGTAATGTCACTGCCCTCCTTAAAAACCCTTTGTGGCTGCTGTTGCCTTCACATTTAAATTTGACTCCTTGGACAGTTATCTGAGGGACTTTGTGAAATCATAGAACAGACACCATTACCCAGGGGCATCTGGAAAAGCTGCTTCCAAACCTGAGACACTCTAGCCTTTCCATTTACCCTCCTTCTGGCAAGTATCCGTTCAGCCTTCCAGCTCTTACTCACTTCTTAGCATCTTCTGAAGACCTTCCCTGACCCTCTCAAATCATGTTTTCCCCCTCCTCTCTCCTCTTCCTCCCTCCCCCCCTCTCTGGGTTGTTGGAGATCGGCTCAGGGTTTGGTACAAGCTAGACAAGCACTCTACCACTGACCTGTATCCCTGGACACTTACCACATCCAGAGATGACTGATTAGAAACAAATACGGGGTAGAGCCCTCCAGAAGACAAACTCTCCTTGCAGTGACTATTCTTCAGTGTGTGAAGACAGACAGCATCCAGAACCGAACGGCTCGTGCTCTGGGGAACTTAGCCATGGAAGCTGAGAGCTGCAGGGACATCCACTCTGCTGGTGAGAAGGCTGTGAGAGTTGAGTTGGCTGAGATTTGTAATGGGAGGACTCCCAAGTCTACCCTTGCTCATCATCTGTCTCCCGCTTCCTCCTCCAGGGGCTGTTCCCTTCCTTGTTGAGAGCCTGACGGCCTGCCAGGACTCACAGTGTCTCCAGAGTATAGTCCGTGCCCTCCGCAACCTAGCAGACTCACCCCAGCACCGCCTAGCCCTGGCACAGCAGGGAGCAGTTCGGCCACTGGCTGAGCTTCTGGCTACTGCCCCTGACCCTGCACTGACCTCGGCCCTGGTCCGCGCTCTCTTGGAACTCAGCCGAGGCTGTTCCCGGGCCTGTGCTGAGCAGCTAAGTCTGGGTGGGGGACTGGGCCCTCTTGTCAGCTTAGCTTCTCACCCTAAACGGGCAATACGTGAGGCAGCCATCCTGATCCTTGCCAATCTGTGTGCTCAGGGCCTGGTGCGGCCAGCACTGGGCAATGCTGGTGGTGTGGAGGTGTTACTAGGTGAGCTTAGGCGGCGGCGGGGGCCCAGTGGGACCAGCTCAGCTTCCCAGCAACCCCTAGTGAGGGCTGTGTGTCTCTTGTGCCGTGAAGCCATCAACCGGGCCCGGCTTCGGGACGCCGGTGGTTTGGAGCTGCTGATGGGCCTGTTGCAGGACCCTGGTGCCAGTGCCTGGCATCCACGTGTTGTGGCTGCTCTTGTAGGCTTCCTTTATGATACTGGGGCCTTGGGCAAGTTACAGGCTCTGGGCCTTGTGCCTCTTCTGGCCAGGCAGTTATGTGGTGAAGCTGGCGAAGAGGAAGAAGAAGGAATAGAAGCTGCTTCCTGGGACTTCCCTGAGGAACGGACCCCTGGGCAGACAGAGGCAGGAAGCTTCCGAAGCCTTAGGTGAGTCCTCTTATTAGGGCCTGAGGGATGGATGGTGTTTGGGGAGGGAGTTTGTGTTTGCTATGGCCATCTTCTTTACCTCTGCCTCGTTTCTGCCTTAAGAGATTTGCCAAGATGTATTCCTAATTTACCACTCTTCCCTAATATCACTTGGTCTGCCATTTGGCCCTGGCTCCTCCCCATCATTCCAGAACTCTGGGCCCTCCCTACCTAAGTTGATTGGGGATGGCATGTGTCCTAGTTACAGTGGTATGCTATGGAGCCCAATTTTTATTTATTTATTTATAATTTTTGAGATAGTGTTTCACTTTGGAGACCAGGCTGCCTGAATCTCATTGTGTAGCCCAGGCTGTCCTTGAACCTGAAGCTATCCTCCTGCCCTGCTCTTATTCTGTGACCATCACTGAAACATTTGCGAAACTGACTTTTCTGAGCTGCCGATTTCTCGTGTGTACAGTGGAGGGCAGCAGCCTACATACAGAGTTGTTGCCGAGACCACCCCGACCTAACTCCAAGTGATGGCTAATAATGTTAGCCTTGGGAACTCCAGCTACATCTCCACTCTCTCTAGTACCATCAGAGAGTCTCTGTCTGGAACACTCTTCCCCCTGTGTGCCTGCATCTCTTACCTCCTTCAAGACTTTGCTCTGTTCTTACCATCTTTGCGAGGGGTCGTGATCACCATCTTATTTAATATCTTGCCTCTCCTCTGACCTTCAGTGTCCCCGTCCCTGTTCTGTTATCATGCCTCCCTGCCCTGACTTCACAACAACATACCAGGAAAGGGTTGTTTTGTTTTGTTTGGACCAGGGGTCTCACTCCATATCCTAGGCTGGTCTTAAACTTATCATCCTCCTGCATCAGTGCCCCGAGGGTCAGGATCACAGGCATAAAACATTGTGTACTTGGTCGCACCGTATGGTTTACTTGCTTGGGCTGTTTCTCCTCAGTAGATCATAAACCCCAGAATAACATGCTTTGTTCATTGCTTTTCTTGAGCCCCTGAAGCTGGACTTGGCACATCGTAAACATTAGTAATTCAGAATGAGGTGTGGCCCCCCTCAGTTTACACATCTTCATGGAACTGTCCCCTTCCCCCTTAATTTCTCCTTCTTCCCTCTCTCTGTCCCATCTATCTACTTTTTTTTTTTCTTTTTGAGACAGTATCTCAGCAGGCTGTCCCGGAACTCGCTCTCCCAGGCTTGCCTTTAGTTTGTGGCTCAGAACCAACTGTCTTTTGGGATTCTGCTTCCTCACCTTGGCTCTGGGTTTAGACTTCTTTTCCTCCTGTCCTCTGTAGGTTGTGGCTGATTTCTGAGGGTTATGCAGCAGGCCCTGGAGATATCTCCCCAGATTGGTCTCCTGAGCGTTGTCCGATGCCAGAGCCATCTGAGTCAGTCAGCCCTACCCCTGGCCAGACCTCAATGTCGACACCCCGCACACTTCGCAAACTGGGCCGTGTCCCCGCTGCCACTGCTGAGGAGCCTTGGGGCCAGGAGGGGCCAGCACTGTTGCTGTTGTCACGCTTCTCCCAGGCTCCTGACCCAAGTGGAGCTCTAGTGACTGGCCCAGCACTGTGTGGCCTGTTGGCCTACGTGACGGGTGCACCGGGACCACCAAACCCGCGTGCACTACGCATCTTGGCACGTCTCACCTGTAACCCTGCCTGCCTTGAGGCCTTTGTGCGCAGCTATGGGGCAGCGCTGCTGCGTGCCTGGCTGATACTCGGTGTCTCACCAGATGACTGGCCTGTGGCATGTGCCCAGCCTGTACACCGAAGCCAGCACCGAGAGCTGGGTATGTTTCCCCTGTCCCCACCCACACGAAAGGCCCATTTCCTCCCATACCTTATGTGATCCTAGAACCTCTCCTTCATTTGCCCTCACCACTGTCTACAGCCTACCATCTAAGCTTCTCAGCCCCCAGGCATTGAGGGTGGGGGGCGCTGGAAGGCCGGGAACTTTCCGGTCTCTTCCATAGCCCTGGAATGTCCTTTGCCCAAACTTTGGGGCCCAAATAACCTGGTCACCAGGTTTGGCTCCTAGTACTCCTAGAATCGGACCTTTCTGCATTTCTTTACCCACTCTCCTCTTGGTTCTGTGTGGTCCTGTTTCTCCCCTGAGCACACTCACTTGGGAACTCAGACCAAGGCACTGTGTTCTCTCAGGCTCTACTACTGAAAGTTTTCATCTTAGGACTGCCCTGTCTTCTGGGCCTGAATGTAGGCTGTTTTATTCCTTAGGGGCCCCAATCTGCACCCTGGCCATCTACTTGCCTGTCCTTGACCGGTGCTCTTGGCACTTCTCTGTTGATTTCTTGCCCTGACAGTTTACTCTTCGTTTTGTGGGCCCAGAGTTCCTGTCTTGCCCATAGCACCCCAACCTGACCTGCTGTGCCTGTCCCTGCAGGTGAGATGCTGCTGCAGAACCTGACTGTTCAGGCCGAGTCCCCCTTTGGAGTCGGTGCCCTCACCCACCTGCTGCTTTCTGGGAGTCCAGAGGACCGAGTGGCCTGTGCACTGACCTTACCCTTCATCTGCCGGTGAGGGGGAGACTGGTGTCCTGCAGGGATCGTGTGTAAGACTGTGACTTTCCTGTGCTGCCCTGAAACCACCTGCTCAAAGACCCCCTTTTCCCCACAGGAAGCCTACTCTGTGGCGCCGCTTACTCCTGGACCAGGGTGGCCTCCGCCACCTCCTTGCAGCGCTGCCGCAGCCAGCTCCACACCCGCTCTTCCTCTTCTTTGCTGCAGATTCCCTCTCCTGTCTCCGAACCCTGGTGTCTCCCACTGTGAGCCCAGTTCTCCCTGCCACATCCTCGGAGCTAGACCCACCCTCCCCTTGCCTCTACAAACCTCTCCTGGATCCAGCCCCTCTCCCAGCTCCTGACCTGCACTTTGTTCTGGATTCAGGCCTACGGCTCCCTGCTCAGCGGGCCGCTTCAGCTGCTGCCTCCCCTTTCTTCCGAGCCCTGCTATCCGGCAGCTTTGCTGAAGCCCAGATGGATTTGGTGCCACTTCGAGGCCTGTCCCCTAGTGCAGCGTGGCCTGTCCTACATCATTTGCATGGCTGTCGGGGCTGTGGGGCTGCTCTGGGACCCATACCCCCACCAGGCCAGCCCTTGCTGGGCTCCAAGGCTGAGGAAGCTCTGGAGGCTGCTGGCCGTTTCTTGCTGCCTGCACTAGAGGAGGAGCTAGAAGAGGCTGTTGCCCGCATCCACTTGGGTCCCCAGGGTGGCCCTGAGTCAGTGGGTGAGGTATTCCGCTTAGGTCGGCCCCGGCTGGCTGCCCACTGTGCACGATGGACACTGGGGTCAGGGCAGTGCCCTAGAAAACGGGCCCTGGCTCTCATGGGGCTCGTGGAAGCCGCCGGTGAGGAGGCAGGGCCTCTCACTGAAGCTCTGCTGGCTGTGGTGATGGAGACTGAGTCATAGTACAGATGCTCTTGAATAAACTGTTGGCCTCCCTGGGAGAGCACTCAGGGCTGAGCTGGCTGTATGGGAGGCTTCTCTCAGCATGGCATGAGGGGAGACTGCAGAAGGAGCTATCCTCAGGGACTGTCGAGCAAGTGGAACTGAGCCCCAGGCTGAAGATCTGAAGATCCACGACTGAAAAACCTATACCAGAGCCTGCGCACGGAGTCCAAGAGGACAGCTCAGGGCCCCAGGATCTGGTCTGACCCAGCCCTATGGTGTCACAATTAAAAACTTGAGATTTGGACACTGCTGTCGTGCGGTGCTTCTGCTTGCTTTCCTCTGGGGGTACGCCACCATTCCCCGCCAAGGGCCCTGTGCTCTTTAATACATAATTGCCTAGCCATTCCTATAGCCTGGGATATTGTGGGTGTTCTGTGGGATACAGTTTTGGACCCCCGGAAGAGGGCTGCTTTCTGTTTATGGATCCTCATTGCTTAGACACAGACACCCATCTAAATACAGAAGCTGGCCGTGACTGGGAGGTTTGGGCAGAGGGCAACGAATGTGGTGGCATGTCATAGCAGTTCTGCCTTCTGACAGTCCCCTAGACCTCTCAGTCTCTGTGTCCATTCCCATCTCAAGCCAGATGCTTTTTCTTTAAGATACTAATTTATGTGTGAGTATGTGCAAGCCATGGCTCCTATGTGGAAGTCAGAGGGCTACTTGAGAGTGTTACTTCTCTGCTTCTGTCATATAAATTCCAAACTCAGGTCATTTGGCTTGGCAGAAAAGTACCTTTACCTGCTGAGCTGCCTCACTGGTTCAATCCAAGTTTTAAAATGTCATCTGCCTAAGGGGAGAGCTGCTGTATTCTTAGGGTTTGAGGCCTGTCTTAGTCATGCTCAGAGAAAGTCGCTTTACTGGTATTGAGGTGAAGGAAGGGTCTCCATCACTGGGCTCTCAGAGCCCTGGACTGAGCCTGCCAGGGTCTGGGTATTTCAGAAAGGTGAGTTAAGGTGGCTCTTGCTGTCCCTGAGCCTTCCTGGTTCAGGCTGTACACTTAAGGTGTAGTAGTGCACGCCTTTAATTCCAGCACTCAGGAGGCAGAGGCAGGTGGACCTCTGTGAGTTCTAGGGATGCACAGTGAGAGCCTATGTACTTAGGTACTTATGCCTTGTCTCTTTCTGATTGAGTTAGGCTGGCATGGAGGACTATGCTGGGTTTCAGTATCTTTTTACCAAACTTCCCAGGTTCTGACTTGTTCCCAGTTTGAGGCCCATAGTCCATTGTTTAGATCTGCTCTCCAGGATGGCTGTAAGATAACAGCCATCGGGCCACACCCATCTCCAGGTGTTTCCAACTTTTTTTTTTTTTAGGAGTCATACAGGGACAGCTTCTTGTCACTCTTGTGACTGGAGTATATATGCTCCTTGCTTTCTTTTCTTTCATCTGTACCAGAAAGGGCTATTTCATCAGGGCCAGAAAGGTGACTAGAGCTGTGGAATGCGCTCTGATCACCTCAGTGTTAGGAAAGGTTTTCTTTTACAAGTTGTCTGGGGTTTATTGTCCTGGGAGTTTACAAGGGGTTTAGGTCTGGGCTTTGCTCTCTCTGTTTTGTGTATCTGTTTCCAGGTATGTTTTGCAGGGAAAGACCTGCCTTAGAGTCTGGATTGGTGCTCTCTGTGTGAGACATTTTTTTAGTATGCATGCCTCTTGCCCTGGGATCTCTATTTGGCTGGCTGTCAGAACTTGGGAGTCTGATAGATCCTTAGAATGCCACTCCTGCCTCTAACAAAATTCTGCAAGAGATAGGTCTTTTAAAAATACCCTGGGTGGGAGTGGGGGCTCTGCCTAGAACTCAGGTGCTGGCTTTGGGAGGAGCGGGCTTGGGGGCTTCGACTTATGAGACTCCTTAGGCAGGAGCTATGGAAGAACCACTTCTGACTTGGCTTTAGCTTCCAAGACTTGCTGCCGCGGAGGCAAAGGCTGGGGTGTGGCCTCCTCTGAGCAGAGCCAGAACGCTGGCTTGGTTGGGTGGGCCCTGGTGCTGTCTTTCTTCATGTCCCCATGCTCCCCCTTCATCGCTCCCCCCTCGATCGTATCCCAGCGGGTCCTGGCTTCCATACATGGTCACGGCCCTGCTTCTAACTCCCTGACGTTCCCCCCATCCCCCGCCCCCACCGGACACGGCCCCCGCCCTGCTCGCCCCAAGCTGTCCGCCAGCGCACCGCCATGGAGGACCTGGGTGAGTGGGGACCGGATCCCCTTAGCTTCTCACCCCTGCCTGCGTCTGTCCTCTTCTCCCACATTTCCCCCATCCTGGTTTCTTCCTTCATTTTCTTGCTTCTGCCTGCCTGCGTCTCCCTCCCAAATCCACGTACCCTTTCCTGCTTCTCCCTTCCTGACTCGCTTGCAGTGCCCCGCTCTCCGTTCTTCGCTGGCTCTGCTCCCTCAACCCGGTTTGTGCAATGGACTAGGCGTTAAGACACCAACGGGGACTTGGATTAAGAGGCTCTGGGAAGGAAGGGGTTAAGGGATCCTTGAGTTTCGAGACTGAGAAAACGGATTAGAGAGGAGAGTGTGACATCAAGTTTCGGAGATGAAAAAGGGCCAGATAGTCGGGACCAGTGTTTCAAGAAGAGAGAAGCGTGAGCTCCGAAGTATAGCAGAGGTCAGGTAAGTCCTCAGGGCAAGAAAGAGAATAACAGACAGAGAATGCCAAGGTGACAGATAGAAGTTTAAGGCTTCTTCTACCTAGACGCTCAGAGAAGAGTAAAAAAGTAAAGGGACCGGGAGCTCATAGATTCAAAATGCCCCAGGCGTCTTATCCTCCCTTTTTTTTTTTTTTTTTTTTTTTTTTTGCGAAAGCTGGGTCTGCTGGAAGGTTGTGCTCCCCGTGGTGGGATTTCTGGACCCAACAGCAGAGGGCGCTCCTCAATAATAGTACCTGGATAAGAAGTACACCAAAAAGCAGCTCCCTGCCAGTACCAATTGCCCCTGAGGAGGACTGGGTGAAACTCCATTATGACCAAGAAGTGAGCCAGGTTGGCCAGGCTGTTTAAATATTGGGAAGAATTAGTGAGTGTAGCACAGAGAACATTTAACCAGGAAGTTGGGGGTTAAGCATACAGCCAATTGAACAATTGGGGTTCTGTAAGAGCCAATCTCAACTGCATCAGGAAAGCTGGGGGGAATAAAAGAGTCAAGTGACTAGGTTTGGCTCCCAAGATAAGTCAAGGGAGATGTCTGGTCATAAATATCCCCTGCTACCATTCCACTTCTTTGCCTTAGCCTGGCCCTGTGTTGAGATTTCTTAGCCTCTGCCTCTAATGCTGGCTTCTATCTTTTCAAATACTGCCACTTGGAACCCCTTATCCTCTAAACACTTAAGACCTTGACATCCTGACGCCCCAGACCTCTCATCCAAGGGCCTCTCACTGCAGATGCCCTGCTCTCTGACCTGGAGACCACCACTTCACACATGTCACGGTTAGGGGCTCCAAAAGAGCGCCCACCAGAGACACTCACACCTCCCCCACCCTATGGCCACCAGCCACAGGTGAGATGAGATTCTGGGGTCTGGGGCAGCCACTAGGGCCTGGGTTGGTCTGGGCTCGGGGGAAATCAGAGTCTGCGTGAGGCAAGGGACATGACTGTCCTTCCATACACACCTCTACTCTCTGTAGACAGGATCTGGAGAACCTTCTGGAACCTCTGGGGACAAGGATCACCTATACAGGTGAGAGGCTTGGGGACTGGGGCATGGAGATGGAGAAGCTAGATGAAGTTCAGGTGAGGGGACTTGGATTCCCTTCCCTAAACCCAGATTCCCTTCTGTCCCGTAGCACAGTATGCAAGCCTCGTTCGCCGAAACCTGTGGCCCCTGTGGCCCCTCCATTCTCCTCTTCCAGTGGTGTCTTGGGCAATGGGCTCTGTGAGCTAGATCGTTTGCTTCAGGAACTTAATGCCACCCAGTTCAACATCACAGGTACCAGGGCTACGGAGCCAGTCTTTGATGGGTTGGGGACAGGGCAAAGCAGGGCAGAGTCTAAGGACACGAAGCCTTCGCTGGGAGGGTGAACTGAGAGTGGCCTCTTGCCTCGTGTTATTTTCTCATCTCTCCAGATGAAATAATGTCTCAGTTCCCATCTAGTAAGATGGCAGAAGGGGAAGAGAAGGAGGACCAAGCTGAAGACAAGAATCCACCCAGTGTGTGAGTTTGGCAGAGCTAGGAAGGAGATGGTGGGTCCTGGATGTCTGAGTTACTAGAGGGGCATCATGCTAGCAGGCTCTGAGGTTATACAACTGTGTTCTCCACAGCTCTCCCAGTCCATTGCCCGTCCCCTCAAAGCCTTCAGCCACCTCAGCCACTCTGGAGTTGGATAGACTGATGGCATCACTCTCTGACTTCCGTGTCCAGAACCATGTGAGTCTGGAAGGAGTTTGGCTTGTGTCACTCTGTGGTTCACCAATCCAGTTCTAATGCTTCCAATTTGTGGCCTTGTTGACTCAACGTCCATGTCCTTTTCACTGTAGCTTCCAGCCTCAGGGCCATCTCAGCCACCGGCGGTGAGCTCCACCCAAGAGGAGAGCCCTTCTCCACCAGGACAGACTAGCAAGGGCAGTCTGGACACCATGCTGGGCCTACTGCAATCCGACCTCAGCCGCCGTGGGGTTCCCACTCAGGCCAAAGGCCTCTGTGGCTCCTGCAATAAACCTATCGCTGGGCAAGTAAGTGAGGGCCCGAGAACGGAGGCATACACTTGCACAGCCACCTTCGGGAGCCAGACGCCGTACTCCTTCCTGTATGAATACTGTCTATTCTTTGAGAATTTAATACATATAGTCAGTATATTTTGGTTCTGTTTAGCCCCCCTCTTAATTCCTTCCAGTGCCCCTACCTTCCTCTCAACTTCATGTCATCTTTTCCAAAGCCACTGCTTCCACAGTCAGTGCTTCCGGTATGTGATTGGGTGCAGGGCCATTCTCTGGCGCATTGGCACCATCCAGGGGCCACATTCCTGGAGAAAACAGAAGCACCCTCTCCCAGCTGGTCACAACTGCCAGTCACTCCTCTGCTGGAGGTTGGGCTAGGCGAGCGCCTCCCTCCTTCCTCGAAGGAATTTTAACTGGCTTGATTGTGAGGTCTTGTGAAAGAGCCACAGCTGCCTTGAGTTCACGAGTACAACATCCTGTCTTGTCTAGAATGTTCTGATTCACAGCAGTCTCCCTAGTTCTGGCTCGTGCAGTCTTGCCCCAGCCCTCTTCTGTGATGATCTCTAAGCCTTGTGGGGAGAGGATGCACTACAGAGGCCCCATTTAGGACAGCATTCTCTTCTCTGTTAATGACTACCTGTGGAGGGGAAACTGCTTTTCTTGTGAAGCTGGGTCTGAACCCAGGCCCTTACACGTGCTAGATAGACTCTCTGTCGCTGAGCTGTACCCTAACTCTCAGATTTTTTTTTTTTGAGGCAGTGTTTTATGTATCTCACACTGGCCTCAAATTCAGTCTATATTCAAGGATAAACTCCAATCCGACTACTGGGATTATAGGCATGTTTTCCCCTTCCCGGTTTATCTGTGATTCTTGGGGATCAAACCAAAGGCTTTGAGTATGCTAGGCAGGCACTCTACCACCTAAGACACAACCCTAGTCCAACCCTTGGAATTTTGAGATAAGACCTTACTATGTAGCCCAGGCTACAAAACCCACCATCGTCCTTCCTTTACTCTCTCCCCCCAAGGTCTAGGATTTCCAGCAGGTGTGACTATGCCCGCCGGCAGTGGACTTATTGTTTATATGATTTTTTAAAAACCCAGGATTTTATCTTTTGAAGCAGTGTCTCACTATAGCCCAGGCTAACCAGAAATGCACTCTGTACCCCACACTAGCCTGGAACTCATGGTAATTCTACCTCAGCCTCCCAAGTGCTGGAAGTACAGGTGGGAGCCATCATGCCCAGCTATGTCTTATGTTTTCTTAATTTAAAAATTTGTGTGTGTGCTAGGGACTGAACCCAGGGCCTTCACGAATGCCAAATACACCTTTTGCCATTGAACTAACCCTTAGCACCATATGCATTTATGGGTGAGAAAACTGAAACTCTTAGTGATGAGCCATAGGGTAATAATTGCAACCTGGTTAGTATTCGGTGTGACCCTACTGTGTGCCAGACACTGTACTAGCTCCTTTTCATACCCTATTTCATCTAATCTTCACAAGAGCCTATTGGTTTTGTCTAGGATTTCTCTTCCCTTTCGGAGTTTGGTCCAGGAATCCTAGTTCTTGGATCACGGATTGTGTGAATATGACCCAGAAATGCTAGCTGTGCCTGGTCGGCTTAAAGTGTCTCCTTAGATTAAGTACCTGACTCCCATAGCAGAGTGACCGAGCACAGAAAGCAGGGTTGTATGGTTTCTGCGAGGCTCTAGGTACTTCAGTCTTCATAGGTCACTTCCTCTACTAAAATGTACGTTTGTGTTGGTCTAAAGATATTACTCTGCTACCTGGTGGTATATACCTTAATTCTAGCACCCTGGAGGTTGAGAGTGAGTCTGAAGTCAGGGTGGCTTAGAAAGATTTTGTCTAAAAAAAAAGCACCCTACATAAACTTTAAAGTAATTAAACCTTTTTGTGGGCTCTTAGAAGGACTGTGGGTGGGCCTTATGTGCTTTGTGAACATAGACCTTGGAGTGAAGCCGGAAGGCCGGCTTTGGACCTCTAACACAGTTTGCATCACCCTGGACTTTTGGTTTCTTCATCCTGACCTACCAGGGTTAAGACCGGGAAAATGCCAGGCCTGTAAACCTTAGCTCACCCAGCTCCCGCCAAACGTTGAGCCACTCGGACTGACAGAAACCTCCATTCAACTTCGCAGGTGGTTACAGCTCTGGGCAGAGCCTGGCACCCCGAGCACTTCCTTTGCAGCGGTTGTTCCACAACCCTGGGAGGCAGCAGTTTCTTCGAGAAGGATGGGGCTCCCTTTTGCCCCGAGTGCTACTTCGAGCGCTTCTCCCCACGTTGTGGCTTCTGCAACCAACCCATCCGACACGTAAGCTCTGCAGAGCCCCGCCCATTTGTCTGTTTCATGCTGAGGACCAACCAAATGCCGAACTTTCTCCCAGTTCTCCTCGCCTACCCCATCCTGACTCTCCTGTTTTCCCTCTTTAACCCCAAATTCCTTGTTAGTTCTTTCCCCTACAGACATATACTTCCTGTTGTCCCCACTCCCCTCTCCGCCCGGTCTTTACCCCATCCCCATTCCCAGAGGGAGGTGGAGGGAAGAAGTGACAGAAGGCGACAATAGTGTCCTTTTTCATTTTTTTGCAGAAAATGGTTACCGCGTTGGGCACCCACTGGCACCCAGAACATTTCTGCTGCGTCAGCTGTGGGGAACCCTTCGGAGAAGAGGGTGAGAGCTCACTCTTAAAAGCTACAGGTCTACTGTTCTCCCTGCCTAGAGTTTTCTGTCTGGCCCGCCCTCTCCTCCCAGTGGGTTCCCACCCCATCTCGCCCTTTCCTTGACCTAGACCCTATCCTCCCCTTTCTACTACCCACACCGGCTGCCACTCTTGGATCTCGTAGTAGTCCCGCCCAAATCTTCTGTCCCTGCCCCCAGGTTTCCACGAGCGGGAGGGCCGCCCCTACTGCCGGCGGGACTTCCTGCAGCTGTTCGCTCCACGCTGCCAGGGCTGCCAAGGCCCCATATTGGATAACTACATCTCGGCACTCAGCGCTCTCTGGCACCCAGACTGCTTCGTCTGCAGGGTGCGTGGCTGTGGGGAGCGGGCTAGGAGCCCAGAGTGGGGCGATTCCTTGGTTAGTTGGGTTGACTTTTTCTGAAAGCAGCTCTTCACTCCGGCTGCGAGGCCGCAGGGTTTAGGTGGATGTTAGTTATTTATATGGGTTATCCGCTTAGGATTTTGACTCATTTTGCCGATTCCTCCTTCTGGTAGGAGTGCCTCGCGCCCTTCTCCGGGGGCAGCTTTTTTGAGCACGAGGGTCGCCCGCTGTGTGAGAACCATTTCCATGCCCAGCGTGGTTCGCTGTGTGCCACGTGTGGCCTCCCAGTGACTGGCCGCTGTGTATCTGCTCTGGGCCGCCGCTTCCATCCGGATCACTTCACCTGCACCTTCTGCCTGCGCCCACTCACCAAAGGCTCCTTCCAGGAGCGTGCCAGCAAGCCTTATTGCCAGCCTTGCTTCCTGAAGCTCTTCGGCTGACCTCCTGTTGGATCACGGATCTCCAAAACTAAGTCTCCAAAAAACCCATTTGTGAAAAAGACTGAGTCCCCCAGATCCCTAGCTCTGGAGCTACCCAGACATCCCTTGCCCCTACCCCCACTCCCATCCCTGTGTGGCCCAGCCACTGAACAGACCGACCCCTAAGGTACTCTAGGTTTGTCAAGTTCAGAAAGGGACCCACACGCCTAAAGCACTCACTAGCCTGGAATGCAGAACTCACTTTGACCTGATCCTGGTTCTTGTAATTCCAACCACTCAGAGGCCAGGATGTCCCTAGTTCCCCCCCACCACCACCACTGCTCACTATTCTGTACACTTTTTTTCTACAAACATAAAACATGCTCCACATCTCATGGTGCCAGAGAACCTTGCTTTACTACCCAGACCCCCTGGCCAGGCTCGATGCTCTGAGGAGGGCTCTAAGCCACAGCTCTCTCCAGCCTTGGAGATGAAAACAAATACCAGATGAAGGCAAACTGGGAGAGGCATGCCTGTAATCCCAACAGGGAGGCCAGGGCAGGCAGGCTAGCCTCAGCTGTATAGCAAAACTGAGGCCAGGTTGCGTTTATGAGACTTATCTCAAAACAAGCAAATTAACCCTCTAAAAAACAAACAAAAATAACTGAGAACCCAAATCCAAAGCAGTGGCAACAGAGTGAAAGGTATGGCAGTTCATGACCATAACCCTAGCACCAAGGCGGCAAGGCCCAAACCAGTCTGCTTGTATATGGTGAGATCCAGGCCAGCCTGGATCCTAGGCTACAGTATAAAGCCTAGTATCAAAGACAGGGTGGGGTGGCGTGGGGAGAAAGCCCAGGTTCAATTCCCAGTAGCCACAACTGTCTGTAACTACAGTTCCAGGGAACCCAACATCCTCTTCTGGCCTCCACAGGCACCAGGCATGTGCATGGTATATAGACATATCTGTTGGCAAAGCAGTCATACATACAAAATACCAATTTTTAAGAAGGGTTGGCGAAACAACTCAGTGGTTAAGAGTTGCTGCTGCGTGTTAAGAAGGTGTG
>JAQHUG010000016.1:6095793-6135912 GCA_028555095.1 Dicrostonyx torquatus | reverse complement strand
ACTTTGGAAATCAGTATGGGGGTTCTTGAAAATGTTGGAAGTCAATCTACCATAAATTCAACCATACCCCTCTTTGGCACATACCCAAAGGACTTTACATCTTACTACAGAGATACTTGTTTATCCATGTTCACTCCAGTGCCACTCATAATAGCCAGAAATGGGAAAGAGCCTAGATAGATGTCCATCAACTGATGGAAGGATAATGAAAATGAGATATTTGTGTTTCATTCATAATATCCACAGAGGTTAGGTACATACTAAGTGACCAAGGAGGAGAGGGGATTTTCCAAGGCAGGGGAAACAGAATATAGTGTTACAAAGGGACAAGGAGAAAATTAAATAGGAGGGTTATTTTTTATTTTTTTAATTTTTGGTTTTTCAAGACAGGGTTTCTATGTAGCTTTGGAGCCTGTCCTGGAACTAGCTCTTGTAGACCAGGCTGGCCTCGAACTCACAAAGATCCTCCTGCCTCTGCCTCCCGAGTGCTGGTATTAAAGGTGTGTGCCACCACTGCCAGGCCTAAATAGGAGGATTAAATGGGGACATGGGGTAGAGGAGAAAAAGTGAGGATGGACAGCTGACACTAAAGGGCTTTTGAAAGCTGGGTGGGTCATCAGAGTAGCTTCCTCCTGCTGTATATGGGAACTAAGACAGGCACCCACATCTGGGCATGTGTAGACAGAAAGACAGAAACACACACTCAGAGACAGAGACAGACAGAGACCTTGGGACATTTAACCCTAAATGGAATGTCTCCATCAAATTCCTCCTCCTCTGGGCTCAGAGAACTTTGCACAAGAGGAAGAGGAAAGAGTGTAAGAATCAGAGGGGATGAAAGACAGCAATGAAACAAGGCCTTCTGAACACAATAGGACTGACCCACATGTGAACTCACAGAGACTGTGGCAGCATGCACAGGACCTGCCCAGGTCTAAGCAGTATGGATTCAGCACCGAGAGGGGAGGTGGTCATGAGCCTCCATCCCTAACTCAGAAACTATTTAAAAATGATATTTGCTTGCAAAGGAAAAGTTAATTTTCTCTAACAGAGTCTCAGTGGGTACAGAAACCATACTTAAGTGTAGGCCCTATGCCCAGCAGTAGATGGCCAACACAAACTCAAGGGTATCTTGGAAGGTATTTTTGTCTCTCATAATGCTTAGATTTTTCTGATTTTGTGTTTTATGGGATTTTTGTGTGTGCAAATATGTGTGTCTCTGCGTCTGTGTTTCTTGTGTTTTTTTAATTTGACTTTTTTCCTCTTAATTTCTCCTATTTGTTTGTTTATATTTTATTTATCTTTTAGCTGACTGTTTTCTAATGAGAGAGAGAAAGAAAAGGTGTGGGCTTGTAGGTAGAGAGGTGGGAAGGATCTGGGAGAGGTTGGGGAAGGGAAACTGTAATCAGTATATATAATATGATGAATCTATTTTCAATTAAAAAAGAAATAAAAGAAGAGCCACGTGGAAACCTACTACTGTAAAAGCTTCCTAAAATGCAATGCACGTTAATGGAATTTCCACGGAGTTGCCATATAATGAGGGAGACAATGTCCCAACTGGACATCATAGCTACTGTACAAAATCCCAGTACCAAGAACAGATTACCATCTGATGAAGTCATTGGCCAGAGGGGTCAGATGGAATCCCAAACATTGCCAAGGCTACTGGTTACGCTCCATAACCTGATGGCAAGACTCTATTGCTGGAGACGGTACTTATTTATGTCACTGAACATGAAGAAATCGAGAAGCTGTCCAACTAGAAGCCTCACCCTACTGAGTAGCATCCATAGCTCTGGAAAGTACTATATGCACTACCAGAGGAGTAGTCCTCAGTCTCACCCAGCTACAAACCCTGCAGCTTCCAACAGAGACCTGCTCAAAAGATACTCATCAGTGCACACACATTCTGAGAGTAACTAACCACTTTTTGGTTGTATTTCAGATCCACTCTGTGAGAGGGAACCCATACCTGACACTGCTAAAGTAGTCAAAAACCTGAAACTAGATAGGGCATGGGCTCTAGGGGACAACATACTACAATTATTCTGCTCCGCGCATGCAGCTCTATAATGATTCTTAATAATATATTGCTGTATCCATCAATCAATACATCGCTGAAACCTTATTGGATCATTAACACAGAGACCCACCTGGACATGCTAAGAATGAGAGGCTTTGGAGCACTCAGCCTTAAATGGGATGTTCGTATCACCTCCTCTCAAGGTTCAGGGATCTCTACAGAAGAGGAGATGGACAGACTCTAAGAGCCAGAGGTGAAGGTTGACTCCAAGGAAGCAGAGTTTTCCAGACACGAGAGGGCTGATGCGGATCTGAACTCACAGACTGTGTAAGACCAGCACAAGTTCAAACTAGACAGAATCCCAGCATGGAGAAGGGGGGTGGGCATCAAGAAGCAATTTGCTATTGGTAGCTACTGGGAGAGGGAAATTGGTTTTCTCAAGGAGAGACACTGGGTACATTAACTACACACCAGGGCAGGCCTCATGCTCAGGAGTAGTTGGTCAGCAAAAAACAGTCTCCATGTTTTCTTTCTTTTTTTTCTGTTTTGTTCTCTCTCTCTCTCTCTCTCTCTCTCTCTCTCTCTCTCTCTCTCTCTCTCTCTCTCTTCCTTCCTTCCTTTCCCCTTTTCTTCCTTTCTTTGAGAAAGAAAAAGAATATGAAATTGATTGGGGAGGGGAGATCTGTGAAGAGCTGAGGAAGGGAAATGAACATGTCCAAAATGTATTGCACGAAAATATTTTTAAAGTAAAATTTAAAAAATTCCTGGGATAAGCCGGGCAGTGGTGGTGTACGCCTTTAATCCCAGCACTTGGGAGGCAGAGGCAGGCGGATCTCTGTGAGTTCGAGACCAGCCTGGTCTACAAGAGCTAGTTCCAGGACAGGCTCCAAAGCCACAGAGAA
Source organism: Dicrostonyx torquatus (assembly GCA_028555095.1). NCBI lineage: Eukaryota > Metazoa > Chordata > Mammalia > Rodentia > Cricetidae > Dicrostonyx > Dicrostonyx torquatus. The sequence goes on along the minus strand of JAQHUG010000016.1, from coordinate 6,132,984 downwards.
ACCCTGTCTCGAAAAACCAAAAAAAAAAAAAAAAAAAAAAAATCCTGGGATAGATAAAAAAGAAACTAGAAAGTATTTGGGTTGAGAAGGGCAGGGAAGCCGTGAGAGCAATGTGATTTCATTCTAGGTTTTGTATGGCAGATGTCAGGGTCCAGCAAGCCTGGGCAGTCATCTGGGGAGCATGTACTCCCTACTGACTGTCATGGGGAGCTGTGGAGGACTTCTGGGCAGAGCAGCAACCCTGCCAGCATTGAATTAGAACCTAGAGGCTGGCTGAGCCAGGCTCCCTACACGGAAGCTAGAGGGTATACTTTCAGAGAATGCAGGAAGTGACTTTGCCTTGGAACCCTGTGTATAGGATGCAGCCTAAACTAGAGAGACATGTTCCTGAACTCAGAAGGGTCCAGCGCCCCAGGACCAGCCTTCGGCCTTGATAGAACCTGATTCAGCTAAATAAAGCTGGGGAGGAGGTTGAGACCTGGGGGACTTGTCGGCTCAGTGCTCCTGAGGTAACCATTAATCCTTCCCCTGGGAGAATCCAGGGACTAGCCCTTTGAGGGGCAGATGCTGAAGAGAATGGAGAAACACATGAAGGACGGCTCTGAACTTGGGGAGCAGAGGGCCCTAATTGACAATCCTGCTGACATCCTGGTCATTGCTGCGTATTTCCTGCTGGTCCTTGGTGTTGGCTTGTGGGTGAGAAGCTGAGGGAGTTTCGATAGGGAATTGCTTCTGGGGCTTGAGGGTGAAGATTAAGGGAGACCTCAGAGAAAGGTGGGAGAAGGGTGCTCTATTTGAGGAAGATATCTGAGGGAGAAACATAGGTCTAGTAGGTAAGAAAACCTTTAACTCTTTGACTTGATACATTCTGGACATTTTGTGCAAAAGAGGGTGGGGGTATCGGTGGGTTTTCCTTAAGAGAAGCATTCTAAATGAGGTCTCTGTTTCCCTGTCTGCATTTTGGCTGTGGCCCCATATCTGAAGCCACCGGGTAAGTCAGGCTGAATTCAGCCATATTTAGGCTCCAGCTCTACGATTGCTCTAGGATTAGGACCTGGGTTGTTCTGAGAGCCTGGGAGGAGGTTGGGGGTAAGGGGCCAAACAATTGGGGGAGTCTAGTGCTGGTTAATCTTCAGCCTGGAACAAGACTGAGGAATGTGTTGAGGAAGCTAATGAAGGCCAAAGATGTGCCCCAATCCCAGTTTTCCCCCCACTTCTGTTTCCCAGTCTATGTTCAGAACCAACAGAGGCACAGTTGGTGGCTACTTCCTGGCAGGACGAAACATGGTGTGGTGGCCGGTGAGAGGGGCTGGGCCATGGGATGGGAGGGACCCTAGAGGAGCAGCCTAGCTCACCCTCATTTCTGGCCATCCAGGTTGGAGCCTCTCTGTTTGCCAGCAACATTGGCAGTGGTCATTTCGTGGGCCTGGCAGGGACTGGCGCGGCAAATGGCTTGGCTGTGGCTGGATTTGAGTGGAATGTGAGAGCTTCTTTCCTATAATAACCCACTCCAGCAGAAACTTCTGGAAAGATCACCCCGTGGGGATGCTCCTGGTGTGGGGATATGAACAAGTTGGAACAGCCCAGTTGTGGGGGTGAGGTTGGGCTGGGAGCAAGGATCATACGCTAGCTTACAGGCAGTGGGGTACAGGTAGGTCCTGCTCCTAACTTCCTGTATATGCCAGCATCAGTCCTTGGTGGTCCTTGACCTATGTACTCCACTCTGAAGTGGGGCAGGCAGCTCACAGTGGGAGAAGTACCTGCCAGATGTTCTTTGACTCCGTGGTCTCTGAGTATCTCTAGGCTTGAAGTCTTTGGCAAAAACATGGAGACAAAATCCTGGGCTGGGCTCACCTGGGAGGGTTGGAGAGATGAGAGTTTGAGCCTTCTTGGAGGAGACCTTTGAGGATAAAATTCTTGGGTGGGTGGAGGAGGGGAGAAGCCCGGCAGATGGTGAGGTCAGTCTGAAGAGCCAGTGTGCACAGGTTCATTTGCTAGAGAGGTAGGGAGGGGCCATAACGACCTCCTTGGGGGAGACTGGTTGGAGGTGATGGCTTGTAAGTGCAAAACAGGCTCTAATGAAGGTGCCAGGAAGATGTCAAGGTTCTGTTCCCTTCCCGCTCAGGGCCCAGGCTCTTCCGTTGGTGTCTTCTGGGTCCTGGGTGTGAGTGCTAGTACAGACCCGCTTGAGATGCTAAGACAGTCACGTTGGGCTGTCACTTGTTCCCACAGGCGCTCTTTGTGGTGTTGCTACTCGGCTGGCTCTTCGTGCCCGTGTACCTGACGGCAGGCGTGATTACGATGCCTCAGTACCTACGCAAGCGCTTTGGTGGGCACCGTATTCGCCTCTACCTGTCGGTGCTCTCGCTTTTCTTGTACATCTTCACCAAGATCTCGGTGCGCATGCGTGGCGGGCAGATCCACCCGAAGGCGGTCTTCAGAGAATTCTGGAGGGGGCGGGACCAAGGAGAAATGAAAATATCATGGGGTGGGGGATGGTGGAGTGGACTGGAAAGAGCAGGTCTGAAAAGGTGTGGGCACAGTGGTTAGGATAGGTCCTTGGACAGTGAGTGGACTTTTGAGGCGTGGCCAAATTGGATGGATGGTTTCAGAGGCAGGAGGTGGACCTGGGTCACTGCCTTTGCTTCTGATCTGTGTATTTGTTCTCTCCTGAAAGGTGGACATGTTCTCCGGGGCAGTATTCATACAGCAGGCCCTGGGCTGGAACATCTATGCTTCTGTCATTGCACTCTTGGGCATCACCATGATTTATACCGTGACAGGTGACTGGCTGCCCAGGGATGGCAGTGCGGGGCGGGGAGCTTGGTGGTGGTGAGAGAGAGCTGGCTTGGAGATGGTTTAGAAGCTCCTGCCCTTCTTGGATGTCTGAAAAGTTGACTTAAGTCAGTCTCCAAGACCTTTGGGTAAATCCAGTGCAGTTCCCAGGATCCCAGGTCACACACAGAATTGGGTGGAGGGTGCCAAAGTGGGCTTGGAGGCCGCTGCAGGATGCAACCAAGGGCTGAGTCTAGAGGAATTCCCCCCCCCCCCCTTTGCCACTGAAAAAAATGGGCCTAGGGGTGTATTGTGGGAATCTTGCACTGCATGGATTCCTGGCCAAGAAAGCATCGGTGGCCTAAAAACCTCAACTCTGCTTCCTGGCGCTCTAGTGCAGAAGCTTAGCATCGTTTTTATAAAATTTGTTCTCTAGAATGGGTACTTCTTGTAAAACGTGGGTGCCAGGGTCCGGCAGCTGTGCTGTCTTCCACTGACTTGGGGTCGTTGCAGGAGGGCTGGCGGCACTGATGTACACAGACACCGTGCAGACCTTTGTCATTCTTGCTGGGGCCTTCATCCTCTCTGGTTACGGTACGGGGTTTACCCAATGTGGGCAGGGCATGGTCTGTGCTGTCACATGCTTTTAACCTAGGGGCTGGAACCTTGCTTGTCTCTGCCATGTGGGTGCTAAGGAGGGCTTTAACACTTGGGCGGCATCTCCCGACAACCTTGCCTGCACAGCTTTCCATGAAGTGGGCGGTTACTCGGGTCTCTTCGACAAATACCTGGGAGCAGTGACTTCACTGACGGTGTCTAAGGATCCAGCTATTGGCAACATCTCCAGCACCTGCTACCTACCAAGGCCTGATTCCTACCACCTACTGCGTGACCCAGTGACAGGAGATCTGCCGTGGCCCGCACTGCTCCTGGGGCTTACCATTGTCTCAGGCTGGTACTGGTGCAGCGACCAGGTAAGGGAGGCCGGGGTTTGGGGTGGCATATGTGCACATACCTGGGACAGAACTTTAAATGCCCTGTGCTGGCTGATAGGTGGGTCTGATACCACCCTTTGGAGTTAGGTTGAAGGCAGGCCTGAGCTGATGGAATCATGCCAGGGTGGACCTAAATGAAATCAGAATCCACTGGCAGGATCTGGGGATGGAGATGTCATAGGGACTCTGTCGAGTGAGAGGCTGGATATGATTCAGAGTAGGGGTGAAGCATTAAGGAGCCATGAAGAGTGGAGGCAAGGCCTGTGGGGGTGAGGTCCAGGGGTGACCCAGAGTTGAGCACCCCCACCCCCACATCTCAGGTCATAGTGCAGCGCTGCCTGGCTGGGAAGAACTTGACTCACATCAAAGCTGGATGCATCTTGTGTGGCTACCTGAAGCTGATGCCCATGTTCCTTATGGTCATGCCAGGCATGATCAGCCGCATTCTTTACCCAGGTAATGTCTGCATCACACCAGCCTCAATGGGACTGTGCCCCATTCAGCAACCTACCTTCTTGTGCCAGGATCCATGTACCTGTCTCTTATACTGTCCTAAGACTTGGGAACCTGGCATCACATCCTGCTTCCCACCAGGACCACCATCTCTAGGACCTCCAGTCCATGCTAGGCTCCAGGGGACCTCATTTCCCAGTCACAGTCTTTCCTAGCCGCCTACGGCTTCTCTTGCAGATGAAGTTGCATGTGTGGTACCTGAGGTGTGTAAGCGGGTGTGCGGCACTGAGGTGGGCTGCTCTAACATCGCCTACCCACAGCTTGTTGTGAAGCTCATGCCCAATGGTGAGAGCCGGAAGTGGGCTGCCTTTGGCCGAGCCTGCAGGGACTGCCTCTGGGAGGGCCACCTCTTGCCAATCCTTCACCACCTTGAACACACTACTGGCTCTGGCCTGACAGCTCTTGTTGGCCACAGGTCTGCGTGGACTCATGCTAGCCGTCATGCTGGCTGCCCTCATGTCTTCTCTGGCATCCATCTTTAACAGCAGCAGCACGCTCTTTACTATGGATATCTACACCCGCCTGCGGCCTCGTGCGGGCGACAGGGAGCTGCTGATAGTTGGAAGGTACGGCCTGGGTCCTGCCCCCTGCCCCACAAATGAACCTGGGGTGTGGGCACGGAACACCAGCAGGCTGACGGGGAAGGTGGGGGCCTCGGTAAAACCTGCCTTCAACTGCAGGCTTTGGGTGGTATTCATTGTGGCAGTGTCGGTGGCGTGGCTACCTATAGTGCAGGCGGCACAGGGTGGGCAGCTCTTCGACTACATGCAGTCCATCTCCAGCTACCTGGCGCCCCCGGTGTCCGCAGTCTTTGTGCTTGCCCTCTTTGTGCCCCGTGTTAACGAGAAGGTGAGTAGGACGTGTGCATGTGAACTCGGGGTGAGGCTTGGGTACCCAAGGTAGGCTAATGCTGTTTCTCCCACAGGGTGCTTTCTGGGGACTGATTGGGGGCCTGCTGATGGGCCTGGCACGGTTCATACCTGAGCTCTTCTTTGGCTCGGGCAGCTGCGTGCGACCCTCAGCATGCCCAGCGCTCCTCTGCGGGGTGCACTACCTCTACTTTGCCATCGTCCTCTTCGTCTGCTCTGGCCTCCTCACACTTGTGGTCTCCCTGTGCAGTGCACCCATCCCACAGAAGCACGTAAGTGCTGCTCCGGGGGAACTGGGAGACCAAACATGACCTGCATGGGATGGAAGAACCACTGCCACCCCTTTAGCCGGTTTGCTTCAAGGACTGCCCATGGAGAAATTCCATACTGAGTGTTGGTAGAAGCTGGGAGTTCAGTGTGAAGCTTTATTTCCAGGGCTAGCACATTTAGTTATGTGACATTTTGGAGAAGCAGAGCAAATGACAATGGGAACACAATGTGATCAGAACTTTAAGACCAGTCTGAAGAACTACAGTTCTGGGTGTAGACATAAAATTGTGGTGAGACTTCAACACTTAGATGAAGAGCTTGGGGTTCAGTGAAGACAAAGGCTATCCCAGAAAGAGGAGTCTTGAGTGAGCTAAGCCAAGGCAAGTGTGCATGCCAGGATGGGGGCTAGGGAGCCAGTGACAAAGTGGGTATGCCAGTGTAGACCTGGGGTGGAGAGCAAAGCTCCCACCTGGTCCCTTCTCCCTAACTTCCCAGCTCCACCGCCTGGTTTTCAGTCTCCGGCATAGCAAGGAGGAACGGGAGGACCTAGATGCTGATGAGTTAGAAATCCCAACCCCGTCCCCTGTGCAGAACAGGTACCAGGAACATGCAGTGGAGATCGAAGGTAAGGCATGCCCCAGTAAGTGTCCTGGGTTAACTAGGGGAGCTAACTCCCTCCAAGCTAACTGTATCCTCCCCATTTCTTCCAGATGTCCAGGCCCCAGCACCGAGCCTGCTCCGTCAGTGCCTGCTCTGGTTCTGTGGAATGAGCAGGAGTGGGTCAGGTAGTCCTCCACCCACTAGTGAGGAGGTGGCTGCAACAACCAGTCAGCTAGAGAACATCAGGGAGGACCCTGGCTGGGCCCGTGTAGTCAACCTCAATGCCTTGCTCATGATGACCGTGGCTGTGTTCCTCTGGGGCTTTTATGCATAAAGTCAAATTTGTTCAATACCATGACTGCAACCAGGACATGCCTTCGTCTCACAGAAAGTGAGGGTGGGGACCTTGTAGTGGGTCTCAAAAAAGGAAAAGGGCCAAGAATGTGGTAGGAAGGAGCTGATTCCCTTCCTCTTTGCCTGGGATCCAGTCCATTCGATTGGTTGTCACTTCCACAAGATAGCGGCCAATTGGTCATAGCAGTTTGCCTATGCAAAAATAAAGTTGCCCTTCTAATATCCTGCTGTGGCCAAAGTGTCCTTGCTCCAGGCTCCTATCCTGGGCTCCAGGCTCCTGTTCTGGGCTCTGGGTCTCCAGCCAGGCTGCTCATAAGACCTTCTTTTCTGGAGACAGGGGCCATGTGGCCCTCCACTCATCCACTTCTAGATGGTGTTTCTCGGTCTTCCAGCCAGCAGCCTGCAGTCCTACAAAAAGGTCACAGGGTGAGGCCAGGAAGGAGGCTCTGGGCTGAACCTAGGGACAGGTTATAGGCACAGAAACACAGGCTTGTGCAGCCTTTGGCACTACTTGGGCTCTTTGGTTGGTATTATCTATGGCTAGTTAGAGCTTAGTCATAGCACATGGAAAACAGGCAGAATGAAGTAAATGCTTTAAGACCAACTTGATGTATAAGTTATCAATATCAGTAGAGTTTCAGAGACCATTCTACACAGCAGTCCTGCAGGGAGGGGACACACTGAGACAGAAGATCACAGAAAAATCAGTCCTTTACCTCCCAGGCAGGGCCCAAGGCTGAAGAAGCCAAGAGCTGGGGTTACCTTTCAAGAACTTTGGGAACAGCGTGTCCAATACTTGATGTGTCTCCCTGACGAGAACCCAGTTTTCTTTCTTAGAACCTGGTGGGTGTAAAAGCGGAAATTCTCATATCCTCGTCAAGACAGACACCCATCCCTTCTCACCCCTGTGGTCCTCAGCCCTAGACCATGAAACTCTTACCAGCCTGAGACTGCTCCCTCAGCTCTGCAAGCTCTTTTGGAAGGGGTCCATCTTCCAGCAGAGCTCCAAGAACCAGCCCGTGAGTGGCAGCCCTTAAGATAGCCTCAGGGCCAGCCACCTGGCTCAGAGCAACCTGGACCTGGTCTGGAGAGCCCCAAGGGATAGATAAAGATCAGAAAAGAACTATTTCTCCAATGCCCTCCATTCACCTTTCTGAGTCACTCAGTGCCTGGGATCACCACCAGGCGTAGGGTCCCCACTCTTCCCCTTCCAGCTCCAGTTGTTTCTTTAGCCAAACTGAAATGCTCGATTTCCAAGGACAATTTCACAGTAACCTCCAAGAGGTAATTTCTCCCTTCACACACCACAAACCATCAGAAATTGTAAGGACTTGTTTCCCTAACAAAGAACTCAGGGTAAGAGACAAAGTGACCTCCAGAGAATCCAATGGGCCATAGTCTTATTTCAACGTTACAATATAAAAGTACTATTTACATAATTGTAGGGCCATATTATACAGGCCCATATTTCTACACTGTATGGCGGCCAGACTTTCAGGCCAGTTTGCACCTGGCCTTTCCATACAAACTGACACCATCAAAGGGTCAGGATACGTTAAAGTCGCTCTGCCCCTTCTTTGTAATTATGGAGACCGCCCGGGAAGAGGTGTTGATTCAGTTTATGTGATAGAGCAGCCATAGCTGCTAACGTGACCTAAGCCCCACTACCCTGAAACAGAATGCTAATGAACTTCCCCCTCAGCTTACCCTGTGATATAAAAGCTCTTAGGAGAATAAATGGGTGATCTTCAGGATTTGAATGAACCCTGGCACTCCCTCCTGATATTGCTGTGTGAACTGTGCCTCAATTATTCCCACGCCTCTACACTGGTCCGAGAGATAATTATGTTGGTGCTGGACCCTGACACATAATCACGCCATGCAATCCTTAGAAAAATGCCACAAGTACTAAGGCAACTTCTGTGGCTTCATGCTAGGGATCACTGGTTCTCAACCTTCCAATGCTGCAACCCTTTAACACAGGTCTTCATGTTGTGGTGACCCCCAACCATAAAATTATTTTTGTTGTTACTTCATAACTGTAATTTTGCCAGTTATGAATTGTAATGTAAATATCTGATATGCAACCCTGTGAAAGGGTCGCTCAACCCCCAAAGGGGGTCGTGACCCGCAGGTTGAGAATAGCTCTTATATTGGCATATGGTGAATTCATTAGGCATGAAGCTATTAATTTCAATGCATCAAAATTTTAGTCTAGAGCACTCTCTAGGACAACACTAGATGAACTCCAAACCGTCCAGAGATTGAAGCCCTGGAGTCAGAATATTAAGTGAATTTGGAGAGCGTAGTGCACTCACTCTGTGACTGGTTCCAGCGAAGGAGGTATGGTTCCTGATGCCCTTCCACCAGCTGCTTCAGCTCAGAGACACTGATGGAGAGAAGCGTGCACTGGGGTGGGGGAAAGCAAGGCAGGAGGACCCACTTGGTCAAACTGGTGGCTGTAATGTCCATTGCCATTGCCCTTCTGCTCACTGCTCACTCGTTTTTCCTAGCTGCTGCTTCAACCCCAACCCCGGCCCTCCATTCTCCCTACGCACCACCCTTCATCTATAAACATCGCTCTTGCTGAAATTATTTAGCTTTGGATACGTACATCATGCACACAGATCACTCAAACCCTTCCCCCCCTTTCTCCCCACAAACCTCTCTCTCAGTTTTGCTGTCTATTTATTTTGTTTCGTGGCCCACTGAGGTTAAGCCAGGGCCTTCTTTATGACCATGGACTTGGAGCTATGGTTGAAGCCTGGTGGGCTCAGCAGTGGATACACAACTAAAGACTGATTTCCTCTCTCACAGAATCCATTAATAGCTAACAGTCTCTTCCTTGGCTGCCTGGTAGAGCCAGCTTTCGTGGGCTTAGTGCCAGTATCTTCAGCTGTGAGTTAATGACCGCATGGTTGTACTGTGTAGTGCTTAGTTTGACACAACCTGGAGCCACCAGAGAAGGAAGCTCAACTAATGAACTTTCTTGACCAGGCTGGCTTTTAGATATGTCTGTGAGATGCTGTCTTGATTGATGATTGATTTGGGAAGGACCAGCCCACTATGGGTGACACTCTGCACTCAGCACCACTCATAAGGCGAGGCTGAGGACTGCGTTTGTCTAAGGGCATATGTGAGGGTATTTAGTTCGTTGTTAAAACATATCTACTGTGTCCTACTCCCTGCTTCCCTCAAGTGCTCAGGCAGATCTCTAGGCCTGCACATGACAACAAGACACCTAGAACACGACAGACAGTAAAAGCCAACCAAAGATCAGCATGTAACTGAAAACAGGAGCCACATGGGGAGTGTGGGAAGCAGCAGTGAGGCAGGGACACAGGGCCACTCACCTGGAGACCAAGTGATGTAACGGAACACCCAGGGACAGAGACAGGGATGGCCAGAAACCTGTAGGAAGCTGTGGTCAGAATGCTCAGGTGGGGGGGGGGGGAGGCCGGGAGGCAGAGACATGAGACCCAAGGGTTAGCTGACCTGTCCACAATGGCTCCATCTGATTTGCTGAAGCAGGCTCAAGTACTTCTCCCTTCTGAAGGAAGTGCTTTAGGACCAGCTGGAGCCGGCTTTCATTCAAAGTCTCCAGGACGAGGGCTCGGACTGCCCGGTAGTTGGCATAGACGTGGAGAGCAGTCAGGAGGACGAAACATCCAAAGCTGAGGCTGGGCCAAGAGAGGAAGGTGGCCAGTATATATAGGAAGAGGTGGAGGTAGGCGTCTTTGCCCTGGCCTCACTCCTGGCTTACCTCGGACAGTCTGATACCAGGGGAAGCATCAACAGGCTGACGAGAAGCCCAGCTAGGTTCACCACTGTCTCCTGGAAAATGGCAGAGAAGTTGAGCATTAGCGGGCTTCCTTCAAGGCAGAAGGGATGGCCCTGGGTGCCATCCCTTAGTGCTTTAGAACCAACCAGGGCTCCCTACCTTAACAGGAGGGCTAACTACAGTTTTCGTATTGTGGTGAGAGAGCTGCTATTTTAAAAATGCTGGGAATTTCTCTGCTCAATAGACACAGTGCCCCCAGAACACCCATGGAACATATCGTTGTTGTGTCCAAGAGTCTCCTGAATCCCTGCACTGGGCACTCTTGGCTGCGCACGACCGGTTTCCTTGGGTGTGTTGGGAAAGGTGGACCCTCTTATTGCTTGGTATCTTATACAGGCAACAAGGAAGCCCAGGAAAGCAGGAACAGGCCTTGACCTTGGCTCATGGACCAAGGTTACCAGAGCCCTAATAGTGGGCCATATAAAGACATCCTAGGGGGAAAGAGACCTGCTGCCTGTCCCAGTGCATTGTTTTGTTCAAGAGTATGAATTGGGGTCCTAACTACTGGGGTTCTGGGAAAAGCTACCCTTGGCACACAGGGCCTCTGAGGCTCAAGAACTCTTTTTACTTCCAGATTTCCTGGCAAGGAGGTAGACTGAGGGAATGAAGGCCACATATGAAGTCGTAAACCAGGATCAAGATGCTTAGGACCTCAGGAGCAGACAGGCCTCTGCTTCTGTTGGCAGAGAACATCAGTTCCAGTAGCCATGTAAATTCAACAACACTATGTGAGCATGTGAACACAGGACCCGAGAGAAGCTACCTCAGGACAAACCTGTGAGAGAAGCCAGGTTTCAAGGGAGACTCGCGTCCTTCTTTTCTTGGCATCAGCTGACAGTGGGGAGGGGTGTATGTTCATGAAGGAACACACAGCTTGGCTGGGTGCTTTGTGGACTCTTTCCTCAGCTCACCAGCCCACATCGATTCCTGGTACTTTTACTCCTTTTAAGTAATCTCCTTCTACTCCATATCTAACTTAAAAGTTGTGGCCTTTTCTCCATCTTCCCTCCTGGAGGCTGCCGGGATTTTTTATTTAACTTGTATTGTTTTTCTCCTAAGCTTTAAGGAAATCATGCTTAAGCTTCCTTCTCAGTCTGGTTTTAAACTCGTTCATTAATGAGACTTAGAACCCTCACAGGGAACATTAGTTTCCCCTGAAGATGTGGTACCCAGGAAGGATTCCAAGGGAGTCCCCTAAAGATTCAGCTTTCTGGTGTGTCCACAAACCTGTAAGAGCTGGAGGGTTGTGATGGCAGAGCCAGCCCCCGGTTCCGAGTGGGCCTGCCTCTCCAAGGTGTGTGATGGGGCTGCAGGATGTGTGAAGGCAGCAGAGCTTTGAGCCCACTTTTTTTTCACTTTTCCTCATTTTTGTTTACTTTTTAGAGCATCTCAGGAGACTATGTTCAACCTCAGTTCAGGAAACACATCAGAGATGCTGGCAGTGGAGATCTGCACCCAGTGGTTTGGAATGATAGAGAGAGGAAGAAGTGTACTGGGAAGGGGAGCACAAAACAGTGTTTCTAATTCTTCGGGGGCTACACTTGGGGGCTTATCCTCAGGGATGCTTGAGTAGCTAAAGACATGGAGATTGGTCATGGACCCAGAGTGGCATCAGGGGACATTCTACTTTACTCAGGGGCTTTAGCCAGGTAGGCAAGCACAAGAGATACTTTAGGACCCTGGTCCCCTACTTGGTTTTGGTTTATGCACATCTGTATCTTGTTATAATACACTGAGCAGCTGGGCTCCTTTGTCTGCATGTACGTGTACGCGCATACGCAAGCAAACACACACACACACACACACACACACACACACACACACACCCCTCTCCAAACACTGCACCTAGCATCCTCGAAAACTCTCCATCCCTGACTTAACACTGCGCTTCCAGTATTTCCTGCCCCTGGTAACCATCAAATTTAGACAGTTTCTATTCAAATGTATTCCCTACATATCTAGGTATAAAGAATAGAAAGGCCAACCTGGTCTGCACTGGTTGGGGTACATAGACAGTAAGGCAAAACTGTGTCCTCTAGTAACCTTTTAGGGAGAATTCCCTATTTAGTATCTAATGTCTATGTAATTGAGTTTGCATATGACTAAAATTAGAAGCATTATGGGAAGAGGGCATACACAGTAGAGAAATAATTATGTAACCTAATCTATTAATCAAAATATTGAACAATCTAAACTATGCCTGTTAGTAACCTGCTCATTTTCTTAGGCCCCATGAAAATGACACCAAGCTGTAGCCCAGGGTTCTTGAGTCTTTTCACTCATACGGCCAGCTGTCAATCTTGACAACGTATCCTATTTTAATCTCTATGACAGCTTAGCTCCAAATAAATTTATCTTGCTTCATGTGCACATTTCTGTGGACTCTTATTTCTAATTCTTGGTCTGAGAAGCCAAGAATCTGGAAACCCACAGTCCAGACCCCAACCACTGATAACACAGGTACTGCCTCTGGCCAAAAGATAAATCTTAAACTTTAATGCCTTCCTATAGTGGGCTTTAATTTGTAAAAGTCAAGGGAAATGATCTAAAGTCTTATAGGGCACACTAGGAGTAAAGAAAGCTTCCATATACTCCAATGTCTATAGGCCTCTGGCGGGGAAATGCCTGGACCCTCAAGAAAATTACTGTTCATGTTCCTTTTCAATCATACACCCTCAACAAAAGCTAGGAAGTATCTCTGGAGACCCCCAGACGGCAGTCGGCCACATCTAACTCTATGTCCTCCTGTGACTATCTGTTGTCTTATGGTGACCTACAAAAACTCAATTCCCACCCCACTCAGCAGGTGCTAAGCCCCTCTGGTGCACCCACCAATGTATTCTTAACTTCCCTTGATTTGTGTCTTTCTTTCTTCTGTGAAACTATTAAAAAAAAAAAACGTAATAAGACTGCTTACATGTTGGAACACAAAATTTGGAGCGATCTAATTCTGTGCTCCTGGGCAATGGTTACTCTAAATGGCTCCAGAATAAACTACCTCCTATTTCCTTTAAGATGACAGCTGTGGTTTTTGTGTTGACAACTGTGCCCTTCCTTATCCTGGTATCATCTAACAGAGTCTATGCGAAACACAGCCTGCAGAGTACAAACAGGAGGTGGCCTAAAGACCACTGTACGGCTGGACGCTCTCTGGAGTCTTTCCTTAGCTTGCTAGCTACTGCCATTCTTGGGAGTGCGTCTTCCTTTAATAAGCTACTTCTATTTCCTGTCTAACTTAAAAGACCTTTACCTTTTCCCCATCCCTCCTCCCGAGGCTGCTGGGATTTCCACCTAACGTCTGCTATGTATTTCTCTTAATTATTCCTGAGCTTCCTTCTGAGTGTTAGTCCATATGTCCAGAAATGAACACAAGCTGGACTATGGAAGGACTTCTGGTATTGAGACAAAAGCCATAATGCCTCAGGAACTTGTGAAACAGGTTTTCTGTCCCCCAAAAGGAGTCATTTCCCTTGCCTCTGGCAGAAGGCAATATGGTTCTCCACTGACATGCACCTGTGGATTTCATATCAGGTCCATGCTGACCTCCAGGCTCCTTGGTCCCTACTCACAAGCACTTGTTACACATTTCAAAACCCCCACACTAGCATCCTGGCCCCTTTCTTTATACTGTCTTCCCCACTCTTGCTGTCCTCACTATTTCCCCTGTTGCTCCCTTACTGTCTCTTGCTATCTCCACTATTCTTTCCTGATGTCTCTCTCTCCTTTCATGCAGATAGTCCTGGCCATGCCCAGTCTACTTCTTTTCTTTCTGTTATGGATTCTTCCGGATGTCTCTGGATATTTTCTCTCTCTTACCTACAATAAAAACCTAATAATAAAAATAATAAAACCTAATGAAAAAGTGACCATTTTAGTAGTTTCTTCCCTGCACTGAGTCTGCTTCTAAATTCTTTTATTAATGAGACTAAGAACCTCAAAAAGGACACCTCACTTTCCCCAGAAACGAGCAGAAAGCAGGGTCAGCTACAGGCCTGAGCACATGGTCTACGGTGCCCTGGTGATGCCCTTCTCCCTCACTGAGGAAGCTCTGAGGCAGGACTCTGAGGAGATGCTGAAGAGAAGGGCCTGGATTTTACTTAATTTAGTTCAACTGTTGCCTGAGAAGAGGGGCTTGCCCAAGGGTTTCTAGATGGACTTGGGACTTTCTATGCTTTAGTTTCTTATTTGTGAAATGTCACAAGAAGTACAGTAACACTGTACAGACTGGACCGAGTTCATGGAGAGGATACACCTGACCTGTGATTGATGCTTTACAAATATTAGTTAAGGATTATGAGCAGAACAATGTAAGATAAGGCTAGTAGGACTGGATAGAATAGGTTTCTACAACGATCCAACAACTGCAAGAGGGACTAAACAAAGAACAATAAAACCATCACTCATGTTTCTGGGACCTGCCCCGGCCTTATACTCCTCACCTGTGAAGCAGGGACCCTAACAGCGTTGACTCTACAGGATGGGTGTGAGTTAAAGGAGAAAGCCTTAGCGAGCACTTAGCACACAGCTCGGTGCTAGGACTGTCCCTCCCAGCCCCATTCTGCTCCAGACTCCCACAGCTAGGGGAAGGTGCTGGGCCAGAAGGGCCTTCCAGACTACTGAGTGGAGGCCTCCAGCTGGTGGCCATAGCAACCTCACATGGTGAGTACACCTCAACTTGTCAACTGTGCTCAGCACGTCCAGCTCCCAGGATGGGGGTGCAGCCCAGAGGGTAAAGGTCCACTCTTGGCCACACAGGCCGTGAGCAGGGGCTGAACTCAGCTTGAACTTGTCTCTCAACTGTGATGTCAGATCTGCCCCACACCCTGGGTCACAGCAGGGGCACTCCTTCCATATTTCCAAACTGTGGCCTGTCCTGGCCCCTTCCCCACCTCACTGCCTCCCCAGTGCTTGATGCTCACCTGGCTGCTGTCCTTAGCTGACACATCAGCCATGTTGTTTCTTCGGGCCTGGTGCATGGTCAGTGCAGCTCTAGTGGCCCCGCCAGCCACACCCACAATGCACTGGGTGGGAAAAAGAGAAGCATGAAGGTCAGAGCTGCTATGTGCTGTAGAAACACAGGCCCTTCTGTGAATGAGCACATAAATAACTCAAGCCTGAGAACGGCTGGTCTCTCGTGGCTCCTCCCTCCAGCAAACTCCATGTCTTTAGGTACATGCTCCCTATCCTATCTTGTTCCATGAGAAAAACAAAAGCCTTGCCTGCCACTGTCACCCTGTGGCCCTGACTGAAGGGAATTCCAGCTTCCTTTCTTCCCCAAATATTTTTCTCATCCTTTGAGTCGGGGTCTTGCCATGTAACCTAGGCTGCTCTAGAACTTGCAATAGTCCTAGCCCAGACTCCAGCATGCCAGAGTCACAGGTGTGTGCCTCCTCAGAGATCCTAGCCCAGACTCCAGCACGCCAGAGTCATAGGTGTGTGCCTCCTCAGAGATCCTAGCCCAGACTCCAGCATGCTAGAGTCATAGGTGTGTGCCTCCTCAGAGATCCTAGCCCAGACTCCAGCATGCCAGAGTCACAGGTGTGTGCCTCCTCAGAGATCCTAGCCCAGAATCCAGCATGCTAGAGTCACAGGTGTGTGCTTCCACAGAGATCTTCTTTAAGCCACACCTCCCATTTCTCTTTCTTACTGTGGCTGCAACCTTAAGTACTTTCTTCTCTCTGTCCCAGTTTAACCCTATTTAGCCTTTGAAGCCAATCTAAACCTACTCCAAAAGGCACTTACACCTGTCCTGAGATCTGTAGATAGCAAAGTTCATTAACTGGAGTCACTAGTTTGATGGCTTTGCTCATCAAACCTCTTGTAGATGACAGAATGATATGCTGCGCTAAAAAACAGACACGGCTTCTTAATGAAACTCATGTATAGCTATAAAAACAGAGGAACTAATTTGTTCAAATCAAGAGAAAAATGGTACAAAATGAAGCTGGAGGAGCTGGCAGGTCCATGTAGAGCCTTGGAAGCCTTTAAGATTCCCAAAGAGCAATGGGTCAGTTAAGTAACCCCATTTATTTTTTACTATTTTTTAATTAAAAAAAATTACTTATTGTATGTGTGTGCATGCGTGTGATGATGTATGCATGGAGGTTAGAGGAGATTTGTAAGAGACCTTGGCTTTCCTTCCACCATGTTGGCCCAGGGGTTAAACTCAGGTTGGCAGGCTTGGTGCTACCATCATGCTGGCCCAATGACTTCCACTTTCAAAAGAGTATTGGACTTTGTTAAGGATTGAAGAGGGCTCATACTACTTAGGAAAGAATGGCTTCTCTAGCAGAGGTGCTGACGGAAAGACGGGGATGGGCAGAGGGAAGTAGGAGGAAACCTCCCAAGAACTGAGTAGAAGGTGACAGCTGGGAAATATGGATGACAGCCACCTCTGGCTGCTGTGGCAGTGGATGGAGTGCTGACCATAGAGACCAAAACTCTATCAAGAGTGATCTCAAGAGGAAAGAGCATGCCTTGCTCTAGTGCAGTATTTGATAATCACACAGGCCTTGGAAGCAGTTGAGTGCAGAATATCAGAGACATGGCAGAAGTCACATCCCTTGGTCCACTGCTATAGCAGTGTTTCCTGCTGGGATTTCCTACCTTGTTAACAAAAGCAGGGGTGAAGGACAAGGTGTGAGCAGAATTTATTGCTTGTCCTTAAACAAAAAGACTGCTTAACCCCAAACACCAAAAGTACCTGCTTGGGTGTGGTGTTGAACAGACTGGCCCTTGAGATGGGTCCAGGACTCAGTTGTGAAGTTTTACTGTGTTCTACATACCTGACCAGAGTGGGCCTCTGTTTCCTCAACAGAAGCGTGAGGGCAAGAGAACCCCTATCACAGAGGGAAAGCTTGCATGTGCGTCAGCGGCCCTTCAGCCTCTCTATCTGAATCTGATGCTGTGACCTGTGGATTGCTGTGTGTGTCATTTCTTGGTCCTAAAACATCTTCCCTTCCCCATAAACCCCTCTTCTTCTTCAGGACTCAGCCTTTGGCGGGGCCTTTCTATATCCCCAGACCATTTCCCATCTGGTATGCCCAGAACTGCAATTCCATAAATATTTGTGTAATTATGTATCATTTCCTTTAAAAATGGGAGAGTCTGTGGTCTGTGTCACTCATGCAGTAGGCATGGAAAAGATGTTTTACTGAAGAATGAAAAGTAGCAAGGAAGCTAGCCCCAGACACTGGTGTAAGACTACCCTCCAGCTCTCAGCTCAGGGCCACCTCAATGGTGTGGTGCTCCAAACACGGCCTTGCACTCGCTGGCTGAGGTACAAAGACTACCCTGTCAAAGGAGAATCAGAAAGCCTGCCTGTGTCTGAGTAGAAACACATAAACTTTGTCCCCTTTTAAGAAGTGCCTTCAGAACAGGGCCCCGGTAAGCCATACATAGCATCATTAAGGATGGTACCCCAGGTATAGAAGTGCCCCAGAGGTGGGTACCTTGGCTAGGTTGCTGATACTGACAGTCATGGTGAAAAAGATTGGGTACAAGGGAGCCATAATCTCCAGGAACATCGCTATATCATTGAGGACATCAGCAAAGAGCCTAAGGAAAGGACCAGAGGTTAGAGGTCATAAACGAGAGACTTTCATTTGTTTTTTCAAGACAGGATTTCTCTGTGTATCTCTGGCTGTCCTGGAACTCACTCTGTATACCAGGCTGGTGTCCAGCTCACAGAGATTCACCTGCCCCTCCCTCCCTGAGTGCTGGGATTAAAGGCGTGCATCACCACCACCCAGTTTACAAGAGGCTTTTTATAACTGCAGATTCCCCCATTCTCTCTCCCATCTCTTCTCACCTCCACTGCTTTGCGTTACAGTCCAATTTGCTCCTGTTGGGGATAAGAGGTTGTTACAATTTAGAACAAAGGAAAATGCTGTGGGCTATAAGGGAATTGCACACCACCACCGTGAGGTCTGAAGGACTCGGGGAAGGAAATACACTTTCAACCAGACAGTTGTGGCCCTGGCACTGTCAGATCACAAATCCTCTATCCCAGATATCGGCCACGCCCTGCTGCAGCTCTGTGACAGTAGCTGGTAAAGCCTCGCAGCCCTTCCCAGCTCAGCTGCAGAAAAAGCCCAGGCCCTATCTAGTGCTGAGCAACAGACTGGGCAAACTCAGCCACATGGTGTGAAACTTGCTGCTACTCCTTGGAAAATCCATGAAAGTCAGATCTCTGTCTGGGTGATTTGAAGGTATTCCCTTTGGGCTCCCTTTGTCACACTATACATGCATGGCCACCATCTCTCCTCACCTGGCTTCCCTCTGGGTTTGGAAGGGAAGGCCCTTCTATTGGGGCACCACCAGGCTGTTCTTGGTAGGACATTATATCCTTCCTAACTGGTCTCCTGCAAAGCAGGAAGCTTGCTCTCCCCAGGAAGCCCTTTGGAAAGGTAATCCTGTATCTACTTCTCAGACTAGTGTTTTATTCCCACCATCACTGCTGCCTGAAATATGACCCTTAGCTGGGAGGACCACCCATCTGTGACCACTGCCTATCTCTCCCTTACTGACTCCAAGGAAATAATCCTGTTTCCTGGCTGTTCTCAGCTCTCTGGGCGACCTTTGAAGAGGCTATTCCTGGGTCACTCTCCTTTTCTCCTTGCTCCTTCAAAGGTAAGTAGGGCAAAGTCCACATACCTGGGACTCTTCACACATTTGGTGTAACTGCGGGTGACATAGCTAGCTCAGGTTCTCTTGGCTCACAAAACAATGGGTGGGTGGGAAGGGAGACCAAGACAGATGTCTGGGTGCCAATATCCACTGGGCCTAGGATATTTCTGTTACACACAACACTGTAGGTGGCTACCTCTTCTGTCTCCATTCAATTTGAGGGAACTGAATCCAGGGCCTTGCCCATGCAGGGCAAATGCTCTGTATCTGAGCTATATTCTCCAAAATGTTCCGTCCTACCCAGTGCTTACAGGAAATGGGGATGATACAAAATGCAAATGGGACACAAAATGCTAAGCACTTTGCATGGATTCTTTTTTTCCATTGAACTTTCTCCAACAGGCAAAGGCTTGTATTATTTATTACCAGTGCCACTGGGAAGTACTGCCAGAGCCAGCTGACTGGGAAGAGAGTCACACTTACCCCTTCCACCAGGCAAAGATGATGCGGCCCAGCATGCCAGTGGAATCTGAGGGTGAGAAGAGGGCGTCATAAGGACAAGGAAGGAGCTGCTGGGCAAAACAGACACTGGCGCTGATGTGGCTGACTCATTTCCAGTCACACTGCCCTTGGGACAAACTCTAGACGGAGTTAATACTGAGGGGTGCGCTGAGGTCAGCAGCTTTTCGGTTTGTACATGTGAACTATGTGCCCACGTACAGAGTAGACAAGAAATACTGCTTGCAGCATTGCTAGACAGGCACCCTATAAAGTGAGTTGCATCCTTGGCCAGCAATGCTGTTAATAACAGCAAAACACTAAGATGATGCAGATGAGTAAAGGGGACTCATAAAATCTTGGTAGAGCTACTCAGCGCCACATTAGACAGTGAAAATGACACAATAACAGAGATAAATGCTTAGCACTACAGTCTTGCATGAAAGACTAATTCATAGAAACTGTATACAGCACAGCATGCCTCTCAGGAGGCTCCACAACTACAGAGATGAGGAATACATGTCTATTTGGCACAACTACTCAAAATTTTGTCTAGTGCACCGCCCTTCCTATAGCAAAATGGTAGAACTGAGAAGCTTTGCAAAAGGTCTGACCCACAGCAAACATCTGCTAATTCAGCCCGTCCCTATGTGGAGACAGCTTCCATTAGGTGGAGCAGGAGCATTACCAGGAAGAAATGTTTTAGAACCAGACAACCTCCCAGGGACTCCCAGGGTGGCGCTGGGAAGGACAGGCTGAAGAGGTGGAGGACTCTGTCTTGTTTGGGTTTGAGAGCACAGACCCTTAAATAGAGAATGCAAAGGGAAGGCTGTAAGAAAGTCAGCTGGGAATTTCCCGCAGTATTAAACTGTAGGCAGAACTTCCCCTTTCTTTACTAATAAGAGCATTCAGCCCTCGCAGATCCTCCATGCTTGTGTGCCTCTACTACACACGCTGAACCCTGGACGTGAGGGGTATGGGGTCGCCCTTCCCTCACTACTACAGTCTTTCAAAAGATATTACGTGCATGGCACTTTCCTATGCCGTCTGCTCTGCTTCATTCCTGTCCCTTGCCTGGTCCTGGAATACTCACCAAAGCAACTTGAGAGGTATCCTACTTTCTAAAACTCACTTGGACTTCTTCCTTCAAGTAAAAATTATATTATAAACAAAATTTTTATGTTTGACATTTTTGTATTATATCAATTTTTAATTCTGAATATAGCAAGATTACTATTACTAATTCAGAGGGAGTCACTGGGACAGACTCCATTTCTTCCTTTTCGTTGCTTACTTACATCAATGGAGCATATATCCAACTTGGGTCGTGACAGAAGCAAGGGGAGGTCTGTGGATCAATAAAAGCAGCCTCTAGGGCCCTCATCACAGTCTGGAAACTGGCACTATGGTAAAATAATGACATAATATCCTACCTATGATCTGAAAGTCAACACTATCTACCAGAATAAGAACCTTAATTCTCACTTCCTCTTCTTGGTCTTATTATTAGCAGAGTTGAAGATCTAGACATTTTTCAGTCTAATGATGAACTAGTAATCACCTATCCACAAATTACACGTGGATCTACTATAAAATCCCTGCAAAGGAGTGGCAGTTAAGAATGGGATACACAGCTCACAAACTGCCTTTGCCTGACGTGTTTCTGACCCCAACCCTTTCCAGCACTATTGCCACACCTGCAGGCTGCGTCTGCATGGGCAGTGCATGGCAGCACCTCTCAGGTTCCCTGATCCCATCAACCTCCACAACATCTCCACACCTGAAGGTCCAGTCCAGTCCAGCAGCTCATCTGCCGGTTCAGGCATGAAGCTCCTGGGCCAGCTCAACCTAAGGCCAGCCATAGTCTCTCATCAGACACACAACCAAAGAAAGAAATCTACATGTTCAGGCCACATTATGAAAACACAGCAAAATAAAAGGTCAACAGAGTACGTCCTCACTCAAATCCAGTAGTCCTCCAGAAATATTCTCCAACGAGAACTACATGAACCCAGGACACAAATACAAAAGAACCACAAACTTAAGAATTCAAGGAGCTTAAGAAAGACTCAAAGAACAGCTCAGTCACCTAACGAGGATAACAAGAAGTGCCTGAATGATGTCCAAGAAAACACTAATGGATACAATTCAGTATCTGAAATATTAATTCAGTGAAAAGTCATAAAAATTGAAGAGAACTCAAGCTGAAATTAAGATGGAATTGAAAAACTCAATAGCCTAATTAGAAACTCAGGAGGGAAGCCTTGTAAGTATAATGGATCAAATAGAAGGTCTAAAAATGGAGTAGAGAAATCAGATCACACAAGCAAAGGATGCAAAAAATAAAAAATAAGAGTATATAAAAGGAACATGGAATAACTGTGAGACACCATCAAAAGACCAGATCTTTGAATTATAGGAACAAATACAGAAGAATCCCAGGTCAATGGCATAAACTAGGTCTTCAACAAGATCATAGAAGAAAAATTCCCTAATAAAAGGAAAGATAAACCAATACAGACACAAGGAACACACAGAACACCTAAGAAACAAGGCTAGAGAAGAAACTCCCAGGATATACTATCGCTAAAGCACTTAATATACAGAACAAAGGGCAGGTACTGAAAGCATCAAGAGAAAAACCACAAGTCACTTATACAGGAAAACCCATCAGTATAACAACTGATTTCCCAATGGAAACTTTAGAAACTAGAAAAGCTTGGGGCAATGCCCTCAACCTACAGCCAACCTAGACTTTTATACCCAGCCAAACGGTCTGCCATAGTTGAAGCATGAAGAAACAGGCTAAAAGAACTCATGTACACTAAACTAGACACACAGAGAAACAATTTTTTGGACTGAAGAGAAGAATCAACACAGATGAGACTATAAAAAGAAAACAAATGATGCAATAATTACTGAAACACAGTATACAACTATGAACACAAACAGAAAACAAAAACATGGCAATGATCATCACATACCATTTAAAAATAACTTTAAATGTTAATAGTTTCAACTCTCTAATCAAAAGACATAGGTTAGCTGAATAGACTAAGAAACAAAATCCACCAGCCTATGTCTGTCAGACACATCTCCTATCTTCAAGAATGGGCAAAACCTTAGAGTGAAAGGCTGGGAGAAGTATTGCAAAATAGAAACAGAAGGAGCATTTCTAAACCCCTTCTAAGAAGCCAGTGTCACTCCAATTCAAAAACCAGTACAGACACAGCAGAAAAAGGCAACTACAGGCCAATCTCCCCTATGAACATAGATGCAAAGTCCTCTATAAAATACTTATAAGCAGAATGCAGGTATATAACAAAAAGATCACGATCAAGTTGGCTTTATCCCCGAGAGGCAGGGATGGTTCAGCACATATGAGCCAATACTACAAGGACTAACTCTCTCAGTGTCTGAAAGAAGTATGTGAGGTACTAAGGGAGAAAAGTCACCAACAGAGCCGGGCAGTGGTGGCGCACGCCTAATCCCAGCACTCGGGAGGCAGAGGCAGGCGGATCTTTGTGAGTTCGAGACCAGCCTGGTCTACAAGAGCTAGTTCCAGCGCAGGCTCCAAAGCCACAGAGAAACCCTGTCTCAAAAAACCAAATAAATAAATAAATAAATAAAAATAAAAATGACAAGTCACCAACAGTCAGTTGTGACACCCATGAGCCACAGTGACTAGACCGGCATGATAGTGCTGGTGATGGAAAGGGGATGCTTAGAAACGACACTAAACACTGATACCGGACAAAATACTGACCCAGACTTCAACTGCAGCTTTGAAATGTGGCTAACAGGAGAACAATGGGAAAGATGAAGTCCTGCACAGTGTGATTTCTGTGACAAGGACTAAATCGCCTATGTTCAAATCCAGGCTCTACAACTTACCTATGTGTAGACTTCTATTTTCGCGGCTATAAAGTAGGGAAAACAGCAACACCCATCCTACACATCCTACACATGGCCAGCACCTAGTAGTATTGCCATTGTTAATGACAATGAGGACAAGCCGCCACCAATCCTGCTCTAACAGTGCTCTTTCAAGAGGTGACCCCTAGTTACAGTGTGCTCAGCTCTAGCAGTGGGGCATACACAGAAGCCTTCGGATTCCCAAAGGGTCCAGGGAGGCTCTCCAAAAGCCAGGCCCCTGGATACACCTGCCACTACGTTTCATTTAAATACCTGTTGTGTCGGGTGTTTGGTTCACGGATCATGCAGGTCCGTGGAAGAAACAGGGTCACTCTAGGATGATTTTTGCCTTTTCGGCTGCAGGAGACTCAGCTTCCCGTGAACTGAGAGTAGCTTTGCAGAAGGCTTTTTTATTGTTATAAAGTTTACACTTTAGCATACCAAAACCTCTTATCCAAAGCTCCCCAAAGAGACAAAAGCCAAAGCAATTTCCAGCCACAGGACACCTCAGTTTTCTGAATCCTTCTGCAACCAAGTTTTGCATAGGCTTTGAAGCGTTAGCAAAGGCTCAGGTAAGATTTACACACTTCAAACCAGAAGGTAAGGAACACAAAAGGTAGCAGTCACAAAAGGCAGATCAAGGCCGGGAATCAGACCAGCTGCAAAGCTCAGAGGGAACTCCCCTTACAAATACCACTAGCAGCAGGGACAGAGGCCAGAAGACTGAGCCCTTCTAAGTGTCAAACAAGTCTCTGCTTCACTCTCTAGGTGGCATGGTGCTAAATCATCTTTTTTTTTCTTGATGACTTTTTTTCTCGAAAAGCTATGCACTCTCGGCTCATGGTTACCGTAATCATCACTAACAGCACTGTCTTCTACCCCAGGAGTCAGAATACTTAACCTTACCAGTTTAGGACCAGCTACGTCCCCTTTTCCCCACTTGAAGTATCTAATTTTCACCACCCTGAGAAGCTGGCAGCTTTATGTAATAAACGGCATTTTTATGCAATTCCGCACAAAGTACGTTTAAAGTTAATTTAAGGATGAAGGATCCAGATTCTGAAGTTGGCAAGGGTAACAAGTTGTGTCTTTTGGGCTCGTTCACTGATGACCGTATTCCAGCAACGGGCAACCAGAATACTGTTCTAGGCATGCATGGGGACACGTGGCTTCTGTGTACATTCTCATCAGACATCAAACCACCCACCAGAGTCAGAACGCTGCGGAACAGCCGTACTAGGGTTTGCAGTGGAGGAAAAAAAGGCCAGTGAGAGAAGGCGGGTGTGTGTGTGAGTGTGTGTGTGTGAGAGAGAGAGACCAACAGGTAAGGCTCCCGGGCTCCAGCTCACCTTTCAGGAGCCAGGTAGACGTGGCAGCTGAAACAGAGGCTTTTGCGTCGCCTACTCCTAAGCCCTGCAACACTGCCTGGGTGGCTAGGGAGCCGGAGAGGCTGGAAGCAAAGGCCTGGAGAGAGAAGAAGCGGAGTGAGGGGTGGTCGCGGGAACACGGAAGCCTGCTGTACTATACCAGCTCTCACCGGTGGCGTGTGACCTGGAAAACTGTTAGGACTCTGCGGTGCACCCCAGCCTTCCACGTGCAAATGCAGACCGCAGGGGCCCGTTCCCCTGGTCCCCAGCTATAAGCCGCTGACTACCCCCTCCCGCCACGGCAGTCAGCCGGTCGCACCTGCACAGAATCCCACAGCTGGTAGGGCAGGTAGTCCGGACTGACGCTGTCTGGGAAGCCCTGAGGCAGCAGCACAGCTCTGAGGCCTGAAAGCGCGGGCAGCGCTACCCAGGGTCTCCCGCCTCCCGCGTCTTGCCCGGGTTTCGCTGTCCGGGCCCCGGAGAGCCAGTCCCAGCGCCGAGCCCCATCCCACTGCAGGCTCCCGTCGGCGGCAGCGCGGCAGCCGCGAGGGGCTCGGGAGCCGAACTGTTCCGTGCACAGCTGCATTTGCAGGCTCGCAGAGTCAGCCATCCCCAGGCTCAGCCGGCCGGTCCAAGTCCAACGCGGCAAAAAGCGGGACGAATAACGTTTCCTGTTCGGCTACGGCGGCCGCAGAGGGGCAATCATCTTCCTATACTATCTTGGCACTCAGACGGCTGTGAATTTCAACAATCAGGAGAGGAAAAGGTGCCTTCCTGTGGAAATAGTAGTGATCAATCAGATCTCAAACTTTTAGCTGTGTAACTTTGAAAATTATCCTTCTCTGGGTCCCAAGTGCCTTTTTTCTTTTCTTTATTTTTTTTTTTCCAGTGAGGCCAGGGACAATATAGCTTTTGAAAAACTTAAAATTGGCTTGTGACTTAATGAGCATTTTTATACATACTTTCTTCCTATTGCCTCTCCTTCACCACTGCCTCCCTTGCCTGACCCCTACTGGATAGACAACCCCCCCACCACACACACACAACCTTGTGGCTTTTATGTCACATGATTTCAATCGTCTTTCTACTCTCCTGAAGATCTCTTCTTCCCTCCTCATGGTCCCATCTCTAACTTCATGACCTATACCTCCTCCCATACCCATACACACATATAAAAGTGCGGATCTAGGGATTACATATGAGAGAAAACATGGGGTACTTGTCTTTCTGAAAGTCTTAAACTCATTTTCCTGCAAATGTCACTTTTCTTCATGGCAGAATAAAATTCCACAGCAGTTCCACATTTTGTTACCCATTTATGTACTGACAAAGATCCAGGCCGATTCCGTCCCTTGGCTGCTGTGAGTACTGCCCGGGTAAAGGCAGATGTTCCAGTATGTCTGCGGTAGGACATGGGTCCTTCGCTGTATACCTACATCAGCGGAGCTGTAACCATGCTGTGGTTTCTGATGTTTTCCTCTTGGCTTCTCACAGCAGCTGCAAAAGTTTACATTCTCACCAGCAGCACAGAAGAGTTCTTTGCTAGCATTTGTTGTTATTTTGTTACTGGGGAAACTGAAGTTCCCATGGGAACTTCGCCTCCTTAATTAAAAGAATTTAGAGGCTGAGAGATGACTTAGTGGTTAAACGCCTGCAGTTCTTCCAGGAAAATCAGCATTTGGTTCCCTGTGCTGATGTCAGTTCACAAACCACCAGTGACTCCAACTCCAGGGGCTCAGACACCCTCTTCCTGGCCTCCACAGCAAGCACATGGATGTGCACTTCACACACACACACACACACACACACACACACACACACACACACACGGGGAGGCAGTAATAAAATCTTTTCTAATAAAAGAATTTAGAAGTGGAATGAACAGGAATCTTGAGGAATTTTTTATTAATTTAAGAGGGAAACATAGAACATGATGGGCAGAGATCCTGGCAGCTACCAGGAGAAACAGGAGAAAACTGAGCCTTTTAAACCAGGCGTGGAAGAGAAGTAGATAACTCGTTAAGAAAGAGCGAAGGCTCAGTCAAGAATGGAAGTGAGCTAGGCCCGAGAAAAGAGCCCAAACATGCCCAGCCAAGTGCTGTTTGGTCATTTACAGCCGTCATGTAATAGCCTCCCTAAACATGTAGGCTGATACATACAGTCCCCCTGACCATTGTCCATTCCCACCCCTTGACAGCATGCCCTCCGCAATGGTCTCCATTTCTCACTCTGTGAGAGTGCTTTCCTCTATTATGGCTCTTTGGCCATTGCCCACCCTCAACCCTTATTATTACGCATAAAACTCTATTTTCTATGCTACACTCTGTGTCTTACCTGAATTCACTTAATAGAGAACACAAGGACTGGGGCACTGAGGGGAGACAGAGCAAGATCCAGTAACAACGTCATCTTCACCAGGGCTCTGCATCCTTTACTACCTTAATCATGATTCAGACCATTTCTGCCCAAATCTGCATGCAGATATAGCAATCATCAAGAGCTACTTTGACCAAGTTTGATTTGACTTAAACTTGCTTACTTCTCTTCCAAGGCCGAAAACATCAAGATTAAGAGTAACTAAACCAGCTAAGGCCTCTGAAGTGGCACTGGGAAATCACCCAGCATCAAATTTTTGTCTTAAAAATGTCCTCAGCGTTAGCTCTTTCTTGCTTATTGCTCTGCTTCTCTCTCTTCAAAGCCCCTCCACACCAGATGGTTTTTATTGGCATTAGTTAGCCTCTTTGTTTCCTTGGCTTTCCAAACAAGTTTTTTTCTTTGCCCAAGTACTTTCCCTGAGCCATTGGTTTTGTCAAGTAGCAAGCAGACAGCTTGGTTCATTAACGCTGCCAGGAGAACTTCTCTGTCCTTCATCTTTCCCAGATTAGAATATTATTTCTAAAAGACCTCTAAGGACCCGGGGAGTAAGAACATTGAGGCGTGGCGGGAGTACTGTCAGAACACAGCATACACATGGGGAAGTCTTGTGTGTTTCTCTTCGTGGGGGAGCTCCGTGGAGCCAGGAGAAGAGTCTAAGCCACAGGGTTTCCCTTCTCCAAACTCACCCCTTCTCTTTGTCCTACTTTAGGGAACTGGCCCTAAAGTAGGAATTTGCCAAAAGCATCTTCTTTTTTTTCCCCTTTAAATCAGAAAACAAGATGTCGTTGTTCCTAGTCTGGCATTCTTGAATGGCCATTGCTCTGGATAACAGCTCCATTCTGGAAACTTCTGATTCTCAAGGACTGCTGGCTTCATCATGAACTGTGGCTAGAAGCACCCTGCCAACCCATGCCACCGTATCTGACCCCACACAGAGTCTGTCTAAGGTTGAGATAAACACTAGCACTTTTGTAAAGAATTGAGTTTCCAGGAGGAAGGAAGAAGTCAAGGGTTTTAGCTTCTGTGAATGAACCAAACCCCAAAGCCACTTTATGTGCATGAGTTCACCCAACGGCCTTGCTTGGCATGCAAGTTTGTGACTGTGAGGTCTTGAGAAAGTTATTTCAATTTCCCCATCTTAAAAGTGGAAACAATACTAGTACATACCAGATAGGTGAGGGTGAGGGCTAAGCAGATTACATGTGTAGGGGTCTAAGTCAGATTTGGCAAATACTACATTTATTTATTTAGCTAATTAGTGTGTGTGTGTGTGTGTGTGTGTGTGTGTGTGTGTGAGAGAGAGAGAGATGCATACACACCACGGTCTGCATATGAACATCAAAAGATAACTTCTGGGCATCATTTCTCTCCTTCTACCATGTGGGCCCCAGGGATTGAACTCAGGTCATCAGGCTTGACAGCAAGTACCAGTGAGCCATCTTGCCAGCCCAGTACGTAACTATTTAGATGTTATGAATTATTTGGAGGTAGCTGCAAGTATTCAAAGATTCTTTTGCTCCCCTGAGGCAAAGACATAATTTCATTTTTCTTTGTAGTTGAAAAAGCCCCAATATATCCTATATTTTCTGAAGGGATTTTTTATAATGATAAATGTTTAATATATGCTTGAAGAAGTGTCTGGCATAAAAGAATACATAAAACGGCAAAGAATGTGGCATAAACTTCTTTTTTGAGAATGAGATTTTGTTTGGAGATGGTCTGGGACTGGCCTTTGACTTGATTCTCCTTTCCATGCCTCCTGAATGTGGGACTGTAGTCTGGCTTCTACACTGCTCTGAATATGGATGTTGTGGATGGAGAAACCAATGCCATTACACTGTGTATAATGTGAAAGTGTCCATTACGTAATGGGGTCCAGTAAATGTTAAATTTCCTTAGAAGTCAGAGACTGGTTTGGTGTTATAGGGAAAAGGACAAGCTTATGTTCCTGGTTTGTTTCTTGCATTTTCTGTCTTCATTTATCTATTTTTTCTTGGTCTCTCTATCTTTCTAGCTCCAGGGAAGCCTCACCACCCACCTTCCCCACCCCAGGATGACCTATCATTCTCCTTCAGGACCTCGATGCAGGGCGTTTCCTTCTTAAGCTAACTCTGGGTTCTGCTTACGTCCAGCTCAGTGCAGAGGACACACCAACTCTGAGGAGTGTGGCTGAGGCTAGTTCAGTGCTTTTGGACTTGAAGGTGAGCCTATGTCAGTAGAAATGCGACTTCCCACAGAGCAGGGCTTGAAAGGTTTAGAAAGGAGGTGTCCCTCTCAGTCATGAGGGATGTTTGGAGTGGGGGATGGGGAGGATACCGGGTGTGAAAGGAAAGGATACATTTTACCTCCTTTCTTTAACTGACAGATGGCCCCTTTCCAGACCAATAAGGAACTGATTTCTACAGGGATAAAGGAGTTTAACGTTCTGCTGAATCAGCAGGTGAGTCCCAGCACTGCTTGAAAAGACAGATGGAGAGAGTGTGTGTTGGGAGGGTAGAAGAGGTTCATTTGAAACTGTAAGGGCAATGGGGCATTGGTCCAAATGTCTATAAACAGAATGCAAATCCGAGCAAAGAGATTGTGGGCGTTTATAAGACCGTCCTGGCACTCCGTATCGCTGACCACATTCTTCTTTGCCAATCTCTCCCTTCTCTCCCTGCCCCCAGGTCTTTAATGACCCTGTCATCCCTGAAGAGAGCATGGTGACTGTGGTGGATGACTGGGTAAACTTGTACATCAACTATTACAAGAACCATGTGCTTGGGGAGCAGCAGGAAAAAGACAAGGCGCTGCAAGAACTCCAGCAAGAGTTGAGTACTTTGGGCAGTCAGTTTCTGACCAAATATAGGACCTTTCTGAAGACCCGAGAGCCCTCAAACAGTGAACTGCCTTCCTCATAGCCTAAAGGTTGAAGGTATCACGTCTAAGAACCCTGAAGTCTTGGCTCTGGATTATGTCTCCAGACTATTCTCTCATGGTGTTGCTGGGCCTTGACATCTCAATAAAGACCAATACGAATTTGCTGACTCCTGGCTCTTTTCCACATCGTTCCTGCATGTGGGTGCATTTGATCACTTTTTCTTAATTATGCACTTAAAAATATTTTAGAGGTTTAATTCAGTCCAGTAGAGGTTGGTAGCTTTAAGAAAATACTAGATAATGTTAGAGGAGGATTTTGATGTTTGTTCAGCTGGTCAGGGACAAAAGAGAAAGTTCTGGGTGAGGAAGTTAATAGAAAAAAGAAAAGTAGATACAAGTCTTCTATAAATTGCTACTTCCAGAGTTGTTTGTCTAGCCGAGCCTCTGGCTCATCTTTTTCCAGGTCTTCTGCCTTACATTTCTATCTCCCTTAGCTCCAGCTAGACCATATACTAGGATCTTCTATTAAAAAGCACCCCCACGGACACTTGCCGCAGGATAGGATGTTGGGAACCATTGGGTGGGAAATCCTTACCTTGGGCTCAGTCATCACCCAGTATAGATCCCAGGTCCCAGAAACAGAAGCCATCAGCTTTCCAACTGCTTTAGCTGTCTCCTGTCACTCACAGACTAAGGGTTCCTTTTTCTTTGAGCTCCAGACTTTTTACATTAGGAAGTTTGGGTGGGTACAGAGCCAGGTTAGGGGGGAAAAAATGAAACAAAAATTTAAGATCACAGTTCATTCTTCCGTGAAAGCCTGACAACACAGACAGGAAAAAATGGGGCAGAGCAGGGTGAGGAAAGAGTGAGCTCATGTCGTTTGTCATGGTTCCTTTACAGTGGGAAAATATGGGAGGAGGCATCTGTGAAGCTCAGTTTCTGGGGGGGGCTCAGAGTAAGAGTGTTCCAGCATCCTTCCAACTTGGAGGGTGCCCCCTACTTACTGGGAGTGGCAGCTTTCCAGGGAAGCAGGATGCATGCCCCTCTGAGGATAGCTGGTTCTCACGGTGGCTGGAGGACTTTTCCCTGGACCCCTTGCCAAGTCTCAGGATGTCAATGGGAATCTGGTGCCTTAGCACAGAGGACAAAAACCAGCTTGACACCTGGGTCAGGACCTGGAGTAGAGAGCAGGTGGGTGCAGGAGTCACTGAGGAACCAGATAAGGAAGTTATTTTATTCATGCTGTTACTGTGCTCACTGTACCCGCAAAGACTAGTCAGAAGTCAGTAGACTTTAATGCATGAAGACAGTCTTTCTGCAATGCGTGAAGGTGATCTTTCTGCAATGCGTGAAGATAACCTATCCTCAAGTGTTCAGACCAGGGAAGACAATAAAGAACTGGTCTGTCTAATAAGGCGAACGACTAAACACCAGCCATTCCTCCCTGTGAAACTGAGAAGGTCCTTTCAGTGGTGGCCATGTTCTTACGTCTTTATTCACGTCTATCTAGAAGAAAATCTAGACTGCTCTGAGTTTTGTATTTAGGAGTGGAGAATCTCTAATAGTCCAAAATAATAAAATAAATAAAAATAAAGTTACTGAAACGTTGTGTACCTCAAATCCATTACTGAAGAAAAATTAGGCAACTTTAGCTGCAAGGATGAAGACTCTGTGAGAGAGGCTCTGACTCCATTCTGGAGGTAAGGTTATAGGCGGGAGGTGAGACGAAGCAACAGCCCCCTTATCTACGCCCTGGAGTGAGTCCTCGCCAAGGCTGACTTCAAACTTGAACCACACCTTCAGCTCTGATAAGATTCCTTAGCTGGCTTTCACTCTGCCTGTGGCAGACACCTTGCCCTCATAGTGTCCCTGCACTGGACACAGACATAATATTCACACTAATCTTGATGATGAAGTCACTCTGACTAGTGGCATGATGTTAACCCTGAGCCTGACTCTCTTTTTTTTTAGAGAGTTTCATAAAATTTTTATACATTTTATGAAAAAATTTACATAAAAATTTTACTTGAAAAAAGTTGTATAAAATATTACTCCTATAGTCAAATTTCTCCATAGGGTTCATGCAGCTTCCTGCCTTAAAGGTTATGGTATGACATTTGAATGAAGGGTTTTTTCAAAGAGCCACCTACCTTCAAAACCTAGAGATATAGATATTTTTCAAGTGCCTTTAAGGTGTGAAAACAAGTAATATAATTGCTGAATCTACTTGAAAATGGCACACAGGGCGAGCATGCCACAGCTGGTACAAGACTGCCCATGTTTGGTTGGCAACACAGAAACAATGCAGAAGGATAGAATTCTCTGAAAAACAATGCCAGATGCTGCCATTGTGTCCTAACACCAATTCAGACAGTACTTAATCAATGAATGCTCAATCAACCAGCAGAACACTAAAATTCAGATTTGCTTTGACTTTTCAAATATCTGCAGTAACAGTAAGAGAACAGCTGTCAGGTCAAGCAGGGCACCTCGTTTCCAGCCCCATGTGACTATTTGCTGGATGTTCCCTAAAAAAAAAAAAAAAAAAAAAGCATTACCAGGCTTCATTACCCAGGGTCCCCTAGATGCTTCCCACTGGTTCCTCTGTTGTAACCTGGCAGTTTTGAACTGCCAACCCCTCTGCAGCTTCTTCTGATGCTTCTGACAGAACATCCCTCTCTGGAATGGTCAGAGGTACAGAATGAGCAATGACTGACCGGGGTGCAAGGGAGGCTGCTAAGAATGCCTTTAAATGATAGATGCCCTTGACAAGGGCAAAGGTTTCTTCTAATTTCCCTGGATTGCTTCTTCTGAAATGCTCTCGCTGGCACCACTGCTTGTGGCCTCCTCAAAGCACCCCCACAACCCGGGAGCACCATCTCACTGGTGCCGCTGCAGACACGGTGCTTTCTTCTTCAAGACTTCAGGGTGGACTTACCAGGGACAAGGTTCCATCCACACCGACTAAGACCCTGCAAATGTCAGAGGAGCTCCAGACCGCAGCCGGCCTCTAGGCGGTCGGCCTGCGCACTGACATGGGATTCCCCTCTGTGTGTTATGACTATGAAGCTGCTTCGGCCTATGGCAGGGCAGAATAAAGCTAGATGGGAAATCCGAACAGAGATTAGAAAGCAGGCAGAGTCAAAGAGACGCCTGTGCTGAAGGAGAAGGACTCTGGAATCTTACCTGTTGGCCACAGCCTCATAGTGACACACAGAACAGTAGAAATGGGTTAATTTAAGACACAAGAGTTATCCTGGAATATGCTTAAGCTATTAGCCAAGCAGTGTTGTAATTAATATAGTTTCTGTGTGATCATTCGGGTCTGAGCGGCCAGGAAATGAACAAGCAGTCTCCGCTTACAGCCCACCGTTTTTCCCTCCCTGGCTGGCTTTCGTTTTCTTTTCAATACATCTGAAAGTAGTATTTCCCCCATATTTATTCAAAGCCTTTTAGGATGAACAGTATGAAAGGCAGTACATAGTGTTGGTACAGAACTGTCTCCTGAAGCACCATGGTCATTTTCATCATCACCATCCTCATTGTCGTCTTCATTATCAGGGAGGCAGCATGGCAGCCTTGTGTCCAGGGGACCCTCAGCCTGTCATGCTCCAGTTTGCTACCACCCCTCCCCCACTTTCTCCACCGATACTAGCAGAAAGGGGGTGGAGTCTGGGAGTATAAGTCGGAGAGAGGGGGCACTTTACATTTTTAATTAATTAATTAATTTTTATTTTTGTTGCAAACAAATATTTAATTCCAGACAAATGCAATACATAAATGTCAGAATGGTAACAATGAGAAAAGGGAGGGGTCATAGCTATATTGGTTGATCTCCTTTACTCTGATCATAGGTCTTCCGTGTATTTTTAGTTGATTTATTTGATATTTTAAAAGATTAAAATATGGTTTCCTGGAGGACATTCTACCCCTTAGTGCAGACCCAGGGTCCCCTAGATGCTTCCCACTGTCCCTCTTTCCCTTCCATTCTAGCCCTTCTCCATTGCTTCATGTCCCCTGCTCACCTGCAAGGACACTTTCTACCAGGGAACCCCAGTGTCCACAGGGGGCTGGGACTTAGGTAGTTCCTCCATTCCAGTCTCTTCAGACTTGCTCTTAGTCCTGCAGGAGCCCCTCCTCCCACCTTGCCTCCACTCCCTGGAGATTCCTCATCTTGGTGCTCCCTCTCCAGTTCCTTCCCAATGCCCACCCCTCTAAGTCTTTCCTCCTGGAGAAACTCCATTGCTTTGTGATATGGACTGATCTGCAGACATACTATTGGGACCCCACAGCCATTACAATTGCTTAGGATCCAAAGCAGGCAACAGGAACCAAAGAACAGAAGATCCACCCAACAACGACAAGACCAGATGCCTACACCAAGAAATACTTTAAATGTCTTAACTCCAAATGCCTAGTTCCCAGTTGCAAAACTACAAACAAGAACATCCAACACACTACACTTTCTCCAGAAGCCAGTGGTCCTGTTGAAATAGGCCCTGGAAAAGGCAATCATGTATTTAAGGCTCAAGGACCTTAAAGATGTCAAAAACCTCATAGGTACAAACAAGTGAACAAACACAGAAATCAACAGATTAAAAGCCATAGGCGAGAGAATCTCGGGTCTTAGAAATAAAGTACAAGAAATGGATAGTTCAGCCAAAGTAAATGTTGAATCTGAAAGAAAGCCGGGCACAATCAGGGACACCACGAGAAGGCCAAACCTAGAAATATTAGGTATAAAGGAAGGAGAGAAAAATCCAGGCCAAACACACAGAAATATTTTTTTTTAATTTTTAAATGTTTTTATTTTATGTGCATTGGTGTTTTGCCCTGGGTGTTGTGTCTCCTGGAACTGGTGTTACAGACAGTTGTGAGCTGCCATGTGGGTTCTGGGAACTGAACCCGGGTCCTCTGGTAGAGCAGTCAGTTCTCTTAAGATCTGAACCTTCTCTCCAGCCCCCACACAGAAATATTTTTAACAATATCATAGAAGAAAATTTCCCCAGTCTAAAGAAAGGGATAACTACCAAGGTTCACAAAGCATATAGCATATAGAACATCAAGTAGACTGGACCAGAAAAGAAATTCCCCATGACATAAAATAACCAAAACAATAACTATGCAGAACAAAAACAGAATATTAAAAACTTCAAGGAAAAAAATCCAAGTCACATATACAGGCAGGCCCATTAGAATAACACCTGACTTCTCAATGGAGATTATGAAACCTGGAAGGGCCTGGCTGGACCCACAAACTCTAAGACATCACAGATGCCAGTCCAGACTATCACACCCAGAAAAACTATTAGTCACCATTGACTAAGAAATTAAAAACATTCTATGATAAAACCAAATTTAAGCAATTTCTATCTACCAATCCAACTTGACTGAAGGCACTAGAAGGAAAATTTCATTCTGAAGAAGTTAACCATACCCAAGAAGATGCAAGCAATAAATAATCCCAGAGCAGTAAATCCCAAGAGAGAAAACACACCCAAAGCACACCAATGAAACGACGCGGTAAACCCTTCTCACTGAGAGCTCTCAATTCCCCACTGAAAAGACACAGACTAGCAGGTTGGATTAGAAAACAGGATCCATCTATCTGCAACATTCAAGAAACGCACCTCGCCGGGCGGTGGTGGCGCACGCCTTTAATCCCAGCACTCGGGAGGCAGAGGCAGGCGGATCTCTGTGAGTTTGAGACCAGCCTGGTCTACAAGAGCTAGTTCCAGGACAGGCTCCAAAGCCACAGAGAAACCCTGTCTCGAAAAACCAAAAAAAAAAGAAACGCACCTCGCCATCAAGGATAGGTGTCTAAAGGTTAGAGCAGGGAAACAGGTATTCCAAACAAATGGACCAAGGAAACAAGCAGGTGTAGCTTTTTTATATCTGTCGGAATAGACTTCAAACCAAAACTAATCAGAAGAGATAGGTAAGGACACCCAGATTCAAAAAACAACAGCTAGAATCCAATCCTGACTCTCACATAGTGACTTGAATAAGAATGCCTCCTGGGAGCTCACATAGTTGAATGCTTAGTCACCGGGGAGTGAGTGGAATTCTTTGAGATAGGATCAGTAGGATTCCTGGGTACAGCCTGGATGGAGAGGTGTCACCAGAGTCAGGCTTTGAGGTTTCAGGCCCTGAAGTTTCACACTTTTTCCTGCTGCTTGCAGGTATGGATGTAGAATTCTCAGTTACTCTTCTGGCACCGTGTCTACCTGCACACTGCCATATTCCCTACCATGATGATAATAGACTTGCTACGAATATTTCTTAGGCAAGTCTCTCCGCTGATGCAAATAATTCCAATCAGACCAAATCAGACCGAATAAAAGATGCCCACGTTTAATGCAATGCTCCAGGGTGGCACCGGGAAAGCATGGCAAGGGAAAGAGAGAGAAGGGGAGACCACGCGAAGCCCCGAAACCATGTGTTCATTCTCTGGGGGGCATTTTAAGTAGCCTGAGGGAGTGGTCCTGACCCTCCCTGGTAAGGGGTCACCACTTGGTGGGCTTTCTTGACCCTCCCTGGGGGGGGGGGTCACTGCTTAGCGGGCATCTGGTTTACTTCATCTTAGAGTCCTCAGGCAGCTGTTTCTTGAGGAAGATGAGAAGGCAGGTAGCTAGGAGAAAAAATATTGTTATTATTGGCCTGATGAATGGGGCTAGCCATGGGAAGTCATTAACTGCCAGAAAGAATGGGACAGAGAAGTGCCCTGGTTGTACAGGTGAGGCTCAGGTTATAAGTGGGACACAATAGCAGAGAAAACCAGATTTTAGTTGGTAAGTGTCCTTGAACCAGGAGAGTTGGTACCAATGGTAAAGTCCCAGGAGCTGGTGCAGGTGTTGGCATTGTCTGGAGAGCACTTTGTAAGTTGGTCTTGGCCCAGACAGCAGGAGTGATCTGCAAAATATCCTTAAAATGGGTGGGGTTAAAACAGGCTATGGAGGCTGTTGGTTTTTACCAGACCAGATTTCTTGATAATTCACCAGAACTTTTCCCAGAAACCTGTAGGTATCTGTAAGAGAACTGGAACAGATTTACATCTTGGTGTCATAGCAAAAGGCTATTGCTTTAGGTTAAAAGGTATAAACATTTTAGAAAACAATTACAGGAAATTGGGAACGCTGGATCTTTAAGATACACCTGAAACCTGTTAATCCTGAACTATGAAGCCTGTGAAAGAGGTGCACCAGTCTGTATTTTTAGCAGAAAATTTAACAAATGAAGGAATAAGCTACAGTACCTTAAGTCATCAAATGCCATGGATGAAGTAATAAGTTAACAACACCTTAAGTCATCAAATGCCATTAGACAGATCT
>JAQHUG010000016.1:6074572-6093957 GCA_028555095.1 Dicrostonyx torquatus | reverse complement strand
TTGGTATCCAAGGATGGGTGACAGGGGCTGGGGTGATGCTTTGAACCAAACAGGACTAAACCTCTGAACTTAAGACAGCCCCCATAAATATTTTCTTTTATAAGAGTAGTCATGGTGTCTGTGGTCATGGCGTGTCTTCACAGCAATAGAACACTGACTAAGGCTTCATGGTGACTTCAAAATTCCACTCTTGCCAATAAACAGGTCATCCAGACAAAACTAAACAGAAAATGCCTGAAGTTAAATAACATAAATCAAATGGATCCAGCAGAGATCTGCAGAACATTCCACCCAAATAGGAAAGAATAATTTCTTCTGAGCAACTCACAAAACTTTCTCCAAAGATGATCACATAACAGGACACCAACCAAGCCCCAGTAAACAAGAAAATTGAGATAACAGCCTACATCCTATCTGACCACCAGGGATTAAAGATGGATATCAAAAGAAACAGAGACACCAAAAAATATGCAAGTTTGTAGAAACTGAACAACTCACTCCTGAATAAAAATTGAGTCAAGACATAAATCAAGAAGGAAATTAAAAACCTTTAAGAGTGAATAAAAATGAAAATGCAAACCCATGAGACACAATGAAGATCTAAGGCACAAGCTCATAGCACTGAGTGCATAGATTAAAAAACTGGAGAGATTCTGTATTAGTAACTTAACAATGCACTTAAAAGCTCTATAAAAACAAGAAGAAATAACACCACAAAAGGGAAGATGGAAAGAAATAACAGAATTCAGACTGAAATCAATGAGGTAGAAACAAACAAGAGAATCAGTGAAACAAAACTTGGTTCTTTGAGAAAATTAAGATTGACTTAGACAAATTACCCAAAGATACAAAGACAAGATCCAAATTATGATTATCATTAGTTTTTGTTTTTGTTTTTGTTTTTTTGAGACAGGATTTCTCTGTGTGCCCTTGTTCTGGAACTCACCCTGTAGATCAGGCTGGCCTCGAACTCAGAGATCCACCTGCTTCTGCCTCCTGAGTGCTGGAATTAGAGGAGTGTGCCATCACCACCCAGCAAGATCCAAATTATTAAAGTTAGAGATGAAAAGGAGGGCATTACAACAGACATTGAGAAAATTCAGAGAATTATGAGGACATACTTTTAAAATCTATATTCCACCCAACTGGAAAGCCTAAAGAAATGGATGAACCTCTTGATTTATGTAGCCACCAAAGTTAAATCAAGGTGAAATAAGCAATTTAAACAGATTCCTAAGCCCCAGTGAAATAGATGAGGGTTAGTGTTAGGACTACAATTAGGGTTAGAGCCAGGGTTAGGATTAGAGCTACAGGAAGGCTTAACATTCATACTAGATTAGGGTCTGTGTTAGAGTCACTTCTAGGATAGGGTTGGGATGAGTGCTAGAGTTACCATGTGGCCAATATTAGGGTTAGTGCTAGGGTTAGGATTACAGTTTGGGCTGGGGCAAGTCTTAGGTTTAGGACAACAGTTAATTTAAGGACTAGTTTTTAGGGTTAGGGTTAAGATTAGAGTTAAAATTAGGGTTATGTGTAAACTAAGACTGCTCGTTCATTTCTTGTTGTAAGCGGAGACTGCTCATAAGTTTCCCGGTTGCCCAGACCTGAATAATCACACAGAAACTGTATTAATTACAACACCGTTTGGTCTATTAGCTCAGGCTTCTTATTAACTAACTCTTACATCTTAAATTAACCTATTTCTATTATTCTGTGTATCACCATGAAGTTGTGGCCTACCAGTAAGTTTCCAGCTTGTCATTCTCCTTCAGCAGCTACATAGTGTCTCCTTGACTCCGCCTACTCTATCTCTGCTCAGATTTTTCCCAGCTGGTTTAACTCTGCTAAATCATTGGCCAAAATAGCTTTATTCATTAGCCAACAAAAGTAACACATATGTAGAAGGACATCCCATATCAGTTATGGTTAGGTTTAGAATTAGGGTTAAGATTAGGGTTATGGTCCGGTATAGGATTAGTTCTTTGACTAGGTTTGGTAATATGGCTGGGTCTAGGGTGAAGA
The DNA here is from genome assembly GCA_028555095.1 of Dicrostonyx torquatus. Lineage (NCBI taxonomy): Eukaryota > Metazoa > Chordata > Mammalia > Rodentia > Cricetidae > Dicrostonyx > Dicrostonyx torquatus. Next base: position 6,091,935 of record JAQHUG010000016.1, on the reverse strand, counting down.
TTTATGGCTGTGACTAGTGTCAGGGATACATGCAGAGGTAGGGTTTGGTTTGAGTTAGGTTTTGGCTATGTTTGGGTTAATGCTTGGACTGGGGCTAAGATTAGTACTATGATTCAGGTTAAGGTTAGGGTTAATATCACAACTGTTGTTAGGGTTAATGCTATAGGTTAAACCTATAGTTTGTTATAGGCTTATTATATATTATTATTTATATAGATTATGGTTAGAGACAGCACTAGGTTTATAATTAGGGATTTGGTTAGGTTTACAGTTGGTTGTAAGATTAAGGTAGGGTTAGGGTTAGTACTAAGATAAGCTTTAGGACATAATGAAAGGCTTAATGTTAGGATTGGTGTTAGGGTTATGGTTATGACTAATGTTAGATTTAGAGTTATCTTAGGACTAAAATCATGACTAGAGTTAGGGTTAGATGTTTGTTTACAGTGAGTGTTAGAGTTTTGTGTAGACTTGGGCCTAGGAATCAGGAATGGTTAAGTAATATCATGAGTCTTGCATAAGGATAGTCTTGGGTCTGGGTCTAGTTTCATGGTAAGGAGCATATTTAGGCCTATATTAGGGTAGGATTAGTTTTAAAGGTCAGGATTAGGGTTAAAATTAGTGTTAGGTTTAATGTTAGGGCTAGTGTTAAGTTTAGCTGAGGTTAGCGTTAAGTGCATTGTTATGACTGGGGAAGGCTTAAAATTAGTAACTTTTGGGGCAGGATTAGGGCTAGAATTTGGTTGTTGGCTTGGATTAGGCACTGATTTGGGTCAAGGTTAAGTTTATGATCTATTTATGGTTAAGACTGGGGCTATATTTATACTTAGTACTAGAATTATGTTTAGGTCTATAGCTAGGATTCTTGATAGAGGGTTAGAGTTGTTAGGGATAGTTTTAGGGTTAGGGTTAAGGTTTGGTTAGGCCAGGTATATGGTAAAGTCTAGTATTAAATTTAGGTTTAGGACTGTTGGCTAAGGTTAGGATGATGGCTAGAGTTAGCGTTAGCAATTGTGTTGAGGTTAGAATTAGGTTTAGGGTGTCCCTAAGGCTCGTTGTTAGTGTTAATGGTAATAGTTTTTGTCCTAGATTTAAGGTTAAAGTTAGAGCTAGAGTTTGGTTTATGTTGGGGTAAAGATATATTTTGGGGGGTAAGGTTATAATCTTGTCTTGAGTTTTGGTTAGGTCTAGGGATGGAATTATGATTAGTGTTAGAGATAGAGTTGGGGTTACCACTGATACTAGGTTTAGTGTTAGTGTTGTGTTGGGTCCAGCCTGGATGGGGTTTGCATGTTCCAGGGTAGGGACATGTGGATTAGGAATGTTAGATAGGAGGAACAGAGATATGAAAGAAGTACAGAGACATAGGATACAATCAGAAGGGCAATCCAGTGAATACTGAATATACCCATACTTATTTCCCATATGCTTATACACATCAATACAAAAAGGGGGAAGAAGGCAAAAGACTTTTACATGATACAAAGAACAAACAGAGCAATTTCCTGTTTCGATACCTGAAACACAAGCAACTCTATCCTGAGTTAAGCATTCTGTTGTTTAGTCAGGACATTCAGAGACTACACCTTAGACCGAGCATTCGGCATGCAACCACTCCCTGGGCCAAGCCTCTTAAAGGAGCAGAAATAGGCTTGAATTCTCTGACCTTTGGTTAAGGTGGAACAGATCCACCTCTGTGAGTCATCTTAATACCCAACACACCAAGTTACCACTCGGTCAAGATATCTTTTTTTGTAGCCACACCTTAAGTCAGATGTCTTGTCAATAGCCTTGAAAGAGCAAGAATAGGCTTAAACTCTGACCTTCAGTCAAAGTAGAGCAGACCCACTTCTGCAGGCCCCCATAGTGTTGGGGCTACTGTTAGGTTTATGGCTGGTGTTAGGGCTAGGTCTTGGGTTAGGTTAGGGTTGGTTCTCCTGTTGGGGTTATAGCCCTTAAGGGTAACAGGGGAGCTAAATTTATATACATGAGTTGGTTAGGTTTAGTACTAAGTTTATAGGTTTACACTTAGTGTTAATGTTAGGTCTAGGGTTAGGTGTAAGATTAATGTTTGGTTTCAGAATAGGGTTAGACTAGCGTTTTGGTAAGGGCTAGTGTTATGTTTCTGATGAGAGTTAGTGCTGGGGTGAGGGTTTGTTCTGAAGTGTGGGTTAGGGTTGGGTCTGTTATAAGGGTTAAAGGTTAGAGCTATGTCAGGAGTGGAATTAGGATCAGTCCTGGAGTTTGGGTTTGGGCTGGGATTGAGATTAGTGCTAGGATTACAGTTGTTGAGCTAGGGTTAGTATTAGGATTGGTGCAAGGCTTAAGTTTAGGTCTAGGGTAAGGGTTAACACTTTGGCTAGGTTTAAAGTTAAGGTTAGGGTTAAAGTTAGGCCTAAGGTTACATACAGTCAGGGTCATGGTTAGCTCACAGTTAGGGTTTATATTAATGCTAGAGTTAAGAATTTGGAGAGAGCTAATTTCAGGTTAGGACCTGGGCAATGCCCAGGATAAGGGTTTTATACCTGAACAACTGCTTGTGTAACGGTTAGAAGTCAAGCTCAGGTTGGGTTTAGAACTGGAGTTAGGGCTGGTCGGGAACTTTGATCTTAGGTTAGGGTTAAGCCTTGTTCTGGTGTTAGTATTAGTGACAGGGTTGGTTTCAGAGTTTAGACTAATGTTAGGGTTAGATCTAGGGCTGGAATTTAGGGTGAAAGCTTGAGCTAAGCTTAAGTCTAGGGTTAGATTTAGTTCTAGGTTTAGTGTTAGGACTAGGTTGAGGGTAAGGCCTGAACAAGGCTTATTGTTATGTTTAGGATTAAGGCTAGGTTAGGTTGTTTAGGGTTAGATTTATCAGAGTTTGTGCTGGGTTTATGTTCTAGATACAGATGTAGGGCTGGGACTAAGGTTAGTGTATGGCTAGTTTTAATCTTGAGGTTAAGGTTAGGGCTATATATTGGGTTAGGATTGGGGCTAGTATCAGTTTTATGGCTAGGTTTAGGATTAAGGAAGGAAGTAGGGTTCGATTTAGGCTAGAAGCTAGGATTAGGATTAGGGATCAGTTTAGGACTAGAAGCACACTTACAGTTTAAGTAAGGATTAGGGTTAAAGCTGGTTTTAGATTAGTGCTGGTACCAGTTTTAGGCTGGGTTTATAGTTTGGATTATTCCTAGGATTTGGTTTAGGGCTAGTTTTAGGTTTAGGGTTATGGATAGGCATAGGTTTTATGTTAGAGCTAGGAGTTAGTGTTAGGAGGGGCCTAGGTTTTTGGCTTAGGGCTGTTATTAGGGTCAGCATAGGGGTCTGGCCTAGAATAGAGCTATGGCTGGGGCAATGTTCATGGTGAGGGTTTCCGTTAGTGCTGATGCTAAGTTTTAGTAGATGGGTGCAAGGGCAAAGACTGTGACTAAAACTAGGGGCATGTCCAGGGCTAGGGCTAGGGTTATGGCTGTGGCTAGGGTTAGGGTTAAGGTTAGGGTTAGGGCTAGGGTTAAGGCTAAAGTTAGAGTTATGGCTGTGGCTAGGGTTAGGGTTAAGGTTAGGGTTAGGGCTAGGGTTAAGGCTAGGATTAGTATTATGGTAGGCTTAGGGTTAAGTCTTGGGCTAGGGTTATGACTGTGGCTATGGTTCGAGTTAGGGCATGGTTTAGTAGTAGGTTTGAGATATGTGTAGAATTTCTGACAGGGTGTTTAGGGCTATGTTGTCTATCCTTGAGTTAGTGTTATGGTTAACACTAATGCTGAGGTTAATGTTAGTGATAGATGTTAGTGTTGGTTTAGGGTTTGTGTTGGATTAGTGTTATGGTTAATTTAGGGGGTATTCTTTGTTTTATGGTAATTGTTAATATTCTGTTATTCTTTGTTTAATGTTAGGATTTGAGTTAGTATTGCTGTATTCTTTTGTGTGAGGGTTTGGGTTAATTTTCTGCTAAACTTCTTTTTATTTTAAGGGTTATGTTGTTGGAGGTTGCTTGTTCGTTCTCTGCAGCTCAGACTTGAAATAACCACACAGAAACAATATTATTTGCAATATTGTTTGGCCAATAGCTTAAGCGTATTTCTAGTTAGCTCTTATATCCTAAACTAACCCATCTCCATTAATCTGTGCACCACTAGATTGTGGACTATTTTCTTTGTGTTTGGGTTAAGATTATGTTCAGTAGTATTGGAGATATCCAGAGCAAGAGGACTAGCCTGCATCATTGATTAAGTTCTTAGCATGATGAAGGATGATTTCCAGTCTTGATCCTCCACATACACATCTACATGTTTGAACACATATACCCTACATACATGTGCCCATATACATGCAAATATCTAAACACACACACTTACATTAAGGATGAACAATTAAGAGGTTAATGGATGAGTATTATATACAATGGTATCCATTATGGAAGATTGAGGCTAACCACAAGCTTGCGTGGTAACCAGAAGTATATAAAAAGGTAACCCAAAAGGAATGTTCTGAGACAGGCACAGTGGCACATGCCTGTAATTCTGCTACATAGGGGACTGAGAAAGGGGGAGACCTATGGGTTTCATGCCAACTAGTTTACACAGAGCATATCAGAGTAGCCAGGGCTTCATAAGGAGACCATGCTTCAATCAAGGGAAATGACAAAATTAGTACAATAAAATAGTTGTCCATACCAGAACTGTGGTTCCCTGTTTTCAGTCACAGAAAGAAGTCAAGGCTCATTACTTATATAAATATCTGATGCTGGAATTATTTGCAGGTGGCTCAGTTAGTAAAATCTTCATTGTTGCGGGCAGCGCAGTGCTGGTATATGGGTTCCCATGGGTCCCTGAAATGAAGACTCAGAGACACCTTCCTTGAGAATGAATTTAGCCTTTCATCTGCAGGGGACTCAGCTTCTGAGAATTGAAGGGCTTTCCCTTTGCCTCTTGGCAATTTTATTTTTCCTTATGTTTACACTTTAGCTAGTGGATTTCCATAGCTCAAAACAAACTAAATGAAGCTTCCAAAAATACAATGCCAAGTGCAAACACCTGATTCATGAGGTACCACGGTTTTTAGGTTTCCCATAACCAGGTTTGCATAGGGCTTTGTATCCACAGAAAAGTCTCAGACAAGATTCCCATAGGGCAACAAAAGGTATCTGTAACACAAAGGATGCTGGGTGCTAACTCCGGCTTAGTGGGGTTTCACGGCCAGAGGAGGTTGCTTGCTATCCCTCTAGAGCCTGGCTGAGGGGACATTATGCCACACTTCATCATATGGGCATGAGGACCTGAGTTGGATAGCCAGAAGAAAAGTCAGCCGTGCTAGTTAGTATGTGGCTGCTTTTTGCTATTTTGTCTTATCAAGTATCTTTAAAACTTGATTTCAATAGAAATATTAGTAAAATATATTAACTTTGTTAAAGTAGTTTGATGGGCTTTAAGACTTTGTCATTGATGTCCAGATAGACAGGTGACCACAAGAAAGGTGACAGAAGCTGAAATGTAACTTCATCTTAGCAACAGAGAAGGGTGCTTTTGCGATCTCCCGCTACCTCTGACAGCCACACATGACCTGACATTTATTCGGATATACCTTGAGTGTTCTCATAAGGGTATCGAAGAAGTAAAAGCAACAATTGGTCAAAATCAATAATTTTGACCACTTAAACTATATTCACCTAAATCTGTTTTTCAGGCAACTAAAAATCGACCAATTCAAACAAAAGCAAAATATTGGTAATATGCTAGAGCTTAGTTAGACTGAACGTGAAACGAAAGTTGGATGGTATACGCTTGCGGTGGAGCTGGCCTTCTGCCACACCATAAGGAACTGCGTGACCACTCACGGGGACAGGGTACCTGCCTTTTACTCTGAGCACATGTAGTCTTCTGCGACAGACAGAATTTGACAAGTGCAAGGCGAACTTGTGTTGTTTGGCTCTAAAACTGCCTTACTTCATTTCAGCCAAATGATAATAGAGACAAAAACTAACAACTAAAACCTCTGGGTGGTGCTAGAGATATGCTAATTAGTAGTTTATTAATTCTTGACTACCTAACAATGTCTAGCAATTGCTTACCCAACTCTACTGACTCTTATAATTCATTGAACATTTAGTCTTTAACAGAATTACCCAAATGTTCTTGTTATTATCTTGTGGAAAATGTTAGCATTTCTCCAGTATCAGTTTAATGAATAAATTCTCTTATCCAAGATCATGGTTTTAATGAATAAATTCTCTTTTGCAAAGTCATCCTATGACTTGCAGTCTTGGCTTGCACATAATATGTGTAATTACCATTTGCTGTGGCCGCCAGTTGCTCCTTATGGAGCTCCTGCTGGCAAGGGGTGCTGGGAAGCACTTTTGTTTGCAGGCTGGGTTGTCCCTGCCCATATCTGGTGGTTCCTCAGTCTTGCCTTTTTTTGTATCTGTTAAGTGGGAAGAGATATAATGTATGCATGGAAAGCCTTCGGTCATCTTAGAAAACCTAATCAATGTAGTAGGTGCCAAAACTGCTGTCCACACAGCCATATCCCTAGCTTAAAGTCAAAGCAACCAAGATAACCATTGTCCAAATGACTATATTTAAAAAAAAAAAACTACTTTTCTACTTTAAGAATAAAAGGAAACGCCAGGCGGTGGTGGCGCATGCCTTTAATCCCAGCATTCAGGAGGCAGAGGCAGGCGGATCTTTGTGAGTTTGAGACCAGCTTGGTCTACAAGAGCTAGTTCCAGAACTGACTCCAAAGCTGCAGAGAAACCCTGTCTCGAAAAACCAAAATAAATAAATAAATAAATAAACAAATAAATAAATAAAATGAAAACTTCTTTGAGTGGGAATATATCATCATCATTTTATCATGCAAAGGCTTCCAAAAGTCTATAAATCACAGTTTATCATATTTAATGTATACGTGTTCCCCCTGGGAAACATAATCCTGCATTATGTTATTATTAAAATATATGAGTGCTCATTTTTATTCTTGTGTGTGCTACTCACACGTGGGGTGAATCTTCCTACTTCAAATAATCTGATAAAAATTCTTTACAGGAGTGCCCAGCAGCTTGAGTCTTAGTTGGCTCCAGATACTGTCCAAGTGATCACCAAGTGTATCCTGAGGTCAGGGCCACCCAGTGATCACCAAGTGTATCCTGAGGTCAGGGCCACCCAGTGATCACCAAGTGTATCCTGAGGTCAAGGCCAGTCTGGACTGTGTCGAAAGACTTCACCTCATAAAACAAAAATAGTACAAAACCCAAGAGCTATTGGCAACTGATGACTTCTGGGGAGAGAAGGCCTGTTTCCTTTAAGGGCATGACCACAGGTGAGCTCCAGGGAAGGTCACACATCCATCGATACATGGGAAGCACTAATTCGACTTGATGGTGGGAGAAGTTAAGGGAGAGGGTGAATATGTTCAAAAATCATTGTTCAAAAGTTCTCAAAGAACTAATAAAAAGAAAAACATTTTTTTAAAAGTTACAGTAACCAAGGCAATTTGGTACTAGCATAAACAGACATGTAAATCTGTGGAGGTAGCTCACAAAGAAGACAACACATATATAGTCACGTAATGCTCAGTTGTCCACCCCATGACCAACCTATTCTAAAACACAGTCCTACCATTTCAGCAAAAGTGTAGCTGTTTTCTCATGTTTTTGTAGTTCTGCTTCCAGTACTTAACAGAATCCATGCATCCCATGCATAAAAAATATTATTCCTGATGTTATGATTTATGACTTGGGTGACCTTAGAAGGTCCCATGGCAGGTGGGAGATCACAGTGGATGGGAGACAAACAGATACGCCATATAGAGAGAGCTTGGGTATGGAGAGTTTATTTAGTGGGTATTGGGAGGTTGGGGGGGGGAAGAGAGAGGAAGAGAGAGAGGGACAGAGACAGAGAGGGAAGAGGAGAGGGGAGGACAGAGGCAAAGGCTGCCTTTTCAGAAGAAGAGAGAACAGAGAGAAACAAAAGAAGAAAGAATGGAGACCATCTTGCCTTAGTGGGAAGGAGGAGATTGGGAGTGGGCAGAGCTTGTCTCTTAAAGGGACAGGTGTGCCCAGGTGACAGGGCAGGCCAGCATAATTATAACATTTCCATCTTTTTCTTATAATAAAAAGGCAAGGAATTAGGCATGGCAGGTTAAGGGAAGGAGTGCAATGAGTTCTGAAGACTGCTTCCTACTGATTTGTGGATGTTGAAGTCTTGGGGGACCTGAGAAAGCTGGGATGCTGGCCATATCCTGGGGTAGCTGGTTGCTTCTCTCCTGTCCAGGATTTGTGGTATGGAACTCACAGTGTCTCCTGGGCCTGGCGAGGTGTTGGCAGAGTAAAGGACAAGGTTAAGTTTAGGAAGAAATGAGTTTTTTCTTTAGGTACTGGTAATTGAGGAGGAGGATGTCAGGACCAGAGAATTGAGAGAGGGGTGCATCTGACTTGTTTAAGGTGAATCCTTCAATTCAGTTCCCTGGAACTCATAAGAATCTTTTGAGTTTGTACAAACATAAGTTTTAGACACATACATTGTATAAACAGCAGTGTATTTATGCCAGAAGGACTGTGACAGATATTTTTGCACAATGAAAATTATCTTTAGAAAATGACCAAAAAGAATTTAAAATCTTGACCTTGCAGTATAGTAGTGGTAGCACCCTGCCAGGGTTAGATTAATAGCTAATCAGCCTTTTATTGATGTTAAGACTGTGAATGGCAGCATACTGAGATATAAATACAAGATAATTTGTATTTGTCCTCAGACTTTTATAACTTGCAGGTGCACACCTTAATAACTTGCATTTGTATATCTTAAAACACCTTCTTGGTTTGAGCTTTGCATCTTAAAACACCTTTTATTAAACATGATAAGAAGTTATGATGAAATCTGTTTTGTGAGGTTGTCCTTTTTTAAACTGACAAAACCTCTCAGCCACCAAACTGTATCAGAGATCTTTGAGAAGGATATAATTTTACTTGAATTATTGATTTAAAGTGACAGAGAAATTGCTCGATTGGCTATCTAAAGCCACTCCTCAGTGTCCTCCATGGTCTTTGAGGACAAGGGCTTCAGGCCTGCTTTGCCTCCTGCTGTTAGCATAGACCCTGCCAAGCTTCAGAAGCTCCTGTGGGTTAGGAATCTGTAGAAAGACAAGCCTACCTTGCACTGAGCAACCAGGCAGTCGACTCCAGTCAATTCCAGTTTTTCTTTGTCTGCTGAAGAACATCTTCAGCAGTTTGGATGAAAGGCAGTTGGCCCAACGGTTAGTGCTTTTACTTGAAGCAATTTATGGATGGGCATTGTTCTGTGCCCACCTGTCTTCTGTCTTCTTTGGAGGAAATGGGGTGGTGCTGCTAGGAACCAACCTGTGTCTCTGTTACAAAAAGCCTTTCAATAATTAAACATTTAAATGCCGTGTTCCCCATATCTCCGAGCACTTGAGGGCTGCTTATTGTGTATATATGTTATGACTACAGCATAGGATCTGCCTGGAGAGCTGAGTCCAAGCTGAGAGGTTGTGAAGGAGTGTCTTATCCAGAGTCCTCCAGCTTGACTGTACTGGTTTTTAACTTAGCAGGTGAGGTTTACACTTGTGAAGGACAAAAAAGAAAAAACTGTTTGCAATAGAAGCTTAACAGTAGAACTGACAATAGTGGAGAACAGCTCACAGGAAAGACTGTAGGTTAGCTCTTGTTAATCTGATATAGATCTTTATAACCTTAAACTTTATCTTTATATAAAACATACTTTAAAACAGAGTTGAATCACATTTACAGTATGTTGTAACAGATTTTATCATATACTTAAAAGTACATACCAATTTGAAATATTTGAGACTTACTGCTTTCTTAATCTGGAAGGAGATACAATGAACAGAGTTCATTAGGATTGCCCAAAACATTTTTTAACAGTAAGTATATATACTCATATACACAGTTAAATTTAAATTATACATGAAGTTAAATGAAAAATGAGTGAGAGAAAGCTGGTTTTATCTCTGTCTGATACTTTGTAATAAGCAGGCAGGGCATTTAACGGGAGAGAGAGAAAAAAGAAAAACTGGAGAATCAGTCCCGCCAGTGAACGGGAAAGTAGAGTCATTGCAGGTAGGGAAAAGCAGATGTGCTGCAGAGCTGGGCCCCAGTGAGCCCTGCCAAGGAGTACCATCACGTAAACACATCGTATGTAAAAAAGCATAAAAGTAATTTTTAAAAGCATAGCTAATAGCTTAAAGCAGGTCATGTGGGGAATCTGCTGCAGGCGGAACCTCCTGAGTCAGTGGCTCCTTACTTCAAGCTCAAACAAAATGGCAGCAGTTGCCCCCAACAAAGATGGTAGCGAGGTTATGTGGTGCAAAACAAGGAGAAATGATGGGAACTTGTTGCCACTAACAAAGATGGTGGCAGTCACGTGACAGATAGCACAGAGAAACCATGGGAATTTCAAACAGATATAAATAACAAGAGAGACATATAGTATGCATGGAACACACATTTAAAAGAAATCACATCCATGTGGCCACATCATTTACACATTCTTGTATACATGACATAGAAAGGAAACCGGACGGGAAGAGGGACCCACTCTCTGGGCTAGATGGTGCAGCAGCAGTGGTTGCAGAGGCAGGATGGAGAGAGAGAGAGAGAGATTTTGAACAGGAGAGAGAAAAGGAGTGTTGGGGGTGGGGGTATCTGGCCCCAGACAGGCTTAGCCGTGGTGTGAGGTAGCCCAGCAGAGGAAAAAGTAGATGGGCATTGTAGAGAGCTGTGTGGAGCTGCGCCATTAAGATGGCACCGGCTTCCACCCTCCGCCCTCCCGACGGGGAGCGTTCTTTGGGGTAAATAACTCCTTATTAGGCTATGGCTGGAATCATGCGATCCCTTGTGTATGCGTGGACCAATGGGTAGTGCCCACGTAGCTGTCCAGGGTTGGCTGCCCAGGCCTACTTAAGGGCTGGGAGAGGCTTGCCCAGAGAGAGACATTGCTGTCAAAAGGCCTGAATAAACTGCTTAAAGAAGAGCTCGGTAGCCCCAACAGGGCATGAGATGCTGGCAGGGCAGAGTTTTCCATCCGCCTGCTCACTGGCAGTAATTAGAAAGCTCCCATAATGGCTTCTAAAGGGCACATACATATTTTATTAGTATATTCCAAATGTCCAAAGTGATGCTATGATGACATTTCTATACATTTATATAATACATTTTGATTATATCCAACTCCATATTTTAAAAAAATGATCAGTTTTGCTCACATTTTTAATTTTAAAAACCAAGTGAAATTTTGTTCATTAACTTTAATTATTTTTTAAAAACCTTTGGTATTTAAATGCTTTATCTCAGATTTTAATATCAGTTTGTGCTGTGAATCAATCTTTGTACAATGTAAATATGTATTACTCTCATTGGTTGTAAAGAGCCAACTGGCATATAGCTGGGCAGAAGGAGATCGGGCAGGAGAGCACAAGTAGGAGGGTGCTGGGAAGAAGAAGGGCAGAGTCTGAGGTCAAGAACCAGACACAGAGGAAGCAGGATATGTACAAAATGAGGTGATAAGCCATGAGCCACGTGGTGGAACTTCAGTAAGAAGTATGGGATAATTTAAGTTGTAAGAGCTAATTAGTAACAAGCCTAAGCTATCAACTGAGCATTTATAATTAATATTAAGTCTCTATGTGGTTATTTGGGAGCTGGCTGGCAGTCCAGATGAAAAGCTCCATCTGAAACTTTGAATATTGACTCAGGGCCTTCTTGTGTTTGATGATCTTCTAAATGTATTATAGATTTGATGAGATTTTCATCTTTGCTTTTTACCCAAGTAATTGATTTTAAAATGTAAAGAGTTTTAAACCAAATTAAAAAAATATTAAGGGCGGTGTTGGCACACACCTTTAATCCCAGCACTCGGGAGGCAGAGGCAGGTAGATCTCTGTGAGTTTGAGGCCAGCCTGGTCTACAAGAGATAGTTCCAGAACTGGCTCCAAAGCAACACAGAGAAACCCTGAGATGGCTCAGAGGTTAAGAGAACTGACTGCTATTCCAGAGGTCCTGAGTTCAATTCCCAGCAACCACATGATGGCTCACACCCACCTATAATGAGATCTGGTACCCAGAACACTACATACATAATAAATAAATTATAAAAAAATATTTAGAGGTAAGATCTCAATTGACATTTTACTTCTTGCTGATTTTCAACTCAAAGTCATGATCAGAGGACTATGGGAAAGACTATGTAGAGGACTATGGGAAAGACTATGTAGAGGACTATGGGAAAGACTATGTAGAGGACTATGGGAAGACTACCTAAAGGACTATAGGAAAGACTATGTGGAGGACTATGGGAAAGACTATGTGGAGGACTATGGGAAAGACTACGTAGAGGACTATGGGAAAGACTATGTAGAGGACTATGGGAAAGACTGCATAAAGGACTATGGGACTAAAGGACTATTTTGCCTAGAGACCTAAGACCAGACAGGCATTTCTGCCACAGAACACACCTGAATTCTATCTTAGATTTTCATCAGGATTTGAATATATGAATTCTCAACATAAGGCACAAATATTAAAAAGAAACAGATTGCCATCAGCATAATCCTCAACCATAATTTAACTACATCACCTGATTAATTGAAACCATTGATATACTGATGATCCCCATTGCTATAAAAAAACAGTAATGAAAGAATCACATAGACTTTATGAATACTCTTTTCAATGTTGCATTTGCAGCATTTCAGTGGCCCATAAAGAATTAATATTTCTCAGTTTCATTCTTTCTTTCTTAGCCACATTCCTATTGTGTTTTTATTAAGAGCATATCATGAAAGAACTCCCTTACAGCAGAACAAGCTCCGTCAGTTCACGTGCCTCATGTTTACAACTGCACCTCTGCCTGTCTACATCTGTGTCAGCCCATAAGCCACAGCTCATAATGGTCCAGCATGAAGCCGTATCAGGGTCTTTGCTGTAACACAAGACAATACAAAAGACATTTACTAGCAATCTCCCCTATTAATAAACACATAATCTCTGTGCTATTTAAATTGCTAACTAGATCTGTACAAAAGGTGTCTTCCTAAGGCAGCTGATTATAATGGTCCCTAAGTGGAGTAGGAGGGTTCATCTGTATTTCTGTGCTTTGATTGGTTGAATAAAAAAGCTGCCTGGCTTGTAAGATAGGTCAGCCCTTAGGCGGGCGGAGTAGACAGAACGGAAGTTCTGGGAAGAAAGGAAGTGAAAGAGTCAGTCACCATGAGGCCCCTGTCGCAGATGGATGCAGGTTAGACCTTTCTGGTAAGTCACCCACCTCGTGGTGACTACAGACTTTTATAATGGGTTAGTTTAGATGTGAGAGCTAGGAGATAATGGGCCAGGCAGAGTTTAAGTGAATACAGTTCTCATGTGGTTATTTCGGGCATAAACAAGCAACCAGTGGCTGAGCGGGCTGGCAGCTGGGGGCTGGGCGCTGGGTGCCGAGAACACAACCCACACCTCCTCCCAAATTACAACACCTAAGTGTTTGCCTTACAGTTGCTAATTACTGCAGAAGACACTGAATTGGTTTTCTGTATTCCTTCACACATTGCTTGTTATCCATTCACATTTATAATGAAGACAATTTGCAAAGACTGTGTCATTTGTAATGACAATTCCAACATCTAAACAACGAACATGCCATCCTCATTGGTGTCTGAGGAGTGAGCTGATGAGCACATGTTCCGTGCATGCTCGAGCAATTTTTTTTCCAAGAGAGCACTTCTCTCTATAACAGTCCTGGCTGTACTGGAACTCACTCTGTAGACCAGGCTGGCCTCAGACTCACAGAGATCCACCTGCCTCTGCCTCCCAAGTGCTGGGATTAAAGACATGCACTACCACTGCTTAGTGAACATTACTTTTTTTTCTTGAGGGTAAAAAACATCACATCATTGCAGGACATATATGTGCAGTGTCCCCAGGTCTGGGAAATGTTTCCTATCATACACTGTCCAGCAGGAACGAAAACAACAGGTATTTAAGAGCTCACCATTAAAATCATCTGAGTTTTCCCGTATAGGTGTGTGTGTTAGCTGCCGTCCCTTACTGCAGCAGTAATGGGGTTCCTGCGATGAAAAGACTGTACATAGAAAACTAATTCTGGTGCACAGTTTCAGGCCATGGTAAGTTTGCCTCATTGCTGTGGACCTGAACTGAGGCAATAGGCATAGCCAAACAGAAGTGTGTCTACAATGTGTAATCCTTCATGTGTCCAGAAATACGAGAGAGAAAGAAGGGGCTGGTGCCCTGATGGGCACAATGCCAAGAGGCTCCATAGTTATTTTAAAATTTCTGCAGTCTCCAAATAGTGTTATGGTACGTAGGGATCAAGACTTTAACTCACAGACCTGTGAAGAACATTCCAGATCCAAACTACATCAGTAACTCAAGAGAAATACAATTGTTTCTGCCAGCATGGGGCCAGTTTCTGTCCGCCTCTGCGTTCTCATAGTACAGGGTGTTCTCACTAAAAATGCTCAAAGACCAAATAAGCACATTTTCCAGCTCCCTTCATGTCCATGACTGGCACTGAGAAACCATGCTGACCATGTGATCAAGAGCACAACGCTCAGATGTCAGTGACTAACGACAACAGACACGGTTTTTGGTGCTATTTCTCCTTTATTTCATGGCTTTGCATCCTTGTGACCAGTCCTCCAATGCTCCTGCTGACACCAGGAGCAACCTAGTCATAAAAAAAAAATAATTCTTTCCCAAATCAGTTTCTTTTCTTTGCTATTAAAAACAATTACATTACTGGGCGGTGGTAGCACATGCCTTTAATCCCAGCACTTGAGAAACAGAGGCAGGTGGATCTCTGTGAGTTTGAGACCAGCCTGGTCTACAAGGGCTAGTTCTCCAAAGCTGCAGAGAAATCCTGTCTTGAAAAACCAAAAGAAAGAAAGAAAGAAAGAAAGAAAGAAAGAAAGAAAGAAAGAAAGAAGAGAAAAAATTGTGTATATTTTGCATATCTGAGGACAGGAAGGGTAAACATCCATTGCCCAGTATGTCATGCTTACTATATGTATTCTTTTACCCTTTTTTAAAATTTTTATTTATTTATTTGGCACCTGCCTCTGCCTCCTGGGATTAAAGGCATGCGCTACTACCATCCAGCTCTTTTATCTTTTATTAAAAAATATATTCAGATTTCTTCTATTAGAAATGAAAGGAAATAGAGATGGACCCATTTGGAGCTTTGTATCTCCACGAAAAACAAAAACCAAACCAAACCAAACCAAACCTCAGATGTGAAATAACATACACCAACACCAACCATTGTCTTCATTTGTACTTGCCAAGGGGGGGGGGAGGATGGAAATCACTATTTTTCATTCCTCTGTCTCTCTCTCTCTCTCTCTGTTTCTTTGTTCTGTTTTCTTTCTGTCTTTCAAGACAGGGTTTCTCTGTGTAGCCCTAGCTGTTCTGGAACTCATTCTGTAGACCAGGCTGGCCCCCAACTCAGGGATCCTCCTGCCTCTGCCTCTCGGGTTGTGGTATTAAAGGTGTGCATCATCACCTCTTGGTGAAATCATTATTTTCTTAACTGTCCCATTTGCCAGAGTGTGCATTGTAAACAGTAAAGACCTGAAGTGGTTTTGTCAACCATTTTCCCCACAGTGAACACATACTCTCATTCCCAACCACCACTGGGCTGCAAAGAAAGAGAAGAGGCAAGTGCCTGCAGGAATCTCAAGGCTCCTCGCCCGCTCACCTCTGGGAGGTGTGAGCTGCTGTTCCTCCTCATTCCTGCTTCTCTAACAAACACCACAGTCAGGCTTGAGATGTGGGAAATGTGTGGTCAGTGAACACTTTAACTCGCAAAACCTAAAAGATGCAGACACCCGAGGGCTTTGAAAAGGGTTTCAACACATTGCACTCTACAAAAATAAGAGAAAAAGAGGAAAAGGAAACACAAAAAACTAAGAAAAAGGAAACCCGTGATGTTTTAGCAACTCAAGTCCCAAAAATGCAAGGTAGTAAAACGTCCTATTTGTATATTGTCCTCTCCTCGGTTTCTATGCCACTGCCAAGGTCATTTTCAGTCCACAGTTACTGAACACAGTCCTGGAGAGAGCCACCCAGTAGCACCCCATGTATGTTTCCACCAGATGCTGTGTGATAATTGGTAAGTGATGTTTCCAGCTCTCATTGCTCTGATAAAACTGATTTAATTATATTGTTACAGAAATAACATGCATTTTCAAAAAAAAAATCCCTCCACATGGTTAGAAATGAAGTAAAACTCCTTACTTAAGTGCATGGTCCACTGGGGCAATGCCCAAATAAGAGTCAACCCCCAACAGATTTCATTAGCTCATACACGCATTCGGGTTTTATATTCCACAGACGCTCTCATCTTTAAATCTCTTTGGGCCTGGCCCCAGGTTACATTTTCAACAATTTAAACAGAGACAGGAAACTGCAGTTCTGGCTACTCATCAGATGGGAGATGGCATACGGCAAAGATTGCTAAGGTGACTTTAGGGGCACCAGTGTTGTTCTCTTCCAATGGTTGTTACCCAGATCCATCTTGCCCACCTACCAGAACTATGTTCTTTCTGATAGGAGCACAAGGGAGTTAATAGTAGACCAGCATTTAGAGATGGTTGTGATCCTGTGTTACCCTGGTGAGCTGCCCATCAGCTAGCTAATCTGCTGAGCAAACATTAACATCCTAGGATTCCTGGTTTCCCTCATCTCCAACAGGACTGGTTAGCAGTCTGCTTACCTTTGGGTATTTTGGAGGCAGAGCCCCTTTGGCTCACTTGTGTGACTTAAGGGTGGCAGCTGTAAGTGACTTCAAGGAGCATTGTTAGCTCTGACTGTGAGGTCCAGCAAAAGCACCAGTCTCTTAGCATGTAAGCCATATTTCCCGGACATGGCATTGCCACAGGGAGCAGGGAACAGAGACAACCAGGATGCTTTCCAAACCCAGCTGTTTCCCGCTCTCTGAGGAAACTCCCTGCCCCCAAGTATTTTAGCTTATTTGATTTTACTTCTCATTTTAATTTGATTTATTTTCATCTGGAAACCATCAAGCCCAGGCTTACCCTCAGGTCTGCAGACACATAGTCTCACTACCTGCCTCCTGAGTGTTGTCATGAAAATAGTGTGCATCTCAAATTTATTTAGAATTTATTATTATTGCTGTTGTTGTTATTTACTACTAATTGTAGCTGTAATTAAAGATGAAAGAATATAAACAAACTCACGATACCAGATCCAGGATCCCATGCTTTCCAAGGGAGCGCCGGGCCGGGAGCGAGAGAAAGAGAGAGAGAGAGAGAGAGAGAGAGAGAGAGAGAGAGAGAGAGAGAGAGAGAGAGAGCTCACACGTGGCCTGTCCCTTTTATTCCCC